>JAVDOI010000001.1:13579255-14146755 GCA_032191485.1 Leptoclinus maculatus | reverse complement strand
CCTTCAAAGAACTGATTCCCCAGGGAAAACCTGCAGGAAACTAATAGTGTGAGCTTCTATAAAAACGAGGATATTGCCAGTGTTTTTTATGGCATACACAACAGACCAGTGTGAGAGAAGACAGGAAGCTAGAAATTACACAACTAGTGAAGGTACTACAAATAAATGCTTAAAATAATGCAGCGCTCAAACTGTTTTTACCTTCCAAGAGGAAAATAATTTTGATGTTTTGCAGTATTTTGACCAGAGGACATGTAGAAGATAGAATCATGACAGAAAGGTGCAAGGTGGTAAAAAAAAAAAGATGGGTCGATCGTGCATCTTTTCGTGTGATTTTGGCTGAGAAGAAAACACAGCAAACGTTCCGCCTCCATTAATTAAGCTCCTGAGCAGCCTTTGTCTATTAATATAATTACAACATCCTCCGAACAACTATGTACGCCTCCACTAAGTGAGCGATATGTCAAGATACAGTAACAGGCAATATTGGTGGTGA
Organism: Leptoclinus maculatus; assembly: GCA_032191485.1. Lineage (NCBI taxonomy): Eukaryota > Metazoa > Chordata > Actinopteri > Perciformes > Stichaeidae > Leptoclinus > Leptoclinus maculatus. Next base: position 14,146,259 of record JAVDOI010000001.1, on the reverse strand, counting down.
GAGTGCATTTTCTGCCAAGTAAATGAGACTAATTTCCAAGCATATTACATCAATTAGGCATGGCAAATCTCTCTGGTGATGATGTTTATCAACAGTGAAGTTACATCGAAAGCTGCAAGCTAACTGGGTAACTGTTATTCTTGTGCTTTCACGTTGAGAGGGGAGGGAACAATTAAATAGACTTAATTGTGGTTATGATTTACAGTATATTTTAATTAATGGGTTGATTTTGAGTTGGGCTCACTTTTATTGGAAGTACAGACAGGAAAAACAAATACAGTGGCCATTGTACATATGGGCATGTTTTGTATTAAGATTAATAAAAAGAACCTTTCCTTTAATACATTCAAACTGATATTAGTTGAAATGTATATCAGCACTGTTAAATAGGTGTTCGCTTTTATCCGTCTTCTGTCTTCGTCGTATTTAACCATTATTTAGCCAGGATAATCCCATTGAGATTTTTGGCAGCGTATGAGGTTTCACCACATAAGAACAGAGATGAGACTAAAAAAACAAATCAATAAGTAATATATAGTGGGCTTATGAATTTCTCTAGTGTTCATCCTCTTCAAAATACAAGGAGCCTGAGAATGGAGGTGAGCATATTCTGTCATAAAAATGCTACATTTAATGCCTTAAAACGATTGTTTCCAGCCCCACGTCTGTGTATTTGTCATATTGCTGTGGCCTATAATATTTGCCACTGATCTCTATGTGCCACTGAGGGTTCCAGATGTCAGTGGGTACAACAGGGAGACTTTGGCAGAGATCGGGTTAGTTCTCTTCTGTCCGCCTGGGGGGGGCATCGCTAGCAGTCTGCCATTGCAGTTGACAACCATATTTTGAAGAGCCAGTGGATTGCTTCAGTTTATATGACACGTTGTTAAGAGTCAAAACTGTGGGCTACTTTTATGAGCCACTGTCCATCACTGAGGAATATCCACATGGAGAGGCAGACAGGGCCACTGAGAGCCAACAGGTGGAGCAGACTGGCTGTATTCGTGCTATTTCAGCTGCTCTATGCTAACTTTGTGTGAGTCTGCATGGCATGTTTCAATGGAATAAACGTCAAAATGTTAAACTTAAACTCTTTCTGAACCCCTTAAATGATATGAAGCTGTGGTCATAAACATGATAGATATTGTGCACTCATCTCCTCCTTTCTGAAATATGACCAAGCCAAACATTTAGTCAATAATGATGTGGCTCAGGACCGCCAAAGTAGAAATGATGTTCCTTGTGAACTCAACTTCCCTTTTGGCTTCTTTATGCTCATTGAACTATTTACATTTGGTCCGACCGTAGGCTGATCAAAGGCCTCCGTCTCGAGATAGGTTTAATGAGAGCTCGCGGCAGCCAATTATTCAGAATGACCTAATTGCATGGGGTACTTTTGCCAAACACACACACACACACACACACACACACACACACACACACCTTCTCTCCCTTCCCGCTGCTGTTTTCTCTTTGATTACATATCTCTCTCCTTCCTCGGTCCCTCTCACATTAAGATGTCCTGCCTTCTCTCTCTTTCTCTGCAACATACATGCATCGTGTGTGTGCCAAAGACAGAGGAACATTGATTGATCCCATCACAAAACCACAGATGCATGTCAAAGAATAACAAGCATGTGGCCTATTGATTCTAAGCCAGTTCTCCAGCTCCTTACAAACCCCAACTGCAAGTTGTTTTGCTGCATTCAATTAAACTAGAGGTCAACGGAGAATGCATTGCAGGAGCACGAAATAAATAAAGTAGCATACTTTTTTTCAGCATTTTGTGTTTAAATTGCGTGGAACAGCATTTTAATCATATCTCACTTTCTTCGTTCAATATTTTCCTGAATTATACAGGATGTCAGGGCAATATGGGGAGCAAGTGGTTTTTTTTTTTAGATTGTAACAATGACTCAGTGCCTTATGAATAAGAGATGAAGATCTCATTTTGCCACTGCACCAAAGTTGAAAAGATAACTTTAGGTTAATTGTAATTCAAGTGCCTATAACACATCAGAATGTATCTATTTGTTTTATTTTCCATCACAGTTCCTCACTTCAACCTGCTTGATGTCTTTATCTAAAGTTTACGTTGCAACAGAAATTTGCTTTTCTTTCACTGCATTTCTTCCACAAGAAACTAAATGTGGGCCATCTCGTCTGTATTTATGTCCAGAACATATTTTCTGGCTGAAAGGTGTGAATATTGTAGAGGCTCTTTTTTTGTGCAATGAAACCAGACTTCACACTTCTGTGGAGATATAGTATTATAGTTTACTTCACATTAGTATCATTTGCATTTCATTTTGCAATACATGCACTTATCCAGGTCTCAATACATCACAATTCAAGTTGTAATACTATAAGCCCTATAATCAGTGGTACTGTTGCACTACTGTGGAAAGACTTTGCAAATGTGATGATTCATGTATCTGAACTACTTTTTCAAAGAAAGCCAATATAGCTAATAAAACTATGTGAGGCAAAGTCAGCTCTGCTTTATAAACCTCTTTATAAAACTTTCCCCAACATTCCCCATGGCTTATTTAGATCTTAATGCAATTGATAAAGAAATCATTGAGCTGGGTGTTTTTTGCCTGTGAGGTTTTTTACAGAGTCACACGTCATTGTCTTTTACCACAGATAATTACTCCCATTGCTGCCCTTTATTCTGGTCTCAGAGTGATTGATGCCTCTCTCCTTCAGATAACAGCTCTGTTTGGGTTCGTATTCCGCAGTATCGCAGCTATAATTCTTAAATCATGAGAGTGCGGCTCTGAAATAAAGAAAGATGCATCTATAATAGTTGCGTGGGAAATGGCTCTGTGAGGGGGAATGCATTGAAAACACATTAGATGTGAAAATGATCTCGATATGTATGCAAAGTCAGACCACTTGTTTTCACTGCTTGTGCCGTCGTGATAGCAGCAAAAAGACACTATAATGTTTTTGAATTTGTATCTCACTGATGTTTAAGGTGTATTTTAGGGATGGGCATTTCAAACAAAAATACTACAAATAATTAAGGAAAGAGCTGGCACAATTTCACATCTACTTGGGTGAATTAAGGGAGTATTTCGGCTAAATTGTTGGAAGAGTGGAAAGACTAACCAAGACTTCTTTGGTGAGTTTCTGTCAAGTTTTAATAAAAATGTATTTTACGTTCCAAACACATCTTTCAGCAGTAACTACGTAGGGCGCCGCACACACACACACCTGCAAAAAATATAAATCAGCAATCGACGAAAAAGAGTCAAACTGAATGTGCCACACAAAATTAGCCGGCACATTATTACACAGGTGCCTGAAAACACCAAGGAAAATGTACTTTCTAAGACAAGACGATAGCAGCATAAACTATCCCCCGTGTTTTGTGAGCATTTGAGCAAGCCGTGAGCCAAAGTTACAACAACAACACCTGCAGAAAGCACTAAGTTACATTAAACAACAGTAACAGTAAAACTAAATGTGCAAGACATGAGACCCCCTCAATACAATTTAGCATTGCTTTTGGGTTTATCAGCAGACTTTTATTTGTTCATCATCTAGTGTTCCAGCATCTGTTTTGATTTTGCCAGATGCCAGTCTGCTCTACCTCAGGCTAGACAATGTTTCAACACAGACAGCTCATCCAGATGATGTACAGTATGAGTTGAGAAGACCATCTGAGTTGGAAGAGGAACGAGCACCTCTTTTCCTGACTTGCACGATCAGAAAGATGTCAATGTAGAGGACTATTTTCCCATAGAAGAAACCTTTCATCTTGTAGATGATATGATCGTACGTCATGGCTATGGGCCCCCTGCATCGCATGACAATTCTTCAATCTACACTGAATCGTCTCAGCTGCTCGGCATCGCCCTGATGACTCTCCAGATGCATTGCTCCAGAGTATTTAAAGGCATCTCTTCAGCCACTCTTCATGAAGTTGCTCTGATGTCCTTGCCGTATGTTTTTCGCAGTTTGCAAGTTTAAAATGATGAGATGGAGTAAATAGGGCAGCATGGCAGCATTCTGGTAGGGAAACAGTGTTTTTTTACAACAGGCTGAATACCAACTTGGTTGATAGTACAATATTATGTTATGATTCAATGAATAGGGTAGACACGGATGTAAAACTCAGCTGTTCAATTTCTAAATCAAACAAGTTCCTTATATAGTAATTCTTGAACTTTTGAAAACGTTTTGGACTCGTTTCATGAATTACAGGCTCTATATCAATATCAAGATAAATCTTGATATTGCTTTATTAGTGGGTTTCTGTGTAAATCATGAGCCTGTGTATTTCATTACGTCTATTAACTGTAAATGCATTTCAAGTAAGATCTGAGTTCCCGTCCATGAGGTTTAAGGTCTTTGTGGAAAGTCTATTCAATGAAAAGATTAATTACAGTGGAGGAAAAAGACAATGTTTCTATCCCTCTGCTAATTATATGATCCATTATTGGACTCAAATGAGCAGTCGACATGACAATCCCATTCATTATCATGCTCTTCGAATGGACTAATTACATGACGGCTTTGCCACGATTCCCCTCACTGAGGTCCCACAGAGCATATCTCAAAATACCTTAATTTATTCTTCACATACTGCAATGTGACTTTAATTGATTGGCAGGATGATTGATTGTACTCTGCATTAGATACTTGATCTGTGCTTGATATGTCATTACAGATGCTGAAATGGCTTCTGCAGTCAAAAGCCAAGGCTTAATCCTGTTGTTCCGCCCCACAAAACTATATTTCTCATACATCCAATACGCTTGTGCTCAATCTACTGTATTAGTGTGAGTGCATAAATAAGTTAAATGGCTTCTAAGCTTCCAGCTCTGACATATTACTACTTTTTTTTTATACACACTTTTAAAAACAAAAGCATGAATGCCATCTGGCTTTATTATTCCTGCTCTACAATTCAGTTCCGTTTCGAATCTGTAACCCGCTATCAATCATGATCAAATGACTTGCTAATTTTCTCCCAATGCAGCAACCAGAGGAATTCAACATCTTCAAGTGACAGGCAGACCCCATTCTCTCCCTCTGCCTCAGCTCAAATTACCATACTCTCATATACTCATATTCTCAAATGAATTGGCCGCCGGGCCCGTTATGAAGCGGGAAATATGTATGAATTTGACTTGATAGCTAATAAACATTCTCAAAACATATGCACACAAACACAAATAAAGGAGGAAGGGGGGTGCGTGAGTATGAATGAGAAACAGAAAGAGGAATTTCATTATACACTGTTTTGTTCGAAAAATAATATCAAATCACTTTTGCAGAGAAAGGAGGAGCACTTGTGCTGTTTATTAGCATTTTCTTCCCACAGCCAGAGAGCATCGAAATGGACCGGTAAGTCACGTAGTCCCCTCAGCAGCAAGATGTACAGTGCAACACTAAAGCACTTTCATTTTTGAGCGCTCTCAGCAGAAGGGATTTACATTCACCTCCTATTGTACGACGGTGACTGCTATTGGGATGAACTGATCCATCAATGTATGCCTATCGTTCTCTCCCAGTCAAACTGAAATCTAACATCCTACGGCGGTCACATGCAGGGCACTGTAACAGTGTTGATTAATAAGACACAAGTTATACTTTTTTTTTAACTTCGACAGCGTGTCTTCCATTCAGAACTTAACTGAAGTCACCAAATGTGACTCATCAGTTTTAATTAGGCACACAGACTCAGCTGGAGCCCCAAATATACCGGCAGATCCCTCTCCCCCTCTGGGACCACTTCAACTGCTACTAATACTAATTAAGTGACTCTCCAATTACTTCTTTACTCATTCTGTTTGCTCAGCTGCAAACATCATCGTTCAAACAGTCTCTGTGTCTCTCTCGCTGTCAAATTATACATGCTTTATTGTCATGAATGTTGAGGTCGTATAATGACCAAATAACTAGAAGAAAACAAAGGCCGGTCACCTGAAACATTCAAACAGGACCTCCCCAAGTTTGCAGACCGAAAGTCTGGAGTGGTGAGAGCTGTCCAGTTCTCAAACGGACTGTCCAATACCACCTTTACACCTCATACCGAGATTTTCTTTAGTTGACTACAGCCCTAGCACGTGACTGTTCCAAACCAGCGAGTGGCAGCCATTAGCCACTTAGCGAGTTTAGCTACTAGCAAGAAAGCAACCAAGAAAGCTTGTCAAAATGGATATCCAAGACACTCGTGAATGGAGTCAAGGCGACACCAAGTGTCTGCTTTGGTCAAACGAAAGTGTACAAGCAAAACTTGGTAATTCCTATCACAACCGAGCCATTTTTTTTATGTTTTAGTGGCCAAAGAAATGCTGGAGAACGGCTACAACCACAAATGAGAGGAGGATGTGACGTTCTGTTGTTGGACAGATGGGATCTCAATCGGATCTCAATGTGGACCCTGGAGACCAAATGTAAATGTAATCAGGTTAAACGTTATCTGGATACAATCTGGATAGAAGACACATTGTGATGTAAGGGGGTTCAAGGCTCATTCTGACTTACAGAGGGTTCATGGGAAATGTTACAAGTCTTCACTTTAGGTGTTAGCCGAAATTCATAGTAGAGTGATTGATATGATCCAATACAAAAGATTCAGCCTATTGGTGATAATAATTATCATTATAAACAATGATGATAAAGTGCTGGACTTCCTCAGTCTTCAATCAATGTTATGCACAATCCACACAGCTCAAACATGCATCTACATGAAGACATTTACCTATTTCTTTCAATAATCATAAAAAATATTGAGTTTCATCCAACTAAGAAATAAATCTGAATACAAAAAAAGTGTGAGGATCCTTAGCTTTGATGCGGCTGAAATATAGAATGTTCAGCTTGCCAAAGTCAGCTTGTTGTTGATCACAAAACGTTACAAAAAATGGAAGTAGTGAGGATGTATTTTTCACTATTAATTATTTATTTATTCATTTCATTCTGTAAACATTTGTATCATAGAGTTATCTGTTTTGGCCATTTGAGGGCTCCTTCATGTTGTAGTTGTTCATTGTTGTTTAGTGTCTGACTGATTTATGTATTTCACATACTCTGCATGCTTTTATGTTTTGTGCCTCTGACATGGATTTTTTTTAGTGTCTAACAACTGCAGCATGTCTTTAGTCCATGTTTCTATTCATCCATCATTTTATTTCCGTTGTGTGTGTTGACTTTGAGAGCCTCTGTGTTGCATGTCGTTAGTCCTTGACAATGTATAAGAGTTTTATTCTCACTTTTTACCTTGTTTGTGCACGCATTGTAAATCATCAACATTGAATAACCTTTTAAATTAAATTGTATCTTCTGTTTTTAGGTTTATTATGTAACATCTTCCTCTTGGGACTACAGATGAAAAATAGCCTTTTGGCTAACTCTGGCACATTTACAGAAATGTTTTTATTAATGTGCACTGTCCCGTATCAAATAAACCAATAAATAATAAATAGTGATAAGGGCTCCCAGAGTGCTCCCTCAATTTTGCTTAAATTTTGGAGGAGACACAGACTCAACCCTCCTTCCTGGCTACTCCTCTCCACATTTTGATGCTGCACCCAGAACACCATAGCAACAATAAAGAGATACCCTAGCAGAACTAGAACACATGTAACATATCAACATCCTAGTAGTCATGTAGCAACTACACAACAATGCCCTTATTAGCCTTTAGCCAGCAAAGCTGTTACAATCCTGCTCTTTTCATTGTGAAAGTGCACTTACATCTTCTTCAGCAAAGGTTGCCTTTATAGTTTAATGCTTTGTTGTTGTTGGTAAATATCATTACATGTTGCCAAAGTTGCTGAACTGAATTAAAGTGGATTTCATTCAACTGAAAGGGCAGAAAGAAAGTGAGATGGATTTAAAGTTTGTTTGAGAAAGAGAGAGAGAGGAATAGAGGGAAAGAATGAGGTAGAGGAAGAGATGCAGAGAAACCCAGAAACACATACCAAAAGATAAATGAAGGAGAGCTTGAGAAAGTGAGCAAATAGGCACAGATGAAAAGGAAGACAGAGGAAGAGAAATAAAAAAAGAAAGAATCAAAGGCCAGTATCTTCAGAGTAGTTGAGCAGCAGGTTGTGACAGAGGCAGCCTTCTGAGACTAAATGTGTTCTTCAGCTCTGGTGCCCTCACTGCCCGCTGAGTAAGCACACACAATGTCTGCCTGGTCAACCATAACGTTCTTCGCTGGACACACATCAACACACGGGACACACACGAGGTGCACACGCACACCAGCACTGAAAGACTTCCCTGCTCCTCTGACTTGGTCCGTGTTACCTCCAGCTTCCACCATGATGAAAACGAGTTGTAAGCTTTTGTTCGGACACAGGGGAATTGGCATTCCCCTCCTTCACCCTTCTTTCTTCCCCCCCTCTCTTTCCCTCGCTAAATAAATAAACAGTAAGTGGTTGCAGTCTGGATCTGTTCTGCTTCTTTGTCATTGATTTCTCCCTCTATCTCTGTCTCTTTGTCATTGCCCATTTCTCCTTCCTCACTAGCAATCACTGCCACCTTAATTGAACCATATGGACTCAACTTGCAACCACAATCATGTTTTCAACCTAAATAGTCAATACTGACTACACAGACATCAACATATAATCAGGCAATCTAGGGCACCAGAGCTGTTATTATGGACACACAAGCCATGAACAGATTGGCACAAACCCACATTAACCCCAGAAAGCTGGGTCGTGACTGAACCCAGGACCCTCTTGGTGTGAGGCGACACCGCTAGCCATCAGATAGCAACAATATGACAACAATACGTTGCCTTTGTGGGTATTATATATTGTTCTTAACACAGTGAATACAAACAGGCGGCATTCTGTTAAAATCCGCTTTTCAAAATATCCAGGGTGATGTATTGACATGTATTATTTCGCAAAGGTTTTCATGCAATTCATTCCCTTAACCCGCAGGTCAAGACTAATTAACTCCCTGCCTGCCTAAGCATCTGTTTATGTAGGTGTGTATGCGTTCTAAAGAGACCGCCAGGTGGAGTTTTAAATGTTCAGAGTGATTGTATTGTCTGTATTTTAAGTTGTGATCATATTCATCACCTCAGGGCAGATGATTCAGTCTCTCGTCCCTACAGACCCAGCCAGACGAAACACTGTGAATTCCAGGTTTGTGTTTCCCTTTGCAGGGAACCATGGCCACAAATTGGTTTGTGTGTTTGTATGCGTGCATGAAAAGTTGTGTATACTGCACTGTATATTCTTCTTTTGAGGAGAGATTATGCAGTCTATATCCCCATATGGGCCTGCCCTGCCCCAGAAAAACAATGTGAAAAGGCCAGTGAATATCAGCAGCTTGGTAAACAACCTCCTAATTAGACTCATTGATTGCACACACCTGGCTCAGTCAACCATGAGATAACCATGAGATATGTCTGAAGGGGGCAGCCAACATTCTGTCAATCCAGAAGCGTTCATACTGTAGCCTTTGGTGTGATGTAATGTCTGAGAGGGGGGTATTATGTCGTACACCACGCGTAAGTGACCAAGAGCATGATGTGGAGGTTATGGCCAGGCCATCTTTGCACAGACACTGTCAAGTAAATGCTTATTAGCTCACTTCCAACTCTTGTATTCACATTAAACACTCTCCACTGAACCTTTAGTATAAATGACAAACAGCTCCACTGGAAAAAAAATGGATTATTCATTACCCAAACCCAAGAGCCCCACCAAGACATCACGTGTATATAGCCACCGTAAGGTTACTAAACCCTCCAAATTAGAACTTAATACACCATTTGTCATTGCCTTCTAAAGCAACACATACAAGCAGGGTTTTTTTGGCAGGACGACATCATTTGTCAGAGCCTTCCAAAGCTATTACGTAACTTACACTCTGCTGTCAGTTTTTTTGAGGTATACACTGAGCTGAAACTAATGCAGTCTAATAGAACAGCAATAAATCCTGCCTTCGTGAAGGAAAACAGTTTCAGAGAGTTAGGGATTCAACTTTCTGATTTTGAATGCTGCGGTCTGGGATGCTGTACAACTGCATTGCACTATACCGTTCCATTTAATGCGTGTACCGACAGCAACAACTTCTCTGTACCTAAGTTACTGGCAACTGAGTGTATAACAGTTACAAAAATGATTTTCGCCTCTGTTGTTTTTAACAGACACAGTGGTTAAGGTTTGATTCAGTTTAGGCACCAAAACTACTACTACTATATTGTGTTTTTGGTTTTAAAACAAAAACTACAGTTGGAAAGGATTGTGTACATAGATAAATTGGTTAAAAAAAAAAAGTTGATTGTCAAACAGTTGTCTACTATATCCAGATCCTCACTACAAGGTTTTGTGCTGCTACAACAATGTCATGCTACTTCTACCTTTCTTCCCTATAGACATTACTCATGATTCACCAGAAGTAAACATGTCCTCAAGTGTAATGCTCATACATTATAAGAAACTCAACAACTAAGACGTTTAGCTTTCCCATAGTTGTGTGAGAGAAACGGGAATTCTGCTGGGACAAAATTATTTGTTTGATTTAGAGAATCATTGCCAGAAAAGGTAAAAGAGGTCAAGTCTGTATACTGAGTCATCGCGCCCTCTTTCGCATCAAGGCTTTGTAATAAGATGTCTGTGGATATGGAACTGTAAAACTATTTAAGCAAGGATGAGGCCTGGATATGTCTGTAATTGTGTGTGCATATATGTGTGTGAATGTACTATATCTGTCACTGTTGTGTGAGCATCATTGTGGCTGTGTGTGTGTGTGTGTGTGTGGATACTCAGGTAATTGGTCCATTGTTGTTATGTAGATAGGTAGCTAGCCTGCTGCCCTGAAGCCAGCAGTGGTGTAGAGAGTGTCGCAGTAGGGAAGAATTACCCATATGAAACAACTCACTGTTATATTCAGATTGATGAGCGCCATCGGGAACAACAAGCCTTTGTTTCCCCGTCTCTCATAGAGATGATAGTCCTCATTTTTGGCAGAGGAAATAGGTGCTGCTCTCCAAATCGCTGACATTCAGAATCGGATTGCAGTGCCTGCAGAAAGTCTACCGTCCTATCCTCCCAGTTTCTGTCCAGTTCTAGTGTTATGGGTTTAGTCCACCCATAGCTGGAAGGTGAAGTACAGACTTTCACTAATAGATGTACATTTTGCCAAAAAATATCGCATTAATATATATTGCTTCAAATGTGTTTCCAAAAATATTCAGCATAACTTTGGGTTGGTGTTGAAGGACTTCTGGAGGACAGTAACTCAGAAAACATTCTTCTCATTAAAACGTTGTCCATTTGAGTTAACAGAACAAGCAAAAACATTTTTTTTTTTAAATCAAAAAACGAGCAAAGACTGAATCAAGATGTAAATATGTGAGGTAACTGGCTTCCCTCCTGCTCTCTGCTTCAGAAACCAACGACAGCCAACAACATAATTGCTGGAGTGAGTAGGAACAGCTTATTGCGATCAATATTGCTACTTTAGAGGTTGTGTGTGTGTATTTTTCAAATGGCCTAAATCCATAGGGAGAGATCTGTTCCTCCCTCTTCTAATAAGAGGGAGTTAGAGCACTTGTCGCAGCACTAGCAGCATTTTCTTCTCATCTGTCTAAACTGACCTCACCCTCACCTTTTTTACATCTTCTCTTTTCTTCACATTTTTTTTACTTATTTTCTAAATCTCAGCCATTGCATTTTCCCCCATCTCAAATGTTTCTATCCGACAAAACAGGTTCATCTGTACTGCATAGTTTGCAGTGTGTCTTCTTGTCTTACTGCATTGTCCACGTGTTTAAGTCACATCTGCAACATCACTCTGCTTCATCCCTCCCCATATTGCACTGCCCCCGCAGTCTCCTCCTCCTCTCAGCCGTCTCATTATGAGAGCTAAATTAACCATGGCGCGTACCTTCAGACCATGCAGCGGTTTTACAGCGCCATCGGCCTCGCCTCACAAATACTCCATCATGTAATTGAATATCAAGCCTACCGGGGCCCTTCATAACTGAGCGGCCCGCTGCAGGCACATACAGTAATTGCATACAAAGATGCATCTGTGCAAACAGACACACGTTAATGCCTTGTAGTTGGCTGGTGGATGGCCTTTTCTACGGTAGCTACAGTGAGTGCTCCAGTCTGATGCCAAATCGGCACCGTGAGGATGGTGTTTCTAGCCGGTGGACAAGAACACTGACAGTAAATGAGACGAAGAGTCTTTCGGGTGAGTTTATTTGACATTGTGCCTTGGTAGGCGATTGATTACAGAACATGCCGTACATCTGTAATGTCCTGTCAATGTTTTGTAACAGAACAAATTAATAATAACTCCTATAACTGATAATTCTGCCTGCAAGAAAAGACCTGTTGGATCTCCCGAACTCACTTGAATCTTTTGTTGAAGCAATACACACCGAGTCATTGCTAAGTAAATCCCATTTTGAGCTTTTAGGTAGTGCAGTCCTTTATCACAGAAACAGTTTAACTTTCAGAAGCACTATTTTATGGTTGTATTGTACAAAGAGCCTCAAGTTATTTGAGGATGTAGAATTTTTTTGTTTATAGAATTTATTTTCCATTAAAACATTTTGAGCCCACTTCGATATTTCTATTGAGCGTTTCATTTGCATTATTTTTCTTCCACAATGCAAAGTTAGTTACACTTAATAAGCATGTTTTAGGCTATAGCGTTAATTTAAATTCTTGGAGAAAACCCAAAAAAGCATGTGTGTGTCTGTTACTGTGTGCTACCACCAGGGGTGGGCTGGCCATAGGGGATACCGGGGGAAATCCCCGGTAGGCCGACGGGGTTGGGCTGGTCCAACACTTGCCCACGTCCATCACTAACCGGCCCTCCCTCTGACATCGCCGGCCCCGACTATATTCAATGCTTCACAGAACACGATAAATGTACTCAAATACCTGAAGTCAATAATCACTGACTGAGATTTATACTACTGCTCGCGATCTGTATTCACACTCATGGTTTCCATCTTCTTTACTCATCTAATCTCTTCCGTCAGTCTAACTTTGTTTTAGGTGTTATTAAATGTCAATCACTCTAGCCTACTCAACACTTGCGTCACTCGCTCGCAGATGAAGCCGTTTTTTGAGCGCGAGCCGGCAGCATGGCACCGGCACCCAGCATGCAACACTACTGATACCACTGATGTTCACACCCCATCGTATGTTCTGTTCTGTTCATTTCTACAATATAGTTCATACTAATTCTACCCTCTGATTCCAGTTTCTTTATTGTGTGGTCTTTCTCTGCTGACATTCATTCCTTAAGGCTCTGTGGTTATACTATAACCATCTGATACTAGCCCAGAGTAGCAAACTATACCTACCTTGGAGTGTTACAATAGCCAGTATCATTTTATTCCATGTGTCCATCCAGGCAAATTGGTGGATCCAAATGTTATAAAAAAAACATATATGATGTAATTTCTTTGTAATCATCCAAAATAATGTTAAGTGTATGGGTATTTTTCCAAGTAGGCCACTGACTGGTCGATACGTGCGATGCATTGAGTGGGCAGCGCGCCGCGTATTGAGTGGGCCGGTCTGACAGTAACTCCCGGGCCACTTTTTTCCCCCAGTCCGCCCCTGGCTACCACCCGATCTTCAGACAAACAAAGTGCCCGTCCATTGATTTCACATCACATTTGAATGGATGTGTAAGGTATAGAAAACCTGAAATGTCAAGCTCACAACTGAATCTGCTGGCGGTTAAGACGCAGAAGTATTGGCAGTTGGTATGAGCTGTGCTGAAATATTTGCAATCCCAGAATGTGCATACAAATAAAATGTCAGACATGCACATCTATATACATTATTGCACTTTAGTCCAGCTGTAATGTCAAGACAACACTGTTAATCTGTGGGAGCTTGCCAGCATAAAAAAACTTTCTTTTAATATTGACGTTTTCTGAAATTAGGTTTGTCTATTTAACATATTCCTGTTTCCTGAGGTTTGTCTTTGATTTCACACCGTCTTCTAAAAGGCTTTGTAATATCACAAACATCTCGTACATCTCGTCTGCCCCAAATCCCCAAACGCCTCCAAGGCTTACTGATCCCGCATGCTGCCCCCTACGTTCAGCCTCCACTAATACAGTCTGCGCAGCCAGCTGTGGTATAATTAATTTCTCATTAGTGTAGGCAATAATGACAATCTCGCAATCTTGCTTGCCCTTTCTCTCTCGCTCTCTTTTTGTCTCGCTGCTTGTGTATCTTTTTTTGTCCCCCCTCCCCAATCTCACCACCGCCAATACCCTGCTGGAGGGAAATATTCACATCCCACTGAAAAAAAGAGAAGGCAAACAAACAACAATTAGCTTCCTGCTGACATGGAGAATGGTAGACTCATCTCCTGCAAATTACCCCTTGCTGAGGAACGGGCAACGGAGACTTTCCCTTTAGGTGTTCTTTAATGAACCGTCTACATCAATGCTAATTATTTACAGCACTGGCACATACCAGCCAAGCCCACACTGAAAGCACACATGCACGCCAAACAAGCAGGACAACGCAGCACCAACAGCAATTCAGACAGCCAGATGTAACACATATCTATACAATTATCATAACTGCACATGTTTTAAACTGGAGGCCAATTCAATTTGTCTTCTCCCTTTTTGGTTGAAAAGTGTCAAACACTCGGTCTTTCTTTAGCTAAAACTCAAATTCAGATGTTTTGGTGATACAGGAATAAAATGTTGCTAAAACTTTAGGCTTTTCTTATTGCATCAGTATTACACATTTACAACACTGACCATTGTTTTCAAATAAAAAGGACAACGATATTCAACATCTTTAAATGAAATGAGATACAAACATTTTTGAAGAGGATTTGGCATGTGTCCTCCTATCTGGGCCAAAGCCTGCTGTCATTTCAAAAGTTCTGATTGCAAGTTTTTCCTCACAAGGATGTTCTAATTGTGTGAGCAGAATATGATGAATTGTTCTGGCAATGTTGAAAACTTTTTCAAGACATTTTGGGAAATACATAGCTCTTACACCATGACATTTGGGAGCACAAGAGCATGAAATTCTGCTCATCCTGTGTTTCATGCGCTAATGTGCCTCTCGCTCTCTCACTGCACCATATCCATCTACTGCATATTTTATCCCCCTCTCTCTCTCTC
The DNA here is from genome assembly GCA_032191485.1 of Leptoclinus maculatus. Taxonomy (NCBI): domain Eukaryota; kingdom Metazoa; phylum Chordata; class Actinopteri; order Perciformes; family Stichaeidae; genus Leptoclinus; species Leptoclinus maculatus. The sequence continues at coordinate 14,131,147 of JAVDOI010000001.1, read as the reverse complement.
TCTCTCTCTCTCTCTCTCTCCCCCCCTCACTTGCCTTCACTCCTTCCACTCATCCATACTAGTGCGAGTCCTCGTGTCCACCGTCTGCCGTAAATGTGCCAGACAAAAGTCAGACTTTGCTCTTTGACTGCTCGACAGCTCCACTCCTCACTTCTCATCTAATATAGCACAGTATAAATTCAGATCAGCTCAGAACGTCCGTTCATTATGCATCACTGAAAGTTGATGAGAACTTTGGAGGCTTCTTCGTGGATACCAAGTGGCATCCAAATGGGAATAACTCATCGCAAACCAAAGGTTGACCTTAAACGGTCACCTTGTGAATTAGTTTGTTATTAATTGGATCCATGTTGTTGTTTTTAGAAGCTTCTCGCAATAGAGATTTAAATTGCAAATCTATGATAGAATCTTGAATCAGTCGTCACTTGAAATGTCAGCCTTGAATATTATTTCCCATTCAAGTTCTGAAAATGGCTGGTACCAAAACGAGCCGCATCTAACCCGAATTGTTATCAAACTCCACACACTGGCAGTGTTGACATTTCTTTCTTCACCCACTTTTCATCACTGAGCCCAAATACCATCTTCAATTCCAAAAAGGTGACACAATGTTATTTGGTTTTGGGTTGTGCTTCACATCACAGCATGACAACAGTTTTCTTTTGATTCCGAAGAAGTAGCATTCCGACCCAGCCAAGTCTGAATGATATAGAATACAACTTAAAGTAGTGCCAGCATGCAATCCTCCCTGACTAAGTGGAGGAAGCTTAATAATTTAACACCAGGCTTCTTATTAATCATTTATCAATTAAACGCAGACCATCCACTCTTACGTGATGCAACCTTCGATATTATGCTACACTTTCAATCACTGAGTGTTGTTATTGGGTAGATAGTGGTTGAGTTTATTACAAGACAGATCAACCTATTAGAGGATCAAAGAGATGAGCTAAGACTTATAATGTTTTTTTGTTTTTGTTCTCCCTTTGCTTCCAACGCCTGAACACAAATATACATATGGTATAAGAAAATCCTGCATGGAATCGGGGGGGGGGAGGTTATTTTGGAAAAGCACAAGATTGCAAGGACATATTGCCAAAGGGTACACATGCACTGAAAAAAAACGTTAGCTTTAATAGGTGTTAGGTCTGTTATTGCACATTGTGTTCACGTTGCAGAGGTGACAAGCTGAATTAATTTGTATAGGAACGCTGTAAATGAGAGAAGTCTGCAATGGGAGAATGCTTGCACACACACACACTAGTCTTTCTTTTCATCTAGTGGATGTATGCATCTGAAAATCTTTAGTTTTCTCTGGGTAAGTGTATTTGTCTTGGTGTGTGTGTGTGTCTGTCCAGTGGAATTTACACAAATCATATCTAGATTTTCAGCCAAGTGAAACTCAATGGCATTGACATATGACAGGAAATAAACTTAACAAAACTATAAACACAACATTTTGTATGCACACAAAAGGCTTATTTCTCTAATAATTTGTGCACAAATGTAATAAAATCCGTTGCCACAAATCTCCATCCCCCTGACAGGTGAGGCATATCAAGATGCTGATTGAACAGCATGATTTTTATATGATTTCACAATAAAAGGCCATTCTAAAATGTGCAGTTTTATCACAATGACGCAGATGTTGCAAGTTTTGAGCATTGGCATGCTGACTGCAGAAATGTCCACTTAAATGAAATGCTCATTCCACTACCATGAACCATCTCCAGCGATGTTTCCGAGCAGTATGTGTTCATCCGGCGGGCCTCACAACCGTAGACCACGTGTAACCACACCACCCGAGGACCTCCACATCCAACTTCTTCAGTTGCAAGATCATCTGAGACCATCCACCCACACAGCTGACGCAACAGTTGGTTTGCACAACCAAAGAATTTCTGCACAAACTGTCAGAAACCGTCTCAGGGAAGCAAATCTGCATGCTGGTATTCCTCAGCAGGGTCTCGACCTGAGTGCATTCTATCATCGTTAACGGACTTGGGTAGGCAAATGCTCACCGCCGATGACGTCTGGCCCTTTGGAGAAGTGAGATGAATCCTGTGTGCTCAGAAATGCATTTCTGTAGTCATACAAAATTCATATGTCGGAGTTCCTAATGAATGTATTTTTCTCAAGATAAAATTGCACATTTTAGAGTGGCCATTATATTGTGACCAGCCCATTCCCCTATTATGTAATACCCATGCTGTTAAATTAGCATTTTGATATGCCACACCTGTCAGGTGGATGGATTATCATGGCAAGAAGAAGTGCTCGCTAACACGGATTAAAACAAATGTTTGCTCATAATTTAAGAGAAATAAGAAATAAGTCTTATATCTTTTATTTCAACGCACAAAAATGGCAGAGAAAATGGCAGTGTTGCATTTATATTTCTGTTCAGTGTAGAAAGCACTGCTGATGATTATAAGGGAGAGCAAGAAATATGTTTAGAATCCTCTATCCAATCCGAGTTTTGAGATTGCTCATGCTGTAAATTATGATTATTCTAAAATGTTAAGCAGCTTTTTGTGCCTCCAATCATTTTGTGCGATTATGAAGAGCAGCTACAGAGAAATCATCATCTGGAATATCAGCATTCTGCTTCTTCTTTCCTTTCATTATAGCAATGGAAATACTCCATTATCCTTTTTTGTATAGACATGCGTAAACTGCAGAGAAGTGCTAAGAAATTAAAACTGATTAGGGTTCAAGTCTCTGTCAAGCCGTAAGAATAAAAACGTATTATGCACTCAATACAGCTGAAGTGGCGGAAAATTAGGTATACATGAAGGACCACTAGCCAAGAGAGTTAATCAATTCAGCCCATAATACTCATAACACCCAAACACACAAATCCATATTTCACAGCTTGTAAAATCAACAGCGATGCAAATAATGCACTTGCCAAACAACCAAAAGGAAAATGAGTTCACCCCCTATAAGAAACTACAATCAATATCAATGCAAATACTGAATAAAGTTGGTTTTGAAAATGAACTCTCCATCCCCTTTAAATGAACTCTCTAGAGGTCGTAGTGACTACGACTCTTGTCTGTCTGGAACAAAGCTGTCAAAGCACGCATCAGTCAGTCAGAATGAGTCTTACGAGCAAATTGCGATCAATCACAGCTTGTGCAGCAGTACATTTTTGTGATATTGCTTTGCAGTCTACTCAGCTCCCAGCATGACTTCGGCAGGTAAAGTTATTCATCCAGTAACCCCTGCAATCAGAACGTTCCCCGTTATTGAGTAAATCTTACAGCTAATCGTGTAATCTGCTGTGCTTGATGTGAATTTGCAAGCATTAGAGAACATGGCGTTCTGCTCCGAGCTGAACTCCGGAGCCTGTTCTTACAATAACCAGCATCTCGGCTTTGCTGTTTGGAGGGTAATGGAACAAATAAATGATGCATTAAAGTGTTTGCGGGGAGAAAAGAGAGAGAGAGAGAGAGAGATGGAGGGAAGCTGGGATTGAGCGAGAGACAAAGACGGGCCGGCAGTTGAGTGTCGTCCCTCGCGTACTTGAGCAGGATAGGTCAACGGCGGGGAGGGATGGGTGGGGGGAGAGTGGCAGGATGGGTAGTTGATCGATAGTGGCTTTATCTCTGGGAAATTTAACAGAATAAGAAAGAGAGGAGTCCGCTGACCACAGACCCAGCTATGATACTCCAGAGTGCAGAGCTGCCATACACTGTAATACATTTTTTTAATATATATATATATATAGAAAGTTGATTTGAAAAACCAAGGTGCCATGAACTTTCTGCCTAAATTTATAAGAGCACTTTTTACTGACGCAAGCAGCACGCAGCGGACTATAGCGTCTTAAAGCAATATTTTATTTGAATTTGACATTTTCCTTTTCTAGTAGTTTCACCATGGCAAGCCTCCATGAACACTAAGTGTATGACTGTAAATGTTCTCAGAGGACGTATAGGGTATACATCCAGGCGTTCGGACAAGGAGGTCATTCTTTATTATTAAGGAATAGGGACACTCCAAAAATAAAATAATGTGCACATTAAACTTCAATCAACTTTTTTGGGTGGACAGTTTAAACTGTATACATTATAGTAAATTATTCAGGCACACTTAGATTCTGGGTGTCCAATTACACTTCTTGTCTCATTCCTGTGCTCTCAGAATACGTAGGCTATATAAAGTGATAATGTAAATGTAACTTTGGAGTTAGAGATTTCCTGACTCACAGTGACAATAGGACTAATTGTAGTTCATTTGCATATTTTAGTGAAGTAGAACGCTCATAAACTTGAATGAGGATGTTCATGGGAGGCACTAAACTTGAAGCTCCAGCCAGTGCTCGAAGTGGGCCAGTGCTCACGGGTATGCAGTGCTAGCACGTCTACATTTTACTTTTTGGCATACCGGGACTTTTTCTTGGGCACCAGCACTTCCCCAAAAGCTGCCGGTACTCTTTTCTGCCCTCTCCATCTCAGGTTTCTCTGGGCGATTCATAATATACGGCGCACCACCAGCGTTTTCACGCTGTGCCTAATAAGCCGTATGAACATAAAAACAATGTGGAGAACATCTGGATGAGCTAATGCACGGCACAGCACGACACGGTTGTACTGTAATTTACTGATAGAATGTTCAATAGGTCTGCCCCTTTGTCATTTAGTTAGTCCATTAGTCATTTTTAAAGCTTTTTTTATCCTGATTGACATATTTCCATAAAACTTGTGATCCCATCTCTGGTAAACACAAGATTTGAAGTTGTGTTTTTGTGCGATTCAAACCCACAACCATAAATTTGCTCATGTTGAAATTGGGTACATCCATGAACCACGAAGAATCGCAAAGGTTTGTTTGATATCTCCCACCCGAACAGCTGCAGCAAAACGGGTCAAAAAGTTCAGGCAGATGTTAATAAAGCACAGCGTGTATACGCCTATACAGGCCTCAGGCGTGGTCTAATCAGGCAACTAAGTGAAAAACATGTGTGTGGATGGACCATTAGTGTGCAGTGCCTTTAATTCTAGCAGCGACAAGGAGCCAGTGGAGTGACACGAGCTGTCTTTGGCTGGGTTTAGTTCATCCTAGCAGGACCTGCAGCCTGGCCAGGCATTGTAACCCTCACTACTGGCACTGTTTGAGAGTGGGGAAGCAGGTGGAGGGATTATGTCCTTGTTTTTACACTGGTAACCCCCAACTAATGGCAGGAAGGGCTCTGGGTTAGTTAGTGTGAATTTCAGTGTGGGTTAAGTTCAAATACTGTTGGTTAAAATATAGAGATAGTGTTTCTGAACATTCACTTTTGCTTCTCAGTCTCTGTTAAACTGTGAACATAGCAGTTCTGTCCCATTAAAAACACATTTCTAAAAAGAAACCTGCAAAAGGGTTATTCAGATTTTCTTTTAGAGTGCCATTCTTCATTATCTCATGAATATATAGCCATAATTAACTCAATAACTTCATTCAGGATTCAATTAAGATACAGCACACTGATTGAGTACCTTTCAAGAGCCAGTAGTTGCCATTGCCTTTATCTCCTCCTCCATCAAAGTACTATACCATCTACTGACACTACAAACAGCTGTCTTTTATTCAGACTTATGGATGTGTTGAAAGCACGGCTGTCGACTGTAATAGAAATGCATAAGCACTTGAGCGTGTGCGCACACATCCCGGCTATCAACACTTCCACAGCAAATAGTCGCACATGAACACACCCTAACTGTATTCACAGCACGATTCCACCAACACTCGTTAATCACCTGCGTTCCTGCTTGCAGTGATATCCCGACCCTCTGCACTGTAACTCGATTCATGGGGAGGCCTGCATTAAAGAAAAGAGACGGAGGACAGGGATCTGTTCAACCGAGGCTTACTGGCAAATCAGAGTCTCGTGCACCTCTGCGGAAACTGGTTAACGTGTTAATTGCTAATAAATAAGGTTGCAAATGAAAGAAGGATGTGTAATGGAGGATGCAGAGGAATGGATTAAAAACCACAGGACTGTTTTAATTATTAAAGCTACATTTACAATTTGATTTGGTCCCGAATAAGAAAAGGTTTTAGGAATGGAATGAACATCACCTAGCATCATAGCTCTGAAAAATACATCCTCGTCATGGTATAATGTCATCCACAGCAGCTGTAAATGGCATCTGTTTGTATAACATCAAACAATTTCTAGCTTCCTTTCACTGTCCAGACCTGTAAGTTATTTGTGCCGTAGTAAACATCTCTCAGCTTTACCACAGAGTGGCACAATTGATATATTGTGTCAAAGAGAACAGTACCAATCTGTATTCATCATTCAGAGGCTAAAGGGAAATCAATATGTGTCCATCTCGTTTAAATGAGAAGGGATGGTCATTTAGGCAAAGAGAAACAGGCTTCATGCATGACTAAAGCTTACTACGGGAGACCTCGGGTCTTATGAGGTAAGTAGAAAAGATACAACATGCTGAAACATACATTTACATATTGATGGACTATAGATTACATCACTTGAAATCTTCTTTTGACTATTGTTGGAAATTGCACTCTGATGACCTCCCAGCCAGCCCTTTGAAATACAAAACACATAATTTAGCCTGTGACATGATAAATATATGATTCCATCTATTCTTGCATTTGTAAGTATCTTTGGAACAGAGATTGGTTGTAAAACGCCAATCATGATGTAGGAGCGCCGTGTTCCACCCGCCTAATGGACGGCACTCCTTTTATCACCACTGACAAAAAAGTCCTATTTTTAGGCAAACCCTCTGCTTCAATCTGAAAAAGGACACAAAAGGCACATTTCAGAGCAAGAGGTACAGAACAAACAGTCGACTGCAGAGTTTCATGTGCGCACACCACAGCAGAGTGCCTTCATCTAATACGGGCCTTAACCACAGCGATTTGCCCCGACCGTGTTCAACGGTAATATGAGTGACAAAAAGAACATCAGTCTGAACTGTGGAAAATCGATGAAAAAAGCCGACGAATAGATGAGGAGAGACTAGTTGTTAAGGTCGAGAAATTCCCCCAAGCTATACAACGCACAATCCCGTCATTATAGAGACAAAAAAAAAGATCACCTATCTATCATCATCCACACATGATCTAAAGCTGAAGCAGCTGTGGAAGAAGCACTCCGATCTTTTACTTTAGTGAAGTTAGTAAAAACACAGTGTAAAAATACGCTTCCTATTGGTGCCGGGGGGCAGCACTTGACACGCATCATATGACGCGGCGCTAGAGCGGCAGTGTGTTTTTCTGCTTTAGTTTGCTTGAAAGCAGAAGATTAACCCCAGCTCAGAGCAGAAAGCAATAAAATGTGTTTCTGTGAAGAATCTCTTCTCCAGGTAAGTTTCTGAATGCATACCTGGGTTGTTTCCCCCTCTGGTTGTCCTCAGATCTGCCACACTTGATAAAAGATAGCCCCCCCGACATGGTCAATATAAGGCAATTTCCCAGTGTGCCACCATTTTCTCTTCCTTATGAAATCTTGTTTATGGTGGTACGCTGTAGCTCAAGGACATTGATTGATGGTTTTTATTTCACTCTTTCGCCACCCAAACACACAACAAAAATACAGTATGTCTTATGAACAAGAGGTCTCATGATATCTGAATGTCAAAGAATTCACAGCAGCTAATTTAAGGCCGAAAAAAAAAAAAGTCACCATTTGACTCTCGAGCTGAGAGTCCTGTTCTCAGCAGTACCTACTCCACTCTTTCAAGCCTCTCCTGCTGTCACCTTCAGCTCGCCTTGCAAGTTCTCTGCTAGCCGGAGTTAACTTGCAAAAAGGATAAATCAGAGTCAGCCCAGCGCCCAAAGCGTCTCCACACGAGAAGTCCATTTTTGACCTCCCAAACTCTGAAAACACTGCATCCCTGGCAGGTCTCTCAGTCTCCGTCTGTCTGTCTTCCTCTCCCTCTCTAATGTCCCTCCCTGTCTCTGCTCTTTGAAGTATATGAAACTTACTACCAACTTGGCAACTTCATTTTACCAATCGTATATCATACACTGAGTATAATGCAAAATGTCACACTAAAAACTCCAGAAGAACGTTAAATCAAAGTTGACCAACGGTGTTTGTAGTTTTAGAATGTGCATACAATTAAGCAGGAAGTGTATCAAGTTCATATTTGATTTAGCTTCCTGCATCCACAACAAATATTTTCTTTTTTCATTGAAGAAACTACGCATGTAATTCAACAAGGTCTGATGTAGTATTTACATGCAGCAGTATCTCATTCAGCTTGAATACCCAAAAGCTTTCTTTACATTACACTTTTTTGTAATTTCAAATGAATTAGCTTGACAGTATGAACAATGCAGCACAGCACAATGCTGGGTACCCCTCTCCCATTTATCAAAATGCAATTGTAATGCTGAATTTCATAAGGCACATGAATTTGTTTTTGTTATATTTTACGGTTGTTGCACATTTTTCTGAAAGGGAAAGACATTTTGGCAGAAAACGAATGTCTTATTGTTACAAGTGAATCAGGATCTACACGTCACACACAGGCAGGTGAAGTCAGCCTGTGGACCTTAGAGGTCTTGAGGATGTGTAGCTGTTGACAAAATTGACCCAGAGCTTCTAATAAGTAGAGATGTAGTCATCCTGATATGTCTTTATGCTTTATGCTGGTGAAAATAAACAGTGCATGCACTCTAAACTAAGGCCTTGTGTATCTAGCACATGGAAGAAGTTTGCCTTCAGGCCATTCTGCCAGAGAGGGTTTATTTTAACCCAAACCATGATCTTTTCCTAAACCTAACCATGTGGGTTTGTTGCCTAAAACCTAAGGAGATTTCTTCCAGGCTGCGCTTTCTAGCAGAAAGAGAAGATTTCTGGCAAGTAGCCCGGAAGGCAAACTTCTCCCATGTGTGTTTATCCAGCCAAGTGTGCTACATTTGCAATACTGAACTTGAAACCCACACACACACCGGAAACTAATAAAAAAAACAAAAAACATGAAAAGAATAAGACAAACATCTTGTATTACATCCATTGTGGGTGTGAACTATTACTTAAGACAAATAGTAATTGGTTCCAAAGAAAAATGCATGCTGGGATATACACATGATCTTATTACGTGTGTACATATATATATATATACAGTATATATATCATTTTTATACATTATTATTTTTTGATTTTGATTTGTTTATGAAAATATAGCAAATGTATTCTCTAAAGGAGGTCACAGCAAAAATGATCTGTGTATGTGTGTGTTTGTTTACATGGGTGTATTTTGGGAGGTGAGGGGGGACATAAATATCTTTATCTGCAAAAGGGGTTCAACAGTTCTTACAGAATAAGTCAGCCGATGACACCCAGCTGGTCTTGTAATTCCCCCCCCCGGTGACACTCAAGTGGAGGCACGCATCGCTGCGTGCTTGGCTGACATCTCAAAGTGGATGACGACACACCACCTCAAGCTCAACCTGGGCAAAACCGAGCTACTGTTCCTCCCGGGGGAAGGGTTGCCCGCACCGAGACCTGTCCATCACCATTGACGATACCGTGGTGACGCCAACTCGGACTGCGAGGAACCTGGATGACCAACTGTCATTCTCAGCAAACATTTCATCGGTTACACGCTCCTGCAGATTCCTTGCTCTACAACATCAGGAGGATTCGCCCCTTCCTCACTGATGAGACGGCGCAGGTGCTCATCCAGGCTCTTGTCATCTCTCGCCTGGACTACTGCAACACTCTACTTGCCGGAGCCCCAGCGTCGGCCATCAGACCGCTCGAACTTGTCCAGAAAGCTGCAGCTCGCCTGGTGTTCAATCACCCCAAGTTCTCCCACACAACTTCCCTTCTCCTCGTCTGCTAAATGACTGTAATGTAATGTAATGTAAGTCTGGAAACCATAGCATTAACATTATAATTAACATTAGGCATACTTGAGCACCTCGCTGGGTGCTCAATATACTGGACTCACAGGAGCAATCTTCTTGTCACACAAAAAAAGTGGGTTGAATCACAGCTTGTGTCCTTTGGGGGATTTTTTCCCCCATCTTCCTATCTATGAAAGCTTTGTTTCTTGTGAGTACAGAAGAGCTCTCTCTCACACACACACACACACACACAACCCTGATTCACAACTTACTCCATTACTTCCCAAAGGAGGTGTTAGACGGATAATGAAGTGAGCAGTCGCAGGGATAACTAGTGGTTCTTCAGTGTAAACAAGTCACTGTCACATCTGCTTTAGAATTCACTTTATTCTATCAAGGATGTCCTCTAAAGCAGTCTGCAGGCCATAAAGTTGGCAACCTAGAACAGATTGAAAATTCGCTCTACTTCAATTCAACCAATTGACAAGACAGGAAAAAAAAAATACAGACTACAGCAGAGTAAGAGTAGCTGCACCGAACACACAAAGAGCGTATATTCAGAGAGATGGAGAGAGAGAGACACCTGGCATTTGTTCAAAGTTGTATTTGAGTGTAATTTAAGAAGTGGAAGGTCAATATCTCCTGCCTCCCTCAGTCATCCAAGGCAAACAATACAACGGTTCTCAGAGACTACAGTCTGTGGTGACTACACACTGATGAATATCACAGGTGGTCAAATTGTAAAATTGACGTCCGCAGTTGGTCACCAGCCAGCACTACCTGTCAGTTATCTCCCACCTTTACTTTTACTGGATATGAGGCCAAACCAGAGGGAGACAGAGGACTCACCACCTCCATGTGCTTGTAACAAGCCAACAAATTAGCAGCAAAGAAATCGCTTAGACAGGTGGCCCCTTGAAGGAGCCAGCTGAGAAAGGAACAGGCCAAGGGACCAGACGAGCTGGCAGGCACACAGAGATTAGTTTTCTAAAGTTAAAGTCTGGAAGGAATTTAAGTGAAATTGAGCCCTCTTTCGTGTCGTCTGTTTGTCTCTAGCACAGCAACCCTCTGTGAGGATTTTCCATCTGGGGCTTATTATTCACAGTCAAAGATGATTTAGACACAACACACCAAACTGTCAACTAACAAATTGCAGGTGGGGTTGAGTGTTTGCCGGCCAACAGCTGCTGAAACTGTTGGAGAACATCACAGGCTTATGAAAATGGCTACCTGCTTGAATGGGGAAATTACTAGATCACTAATAGTATAGGATCCTAATAAAAGTGCACATTTGACAATATTGCTCAGGAGTGCTCAGGGAGAGAACAATATAACAATAAATGTAAAGTGTGTTGCTTTTGCCCTGCTTCAACTTAAAAGCATCTATGAGATGTCATACTAGTAAAAGGTTATATAACCATGTTTATGAGCAATAACAAAACTATTGTTTAAAAAAAAAAAAAAAAAACAGGACAAACTACTTCACTAGTCCCAAAGGTGTGAAATGATCACATCAACACTACCACAGACCCACACACTCATTCACACCGCACACTTCTGCCCACAGCTCTCAAGAACTATTCTTATAACTGACATTGTAATCCAAATTAACCAGCCTTCTGTATCAATCAGCCTCTCTCTCTCTCTCTCTCTCATAACGCAATCTACTGCTGCAGCTGCCTCAACCATCACAGCATCTCTCCGTTTTCCATCCGTCTGTCTCAATCCAAGATATAGGTTGGAGAGCAGCCCAACAGGGTGTAAAATTGATGCCCTATACCCCCATCTCCTTTAGCTGATTGGACTCCGGCTCTTCAAAGATGAGCACCTTGCGAACAGCTTGGCTGGGAACGGCGTGGTGGGATTATGGAAATGATGCTGTGGCACTGGCAGCACTGGCTGACTCACTGCCTCACAGTTAGACATGTGATGACAAATAGGGAATTGTTTCACGGGTGAAATTTATCACATTTTTTTTTTATTGGAAAGGGACAACAGTCAAAGTGATTTAGAACCTTGCATTATGTCTCATAATTCCTCTTTTTACTGTCCTGATTTTGTAAAATACTGTGAGCGAGCAGACAACGTTTGTTCTCACATTGTCTGGGGTGGTACGATTTCAGGTTGGGGGAAGAAAACTCACGGTTTCGTGAGGAGTCCACGAGAAGCTGGACTCAGTTTGGCCAATGTAATCCTGGCAGTCATATTTGGTTTCAGTTTTCCAGGATACAGCTCATTCAGTGTTGTCAGATTTCTAAAGTTACTGATAGGATAGGATGGGATAGAATAGGAACATAAAAATAAATGACCTTATCATTGTCTTTGTCTGACTGATCATTATCACCATCTTTAATATTGCACCTGTCACATTAAAGGGATGGTTCAGGTGTTTTAAAGTGGTGTTGAACCGGGTGCAGCGGCAAAACGTTTTTAAGACACCTAAAATAAAGGCCCACCTTAAAATATCAAAATGAGTTTAGGTGTACGCTTATATTTAGAACATTTCCGATGGGTAACTGAACTGAAATTGAAACTTATCCGTACATAAAGCGGTGAAAATGTTTTAAATATAGCCTATACACTTAATGGGGTAAACAGATATCGACTCTTTAAGATGAGCCTCATTTTTAGGCGTCTAAAATACATTTCGTTGCTTCCCCCCGTCCACAGCGGTAAATTGCTTTGCTTCATGTAGAAAGAGAGTCAAACGAGACAATACCTACTGCTGCAGGAATGGTTAATATGAGCATGAAATATTATTCAAGTAAGCTGCACGGGCAGTAACTTTTCCACCAATCTCGGGTTGCTGTCAGTTAAAAAATGGATGTGTGCATCCATTTAAAGCAATTTAAACTTGAGCACATACAGTAGGGCCTACATTATGATTATATAAATATATTTAAGTGGGCCACTATTCTACATCCGTATCTTTTACTATTGATTTGATTCGAAATAGTTTAAATTCTTAATGTGAAGAGGGCTATTCATGGTTTATGATGAGTGCATTACCATATCTGCAAGGATAACATATTCTATTTTGAATCACAGCAACCTCTATTTTACGCATATACCTCTTTTGAGTAGTGTCTTTTCTGCCCAGAAAGGAGCCACGGGCTGCATCTGTCTTCACAGTAGAAAGCAAATGGATTCCATTTCTGGTGTGTCACGCATTTCTAACCGTAATAATTGCAAGTTCATTGTAAGGAGCACAAACTGCAAACCGTACAGAGTGAAGGCTGTGCAGGAAACAACAGTGTGTGTGTGTGTGTGTGCTTCAGTCACTCTCACTCCACAGCAGTGGCATTGGGTTTGGAAGGAAAGGACAGCAACGGAGACGGTAAAATACTGTAGTTTTACTGTAGCGAAAAGCAACAGATTTGCAGTAAAAGATTTGTTTAGCGTTGTTGGCAACTGTTTGCATTCCTTTCATTTCATCATATTTAATCAAACAGGTAAATTAAAGGACGAGTTATTATTCATTCACTCGTATAATATATCTATCTTGAGGGCACAAATGTGCGCACTAAATGAAAGACGAATTGCAGTCAACACAGGAAGAGATGAAATTGTGTAATAGACAGAAAGAAGCAGATAAAAGACAACGTCTAACTACTTGAAGCAGCAAAAGTACCAAAACTGGCAGAAATACAGTTGAAATGAATCACACAAAAGTAGAATAATATTTCATCAGTCATCCGTCACATCAGCCTTCAATATTTACATTGTGCAAGACAGATGGGTGGTGGGAGCTTGTATAATCAGCAGAGAGTTAATAAAACAAACACAAACTCCGCTCAGTGAGGGATTTACTGAGATGATTGCCAACGAAGCGTCGCAGTAACTCTGCACTGTAGTCACGCACACCTCCAGCTGACGTGCAAACACCCAAATCACATCCACTGGAGACAATGAGCTCTGCTGGTAATGCCAGGCGGCCACCTCCTGGTTAGAAAAGTGAAGCCAATGAGAAAGTGCCTAAAACATTCGGCGGCTCAAAGAGAAGTCTGAATGCATAGAAGTCTATGAGAAAATGAGCCTACTTTGCTGCTTCAGACTGACTGATTTCACCCTACAACGCTGCCCTCCAGTCCGTATTACCACATACAATTATATATCTCTCACCTTGGGCATTTTCTACATGCCATATCTTAGTGTTATGTGTCTTTTGGGGTCTGGTCTGTATAGCCATATATAACGCAGGCACTGCTGCTTAGATTCACTGGGGAGCACCTTCAGGAGCAATGCTTATTGTGCCAAATCAAAATGTATAACCTTTTGTGAAATATCATCTTCCTCTCTGATATGATTTTCTGAAAGAATAACAAATAATAAAGCAAAGCCATATTGTCTTTCCTTATGGCAGAGAAGACACATACGTTTTACACAATGTTAATCTACAAATGATTATCAGCGAGGGTGTCCAGAGGAATTCATGTGTCTGGAGATCTCTGAATTATAATTGGCAAAAACTTTTTTTTTTTCAATCATGGTTTTTGTAAGTGAGTCTGAGCCACACTGGGTAATTCATAAACACAAGGGAATTTAGAGAAACGAAATGGAGCACTAAGCATTCTAATGCTGTTACCATTTTCATAAAACATTGTACATATACTGAGAGAGAAATGAATTCTAGTTTCCTGGAGTGTATGATGACATTTTGGCATTTGCTGGCTGTGTGAAGCAAGATTCTGTCTGAGACTTTGAAGGTGGTGGCCTGTGTCTGTTTCGGGGGGAACATTTTGCCCTCCGTCCTTTTAAACTAAAGCGATTAAACCTGCCCTTTGGATTCAGGACACTGCATGTTTTAGTTGCTCTCCCCCCCCCCCCCTCTATGCTCCTGTACCATAAAACAAGCAGTGTCTAGAGTTATTTTAATCAAATAATGGCTGTGAAATTTGTTGGTAACACATGCAAATGCTAATAGAAGAATATGTTGATGTTCTGAGCCTAGCAGCCTTGAGGTTCTGCTTCATGCATACAGTTAATACAGTTTGGAGTTCATGGACTTGGTTTTTCATTTAGAGAAAAAAAGAAATCCTTTTAGTGGTGAGCTGTAACAACAGTGGCATAATGTGAAAAGTGTTGGTAATGGAAATTCACTTTGAGATTAAGAGTTAGTAGAGAAATATATGCAGATTACCTAAATTCCCCCACATAGTATGTTAAGTAACACTCTTTTTACTATAGGTGTTTCCAGAACAGAGACAGAGCATGGCCAATGTTAGAACCAGACTGTAGGACTGAAGAGCTCCTATGTGATAATTGCATCTCTCAAAATATTAGGAGTGCATACATTTTTCGTTTTCAATTTGTAAACTGACGCTGGCTCAGACATCTCTTTGTTCAGAGAAGTGTGCAGGCAGGAAATAGCAGCTGTGTGGGTTGTAGCTGCTGAGGTAGTGGGCCCCATCACACGTCGCATTAAATCAAAGAACGCTTGCAGTGATTGGCGGCAAGTAAAACCATACAAACAGTCTGTTTTTTTCAAGATGTAGGCACAAAAAGGATCAATTGCAGCGATTGTTTGAATGGAGAAGTTTCGATACTACTTGGTACTGTTTTATTTCGGTTGATATCTTAAAACTACCCAGACCCAGAGCCCTATACTGTGAATGTACACAAACCACACTATTAAAACTATGTGCTTATTAAACGGTGTTAGGTAAACGGAATCCCTAATTCACAGATTATCAATTTATTTTAATCCTATTTCAGCCATATTGAAAGACAAACATTTCCCTTTGAATGAACTTATGTCTAAAATATGTCTGTATCTTTACTACATAGCATACACTATTTTTTTAAAGGTACTGTTACAGTACTCTATAGTAGTATTTGTATTGTTATTTGTCATTGAATAAAACACATTTTCAAAAATGTTTGTAATCTAGAAGAGTTAAAAATTAAATAAAACAAATCTGAGTCCCAAAATAACAAACCAAATCAACAAACTGATAGTCAAATAGTTGGGTCCAGCCCTAATAGTTTCTGAATCATCTCCATACATTGTTACATTATTACATTCTCTGCTCGTGGTAGTGTAGGATCTGTATTCTCCCGTCATGCACATGAACACTGAATGTCAGTCAAGCCTCCAGAATGGGAATTTGAGGCAGTAAAAGGAGCTCTCTTTGAGTGTGCACGAAAAGCAATGAGGATACTTTAATTTGCTCCTTATCTTCTTGAATATCACTCCCTCCTCTCCCTCTCTTTGCAGGTGCAGGTGTGCAGACTGGGAAAAGGATAGATTCATTAGAAGTTTCTGCTAACCTAGAGGGCGAATCCAGCGATGTAATTTGAAAGATTCGTCGCAGTTCTTTTGACACCATAGATAAAGAATGCTCTTAGTATCCTCTTCTGGATGTTTCTAGCCCCAGCACACTGTTCTAAGCAGGGTTGGATGGAGTACTAATATTGTACTTCAAGTGAAAAAAAAAAAAGTACTCAAATATAAATACAAATTATAAAAAGAATGTACTCGGAAGAAGTATTGTACATTTTGTCTGACAGCTTTAGTTACTTTAGACTACAATTGTTCATACCCTTCCTGTCCAGTGAAAACCATGTATGTCACAACTTGGTGCTTATTTGATTTTCTAATTTACTGAATTCAATTAAGTGTTTGTTTGTGGGTTTAAAAAATGCCCCAACTCTAGACTAAGTTGCTTCTTAAAAATTGCTTCCATATTGAAAACTGCTTCTTAAAAAAATGCATCTTCACAAAGCTGTAAACAGGGCTGTTTGCTTACTTTTACTTAAGTAAGGTGTTAAATGCAGGACTTTTACTAGTAGTGGAATATTTTCACACTGCGGTATTTCTACTTTTACTTGAGTAAAGTATCTGAATACTTTCTCCACCACTGACAATGCGAACCATAAACCATAATGACATGATTCTTCGTTATGTTGCATTTGCTAGACCGAAGCTTTATGAGTACTTTTTAAACTCAGTAAGGTTAATACTTGAGATTAGGAGTAGCCTACTTCAGTACAAGTTTAATAATTCAAAAAGTACAAGTAGACTACACAAAAAACAACTTTGTGACAGTAACAAGAGCAAGATGTAACATGTTACTTCCGCCCCTGGTGATAATTGAATTTGTGCCTCATCAATTCAGTTTTAAGCTGTCAGTTTCCCCCAGAGTGACCCTCTTGGTGCATTACATCAGGACGCAAGATGTCAAAGTGTCAATGTCATACAAACACATTGATATTTGATCGTGTAATCTCAATTGCTAATGCAAGGTCTGGCCCTAGCATCCATAATGCATCAAGTACAATTATTCCACAAGGTAGAAAACCCAACACCCCCGGAAGAAGAGAACATCAAGACAGAACCATCGTCTCCTCTTACATCGTGTTCTCTGTGATCACGACATCGGGTGATCATTAGCATTCACGTGTAAAACCTGAAAACCACATGTGCTGACAGAGTATAATCAACTGTGAAATGTTTGTACTGTAGATGTGAGATTGTTATTATCATATGTGATGTATTCAAATGTTCCTATATGGAGAACTTAATCACATATGAAAGGTCTGATAAACACACGCCTATACATGACATTATACGCACATATAAAAATCTATTTATATATAGATATATAGATATATCATCAGAACATTTGAATACTCTGTAGCAGGATATTCTCCTCCCATGAAAAGGTCAGGATCAGCTATTAGGAGTGATTCTTCAGTATGGACGAGACTTGCTGTGATGGAGGCTTAAAGCCTGATCCATCCACTGAAGGGAAATCTCTCTAATCCCTCCAACCCCCTTCTGCTCCAACTTAAGGGAACAGGCAATCAACAGAACTGGTAATGTGTCTGACTTCTGTTACTACCAGGCAATCCAGTGAAAGGATTATATTTTGTTGTTCGCTCTCTGGGCAAGAGTGAAAGGTCTGCAGAATTTTACATCAAACTGTGTGTATTAATGGCAAGTAATAAGCTCAGTAAGGTGGGTGGCTGGTGATGTACACAAGAGAGATTCATTCATTAGAATGATGTGTGTTGATGAACAAAAGGAAAGTGATGAAAAGGGAGAGAGTTAAACAGATGTGTGCAAAATATGACTGTATGAGAGTTCATGATTTATGTATACCCAGTGTGCTCCCAGTCTGCTTTCTGTGTTGTATATTACAGATGGGCTATAAGAGATCACAGATATATCTATAAAGCATCATAAATGATGATGCTGCCACCGGGGGAAAAGTCTTGCCCTCTGTATTGACGAGCCAATGTATGCTAGCTGCTGTGATTAAACAGGCCCTTATTTGATAATGGAGATCTCAAATGAATGATTTTATGTAATGTTCCACAATATATCACAAGAATAGCAGATATTTGTGGCTTTACGCATACGTGGGCAGTGTGTGTCCTCCCGTATCTGTAAATGCCTGCAAGATATTTGTTGTTTTGCTTTGAAAAACGGTTAAATTGTAGATGGGTTAAGATGTTACCAATAGACATACAATAAAACATTGCAATCTTTTCAGGCGAGTCAAATTTATTGATCTATGTTAGTAAGCACATTATCCATTTTTTCTTTTTTTTAGGGACCACCACATATTAGGTTATGGCTCTCAAAATGTATCAGACAGAACAGGCAATGTTTCATCACAAAGACATTTTCATCCAGTGCCCCAACATTGTCATTGGTGAGTCTGATCACCGTTCTTGTAAACCTCTTTTCCTTAAAATCCTACTTTTACCGGTCCAACGTTGTGGTGTGGCTGGTCATCTTGTTAATTTGGGAGTTACATTTCTGTCATTTTTGGGTATGTGTTTTCCCTCCCTTTACCATTACATATTGTACAATGTTGCCATTTTATGCTATATCCTCCTTTCTAAATTGTTATTTTTTATTAATTCATTTCATTTGTTTGTATTGTTAGTAGGGATTTCTTTGACACCTTTGTTACTCTGTTACCTGTTAAAGTTGTTTTCATATTGTATTGCAACCGCCTGTTGCAACAGTTACAACAAACAGCTAATCAATGCTGCTACTGTATGTTGAAGGTACAGTACATGCTTTGAATTCCTTAGACATAGCTGTGTTCTGAGCAGACCAGATGGCATGCAGCACATCATAAAACGCGCATTGCAACCATAAGAGACTTGACTTGGACTCGCAAAAAAGGACTTGTGAGCATCTCTGCTGTGGGGGGGGGAGGTCTCTTTTTATAAACAAACATTAGTAGTCTTTTTGTATGCGCTGTGGCACCTTATTTACATTCAAAGTACAAAAGAAGTGTCCCATTGTAAGTCTATTTTTTTTTCATTGTGAATTAGAAAATGGTCTGCAGACCACCGGGCACTCTATCCAGATTTGTCCCGTAGGCCGTAATGTTGAGTATCACTGCTGTAGATCCCGTGGGACAAGGGAGGCCAACAACAGTTCTGTGACCCAATTTTGCCTCACTTTGGCTCCCTTGTGGAATACTGAGTGAGAATGGGAGCTGGAATGACAAAGCTCAGTTTTGACTTCGGCATGGTTGGCAGATTATTGAGAGAGAGAGAGAGAGAGAGAGAGAGAGAGAGAGAGAGAGAGAGAGAAATGAAAAAGAGGGAGACTGGAGACTCATGTTCCTCTTTCCATCCCAGAAATAGTCATTAGATTTCTGATAGGACTTTTTGACCAGGCTGCTGATAAGCCTTACAGCCATACAGTCTGCTTTCTAGTTTAGAGTGTGAGGCTATCTAACATAATAAGACAAAATAATGGAAATGCCAGCACAAAGATAGGTACAGGGGCAGGGATAGTTGGCTGTAATGGTCTGGGGGTGCTTGTTCTGGCATGACTTTGGGCCACCGACACCTTAGAGGATGTGGTCAGTGCTTTCAACTGCTAACACTAATTTTGATCGAGCATCTCTGCCTTGCAGCATACGGATAGTGGTGAAAAAACCGAAATTTCGGCAGCCACTGCAAAACATCCTAGGTTCAGTGGAGTTCTATCTGATTACCGGGCAGGTAGACGTATACAAAGGGCTTTGTTATTAAATTGTTTTCAAAAGGGTAAATTGGTACCTCCACCTACAGCCATCTGCAAACACAAGTAAAATGCGAAAATGATGTGGTTACTATCGTTTTATGTTAGCTTGTAATGGGTTAATGTAATCTTGGTACAATAGATGCTGATGTCACAGACGAAATTGCAGATGATTATTAAGCGCGAAAAACTATTAATGTAACAACAGTTTACTATTAGGGTGATATTTAATTCCGCGCTTCCATTTCTGTTAAATGATCCTGAAACGGCACGCTACGAAACATTGTGGTTGATTGCAGTTGTAATGACTAGGAATCATGCAGCGTGTTGCATTTGTTTTTATCGTCACGTTTAATTTCGTTTTCAAGCTGGGATCACACAAACTAACATTCCTAACCTACTGCGAAAACACATCAAACATTTAAGGAATGACTTTCACACATTACAGTCACAGACGTTGTGGTTAGAATTAAGATGCTGATCCAAATACCCGGTGCGTTTAGATTTGTCCAGATTACTGCCATAAAAATTTTAAATGATAAGATACTGACACTTCAAGAGAAAGGCAAGAGAATGAATCCTTAACTGCAAGAGAACATAAGGTTACTGCCTGACTTCACTACCTTTAATTAAACTTTATTTCCAGACACATGAGTCCATATATTTTAGAGATTTGCTTGGTTTAATCATCGGCATCATCATTGTGGACATTTTGGGGTTAAGCTGGTAATCCTGTGTTAATACCCCAATACAAAAAAACAACAACTTTCAAACAGCAGTTGCTGGACAAAATAAAAAGAGGCATTGATTAATTACGTGTTTTTATTTCATTCATATACCAAAACTGTGTGGGTAAAAATTTGAAAACAAATAACTTGGGAATAAAATTATTAATACAAATTTAAAAAACACATCATTATTGCCTCCAGTAATTTTGTCATTTATTTATCTGCTCTCCTTTTCTTCTTATCTTTATCTCATAACGTCTTGAAGTAATACACCACCCAAAGTCAATATTTTTGTGTTTAAAGTGTGGCTTTATAAAGTGTGTAAGTTATTTCCTCACTAACACCAGTAGCTTTAAACACAAAATGTTAAAGACTGCTATTGTGTCATCATATCACCCTCCTTAGTGCATTTCGCAATTATTGGGCGGAATGCTCTCGAATCATTGATCAAACAAGTTATTTTGTTAACTTATTATGCAACTGTCTCCTTTTGAATCACTCACTCATCTTTCATTCTGGCCGTGGTCTCTTTTTCCCCTCATTATGAAACAAAAGAAAGCATCAGTTACCCTCTAACAATACAACATGTTGGGATATAAAATGTGTTGTTCTCTCTGGTGAATAGAGAGGGGAGATATGAACAGGGCAGCATTCCCAGTAGATAAAACTAAAAAGGCAAAATGTTTGCATCATTTTAATAAAACTGATAACTGCCGTGGAACCCGCCTTTATCAGGAAGAAGGCCGCAGATGCAAAATAATGTGACAACACAAAAGCGATTTTGTGTTTGTGTTATCGCGAGCCATGTTCACTGCACACAGTAATTGTATTTTATAATTTTGTACCCGCTGCACAGTTCATAATTCCCCTTTCCAATGATGGCTTATGTTTCCTAGTAGTGCCTCGAAACACCCCACCAAGAACACTTTGGATTATAGCAATATTGCCGCTGAGACAATTGTGACAAACCCACAGCACACCGGGCCTAAACTCACTCACAGCTACACACTCTCATTCACTCACTCACTCATTCTCTCTCAGCCATGGGTGTCAAGCCAAACGGTGCTATTTGCTGGAGCAGGACTGGCACTTCTCCAGACCACGGGGGTAGCAGGCTTGGCAACGCAGATCACTGATGGACTCATTGAAGCGGTTCGCCAGCATGGACAGCTTGCTGCCGTGACACAGAGAGCAGGGAGCGTAGCCCGAACCGCGACAATGCTGGCAGCTGTCGGCCTCCTGAAGACAGAAGAAACACATTAGCGGGGAGAAGAGGAGGAGCGAGAGGAGGTGAAACCGAGGAACTGTAATAGGCAAAAGGTAAAAAAAAAAAAAAGGGAGGAAGATGTTGGAAAGGGACATAAGGATAGAGAATTAACTGAAAAGGGAAGTTGGAAGTCAAGTTTTTTATTTATTTATACATAAAAAACTGCTGTATATAATTCATCTAAATGTGTCACATGCATCAATATTTAGAATAAACCACAATTTTAAACATATTACTAATATTTACACTGCAACTGTTTTAAAAGCTTATTAATAACTTGCAACACCTTTAGCCAGTTCATAAACAGCGACAGTCAACACAGCTATCTAGTTTAACTGGCTGGCCTACTGGCAAACACTAAACAACCTTAACGACATTCCGATATTATTTATGATTAAATGCCTATGGTAAGTAGCTGTGTCATTTATACAGCCGGCTGGTCATTACAATTAAATGCTTAATAACAAGCAGCTGCCTGTAGATTAAAGGTGACACGAGGCAGGATACTAACAGAAGACGTAAATCTATACAAGCTATACTGCATGTCGTAAATCAGTAGAAATTGTTTTCAGTGACAACTTTGCACAATGAGGGCTGGGAATTGTCCCGAGCAACCAGGATGTTATTGCTGTGGAGGTTTCAAATGTATTTAAAGGAACAGCGTGTAGGATTCAGGGGTATTTATTGGCAGAATTGGAATATTATATTCACAGCTCCTGAAACTTAAGAGGCGCTGTATTTTTGTTACCTTCAAATGAGCCGTTAATAAAAATCTACATACGGAGCTGTCATGTTCACGGAGTTGCACCGAGTAGCTCTGAATAGATAAACCAAACGTTTTGGGACTCCTAAAGTAAAACAAATAGATAGACTGCTTAGTGGCCAGGAAAATGTCCCCATGAAACTAAAAATCGTGGCACACAAAAAGTGATTCTAAACATTTTTCTAACAATTTTTTTTTTCAAAAAGTAAAATAAAAAGTTGTGGAAAGTAAGCAAGATATTATTGAGTTGATAATCCTTTAGCGACGACTACTGGTTCCACTTTGAATCAGATAATCAGTAACCAATGTACCACCATTGCAGTAATAATCTACCCAACGAGCAAATGTTTGCGGTTGAAATGCACTACAAACTATTTTCCTTTTAACAAAAGTTTATTTCACTTAAGAGTTTTGGTGCATATAATTAGTTTAAGCTGCATGCACATAGCATTTAGTGGTATAAAGCATGCATTGCACTGGGATGATCAGCTGTTGTAGAGGTTGTGAAATCTACGCCCAGATTGTGTAAACAGTTGCAAAATTGCAGGTACAGTGTATAAATCTATGCCTGTGTAGAAATACAGAAACAAAGACAGTGAAACATTAACTACCTTTGCAGCAGGGCTACAAAGACAAAGATGATGAAGAAAAGAAATTAACATAGAGGAGTGAGAGTGCCAAATAATGAAAAAAAAAAAAAGGGCTGAGAGTGAACTTCTTCTCTTACAGCGGCAGAGAAAATGAGAAAATAACAAAATCTGTGAGAAAACAATGGAGGGAGTGAAGGGAAAAGAGCAGTAATCAGCCAAGGAGGTGAGAGAGGAGGGGGGGTAATAGCGAGCTAGGTATCCTTGCGGGCTGGCAAGTGGCAAGCAAATGCTGCAAGGGCAGAGTGAAACTGTGGACTCATCAGTATGTGTTCACAGTTGACAGATAACAATAGGACAACGGGGTGGTGGTTGTTGCAGCGGGAGAGGGAGGGGGGGAGAAAGGGGGCAAAATTTGGTGGCAGTTACAGGGAAAAAGAAAAGATTGTGGGATGAGAATGAACAGCCCTCTGTGAACAGTTTCAAATTACAACAATATGGCTGCACAGACGATCTCGCAGTTACACTCTTGAAATTGCAGATAAAGGGTGGCTGAAGACATATGCAGAGATGGAGAGGGGGGGGGGGGGGGGGATAGATAAGTACATGGTGAGACAGAATACCAAGAAACAGAAGCAGGGTGATAAAACCCCTACCACACCGCTGAGAATAATTTGGCCAAGGATCATTACCTTGGTCTCTGTGGCGCTGATCTGTTTCTCCTCCTTCTCCTCCCCGTCCAGGGTACAAAGCGCTTTAGCCCTCCTCCTGCTCCCCCTCTCCCTGGCCTTTGGGTATCCCTCCAAGTCCACGGGAGGCACTGTGTGCCGCAACGCTTCAGGCTTCCTCTGCGGTGCTCTGATGATGCGCAGATTGCTGGTGTAGATGATGATCTTGCCAAAGTCCAACACTGAGGACTGACGAAAAACAGAACGCGTCAGATATAATCCTACATCATGTTACAACAACAACTGGTGCATTCCAGGATTACATATTTTCATTAGCATCTAGTTGTGTTAGAGATTTCTGACAACTCGATTCCATCCTTGGAACTGAGAGAGAGAGTGCCCACATTTAGCTGTGGGCTTTATGTGTGGGTGAGAAGAGGTTTTCTAGTTGAATGCAGATGAAGAGTCACATCCCTTGTTCAAAACACAACATGCTTTGTAGCTGAGAAATTGGAAACGACAGTACTTTCTCTTTTAACACAGATTTTCTTCTGTGTATTATCTAAATCTGGATAACTTCTACAGTCTGACACATTTTATGTACACATGCTTGTACCTTCAGCTTTATTTTCAAAGAACCAGATATTTTTTGTTTGTTTCATATTGATCCAAGCCGTGGAAGTGCTCCAATGGTGGGTCAATTAATATCGTCTATGGGGAGAGCGAATCAGAAAAATGAATGCTTATGGACAAAATTAATCAGATTCTAACTTCCACATCCATATCAGCAGAGCTGCATTGTTGATTACCAATCACTCAGTGATTACTTTGCTAAGCCCTGATATTTCTAACTTTCCAAACTCTTTCCAAAAAAAAAAGTATCTGATAGGTTTCATTTTTTTGCCAGTGAATCTCCCTTATTATGAAAAACAGAGAGAAAGCATTGGAGTCATATACACGAGGGAGGAACTCATTAGACTTTGCACAGGGTGCTCCTCTAGGACCACCGTGCCATTCTTTCAATAATGCCCTGAAAGGATAAACTAAATCCAGATTGCTGTTTTCAACTGATAAATGTGATAAACACTGGCGTTGGTCACCAGGGCCATGCATGCCTTTGTTTAGAGGATAAAAGAATGAAACTGACACTAAGCCAGCAGGCGATGTAGCTGACCTCCGCCTCCTGCACTAATGAAGCCACTGCCACAGCAGCTCAGCAAGGCTTTTTCCTCAACATAAATTGCTGTACAATTTTATCACAGAAAAGCAAGCAGTTGGTGCTTTAATTACCCAAGGATTCTCCTTATATTCTATTTTAAAGCTTTGATTGCCTGTTCTGTTCTATAGATGTATGAATTCATTATTAAATTACTTTGCTTCAGCTGGTAATTGCGTGTTTATTTTGTCGTGTCTGTTTGATTTTCAGAATATGTACCATGCAAAGCTCTGTGGGGTTTCAGAAAAAACGAAAACTTTTCCAAGGAGCTGTGATACTTTCTTATTATAATTCCCTCCATACAAGTATACCCACAGAGACGTTGCATAGTGATCATGCTTCACAATTAGTAACTTACCATTCAAAGGGTGTCCGAACACAAAATCACAATTTTAAAAGTGTTAACCGGCTTTTTCTGTTGGTGTTGTTTGAAATAGCAGACAATTCTAAACATCACATCCATCAATAACTACATATGTTGAACTGAGAATTTTTCTGGTTCTACATCACAATCTCCAATAATTTTAAGATCACAAGTGTTGTCATGATGAACATTGTAATCAGCATTTAAATCAGCCTTATTGCTTACTTTAGCATCTCCCTCTACTTCCTCAGTCTGGCCTGCAGCAGGCTTGTAGATTCCCATTCCTCTGTACACGTTTATTCTCTGGGCAATGAGCCCCGTTGGAGGATACACACCTGGGTATACAGAACAAAACATGTTGTCAGGATAGAGTGATAACTTGTACTAGAAATTTGAGACAAAGGTCCAGGTTTTATCCACAAACAGCATGCATTTCCCATACTTTGATATGCTGAGAGAGAACAGCCTCTCAATTCTACTAACTGTGACCATCAAGGCTAGCTGTGTTAGCATAGCATCCTAGCCTTACCAAATCCTCCGTCTTAACAACATTCAACGTCCAATCATGTATATGAGTAAGTGGTGCATTCTCACTAGAAATTACTAAATATAATTATTACACTTCAGTCAGATATCTCAATTAGTGAGCTTTAGAGGTGCTGGTAAGCTTTGGAAAGCAGTTTCCCCCTGTTTTCAGTCTCTATGCTAAGCTAAGCTAAGTGGCTGCTGTCTGCTGCTTAATTTGTACTGTACAAATAAGAGGGTGGTATCAATCTGTCAAACTAATCTATTAACTGAACACTACACTATTTCTAACAATGTTTTGAATATGTGCATTCTCACTACAGTATAAACTTACTAAAATAGCTTGGCATTTCATCTTTGAAATTGGTAGCGTTCCAACTGACAAAATGGTGATTTGTTGTATCATTTGCACTCAGGAATCGGCTAGATATTATATTTGGCTAGATTTACTCCATCATCAAAGCAGAGAAAATGTCTTTCTTCTACAACTGGGTGAGAGAAACAACAGGTTTCAGGTCAGCATTGTCATACTTCGCCTATAGAACATGCCTTACTGATTGCAGATCACAATATGACAAGTGCACGTATAGGTGGGCTATTGAACGTCTAATTGCGTGGCTTTGAGATGTGTCCCATCATCATCACAAAGATTGCTGTAACACTTTGTACTTGAGATGTTTGTAAGCATACTGACAATTCTACTGCGCATTACAAACACACTGTACAGCAAAGTCTCAATCACACACAGCCATCATATTACTATGAAAGCAAAAACATGCCAGAACAATTTTATGAAAACCCCTCCAACGCATAGGCTGGAGTACCATACACAAATGTAATATACACATCTTGTTGGTCTCCCTGGTTACTGGCTTACAGCCCACACAAACAAACCTGCAGTGCAGTCACGCGCATAAAGTCAAACACAGTGGTAGCGTGTTACACAATGAGAAAAAAACCCACCCGGTTGGTCCCCATGAGCCTCCTCAAACCCACAGAGCTGCTCCACCTCCAAGTGGCTGGGAGGGATCTTGCGGTGAACGAAGCTGTGAGGGTATTTCTCCTCCGGACTGTCCAGCTCTTGACCGTCCTCATACACGTGCTTCAGCACCCGACCGCTGTAGGACGACGCCAGCTTGAACCTCACCTGTTGTTTTGAGTTGAAGGTGACATGTTTATACTCCAACGTTTTACATGCTGAAAAGATGCAGTGGCATGTAAACTGCTGTTAAGATACTTATTTGCATAGCTTGCTAGCATACAAAAGAAGATTTATGGGTTGAAAAAAAAAAAACCTGCTGGGGGGGTGCATACATTTGCAGCATGTCAACATACAAGGTAACATCCTGCTTTATGCAGTTTGCAGTTTGACATCAGGTGCAATTAGAAGCTGAGAAACATCTTCAAGCACACCAGCTTCAGCTAGTTGTGTAATATAAAGCCACATGCTGTAAATAACTCACCTTTCTGGGCTTGGTGCCTTCATAGCGTTGATTGAGTTTTCTCTGGAGTTCATCCATGGTGGCTGATTTGAGGAGAGGGACGTCGAGAGAGATCGTCAGTCTATCCAAGGAGTTCCTTACCTGGGGGCGGACACCGTGGTCCCTGGTGCGATGAAAGAATGTGAGGATGGATGGATGAAAGAATGGATTGATATACAGCTCGATTGAAGAACGGGGCACAAGAGCCCGACAGAAGAGATGCGTGTAAGGAGTGGGTGGACGACTAGATGAGATAAAGCTTCTCTCCGGGTGGTGTGCCTCCTGAGTTTGGAAGTACCTGCTGTTTTAAGGGACCACCTTTTTTAGCTCCCTGTGCTAAATTATTCAAAGCTGGATCGTGTGTACAAAAGGGAGTTTGAGAAACCAGAAGCTCCGGCATCAAATAATTATGATCCCCAGAATAGAAGGTAGTTGGAACCGTGTGTGTGTGTGTGTGTGTGTGTTTGTTTGTGTGTGTGGGGGAGTTGTTAGATGTTGTAGGACTGCCTGTCATTGGACTGGAGCCGAGTGCATCAGTGTGGAGAAGTAAACACAACATGCGATGTCTGTTGCCGTCAAACTGAAAACCTTCACCAAAATATATTCATGATTGCTGCGTTTACAGTTGACACACATTGACTTAACACCTTGCTTTTAGTGTATTTCTTTGTTGTGTCTCTACATGGGTTTCTGTACTGGATGTGTTTGGGTAGGGTAGGGTAAGGTGAGTAGTCTAGTTCTTAGTTGAGCATGAAAACTTCAGTGTTTAGAGCATTACTTTATGACTCAGTCTGAGTCGGCTTCTTTAAAAGTCTAATCTAAAGAAGCATCTCAGGTGAAAGTTTTCTCCAGCAGATAATGCTCAGGGACCTCATCTAGAATCTAAGATATATATATATATATATATATATTCTTATTTACATATCAAACAGACTTATATCAAGTGCAAGTCCTTCAGACGGTTTCTTCAATCCATATAAAACTCATCTGTTACTTACATTATATTCTACCCCTGCTTCTGGAGAAGATGCTCTCATTGAAGTGAAATGTAGCATGACTGATATCTGTCTCCCCTTAAAACCAAAGTACTTGGTGAGAATAATAAGACATATGAATAGATAGATGGAAAGAGTAGATAGAAAGAATTTAATTGCTTGAATTTGAAAAAAAAATGAAATGTAATCTATTATTTTAATTTAAGGAAATCCTTGGAAGTATACGATTAAACAGTTTTTCCCTCCTAATCCTACATTGTAATTACTCGAACTGATGAGTCATACAATTAGTTTATAACAAAATCACCATGTGCTAAGTGTTTTCCTGTCTAGTGTAATGGCTTCAATTATTTGGTATTTGTGTTTAACTTTAGATTACCCACTGCTTAGTGTGACTAATAGAAAGGGTTACCATGCATTCACCATTTTCTAATATAGCTTGTAAGAATTTTCAGACTTTCATCATTACTAAATTACATACGAAGTTCCAGTAAGTAATCGTCATATTCATGCTAAAAATATGAAATGTCTGTCTCTTATTACCATACTTTCCCTGCACTTTATTATACTATGTTTCACAGAATGTGAAGCAGCAAAACGTTTTACAATATTGCCAAAATAAAAAAAAAGTTTCAAATAGTCTGAGATTGGTTATCTATATTCAAAATAAAGCAACAGTAGTCTGATAATAAGCCTTTGTTTCTTTCTATTTAATGTCCCCATCATAAAAAAAGTATTGCCAACATCTCATCTAATTTAGCTCTTTATCATTTCCAGAATTGTCCTGTCTGCCTCTTATTGAGCCTAATAGGGTATAACTTATGCTGTCAGCCTCCTTTAGGATTCATTTCATCACCAGTTTGGAGAATAATTCAAGATTTCAATCACATCCGAGTGCCAGTACTGCAATCTGCATCACTTTCTCCTGAGTGAGTGTCGGGTCACATTCTGGCATCATGTGTTGTACCTTGGTGTGTGTGTGTGTGTGTGTGTGTGTGTGTGTGTGTGTGTGTGTGTGTGCTTTGTGTTGGTGAGTACCTGTGTAAATGTGCAGGCAATGCCCAATGCATAAATGTATGCACATACGGCATTTGAATGATTCAATTTACAGGTTTGGAAAGCGTTATCTATATTTTGAAACTGCTGATGGCAGTGGCAACTTTTTCTGCAAATAGAATAGACACTAATCTAACAAATGGATGCCATTAGCCCCAGGCATGTCGCGATCAATCCTACAGTTATCCTTATAGATGACTGTTATTAAGCGAAGAGTGGACGGATGGTTGAAAAAGAGAGAGAGAAGACAGAGACCCTCCCTTGTCTCTTCACCGACCGAGAGTCAGCTTAATCAGATTGCAGAACAAGCAAGTACGGTCACTCGAGCGAGAAATTGTTTTGGGTGCATCGCAGTCAAGGAATCGTTTAATGTGCCAGGATTCTTGCTGCTTTCGGTTTAAATGATTGCCGCTGTAAATCTGTCTCCCTGTGTCTCCACATTAACAGTTCATGTACATTCCATCATCCCCATTATCGTCCGCAAATACAATAAGCAATATGAGCTGCAATGTTCAGGTACGGTACACACACTCCGATAGCCACAGATCCTCATCTAATCCATTTTCAGTGGTCTGACGGTACAGATTGAAACTGAGAAATAATAGTTTTGGTTTCACCAATGCGGGTTGATAATGCATTTGGACCCGAGTGCGCAAAAGACAAGCCTCATTGAGCGGCAAATTTAAACACAAAATGGAAGTCTGTTCCCCAGATGGCCTGATGCAACCTCTACGTGCTAACTGTGTAGATGAGTGAATTATAACTGAAATGCTGTATCCGTGAACCAGGTATGCGCATGATGAGTGCATGCTGCCTCCTCTCCGAATCGTTTTAATCTGGTTGTGCTCCCAGTTGTTTATGCCTCAAACAATCCGGAGTTACGGTACCACATCTTACCCTGGCATTCATTATAGCAGTTGTTCTGCCTTTCATAGGAGCATATGTGTGTTGATTATGTCCCCCCCAGGAGTCCAAGAGCACCCTGGAGGTGTGTGTATCATACTTGGCATAAGTCTCGCTGTGTGGGCCTGGGGGCAACATATATATATATTCTTGCCACCCATTCCTGTAATGTGCTCCGTTGGTACTCCCCCTGTTCTCTCTGAACTTTTTCTATGTATAGGTACATTTAAAAAAAGAAGGAAGGTGAAAGTCTCACTTTTAAAAAAGACACCTACTCATTATTTCTGCTACTACTATTTCTGACTCCCTCCCAAGGGGAATAGTATTGACTGACTCGTATCAGCAGCTCCTATTTTTAGGCCACAGCGGAGCAGAGATGGTTCAGAAACACTGGTTTAAATTTCTCCATAGCGGTCATTAATCCGATGTCACACGGGACCTAGATATTTGGGGAAAGGTGGAATTACTCAGCGTGTCATACAAAGGGTTTCTAACGAACTGTCCCCTCAGGTCAGCAGACTTTGGGGAAGAGTTAATGATCACCTGTTCCATTTTAAATGGAAGCCACAATTATTCTACACCTTCTCTCTCTCTCTCTCTCTCTCTCTCTCTCTCTCTCTCTCTCTCTCTCTCTCTCTCTCTCTCTCTCCCCCCCCATTTCAGCACCAAACTCAGATTGTATTTCTTTCACTCCCTTGCTCTGCCCTCAGGTGGCTGACAGGCAGGAGGGAGGAGGAACATGGGAGGAAGACAGAGATGGAGAGAGTGCGAAAGTGAAAGGCTGGAAATCAGAGATGGATGAGACTATGAGAGGGAACCAATGAGAGATGAGCGAGGAGCCCGCGAAGCTACTGATGAATGTCAAAGATCATATTTGTCTTAAATCATATCTGAAGACACTAATGTCACATCCTCTCTAAAGGTTACAGACGAAAAAGAGTAACGATTGGCAGCTCAGACAAAGGCTGTGGTCCATCTAACTCACGAGTGTCTTTCTCACTGTTTTATTACTTCTGTTCCAGCTAAAACCAAATGGAATAGATTTATCCAGATGTTCTTCGTGGACAGGGCCCGAGTTACAAGCTGTTCATAGGGGTTGATACAAGATGCTGTATAAGAGAGAGCTTGATTTATTGTTTTGGGTGTATTTTGCTGTCTTGTCTTTTTGCTTTGGATTAAAAATGACACATTTGTTTTTACATTGTTATGTAGTGTTGGACCCCATGAAGAGTAGTTTTTACCTTGGTAGTAACCAGTAGGGAGTCCGGGCAATTAAATAAATAAATAATAATATGTTGGGTGACATTCAACTTCAAATTAAATAACAAATTACGTTGTTTGTCCCCCCCCTTTGTTCATCGGTGGGTGCTGGAAGCAATATTTTTGAAGGGGGTGTTCTTTGGGGGCGTTTGTTTGCGTGTGCCTGTTTTTTAATGCCAGTTTATTTCTACATTCAAATGCACATGTTCACAATTTTATCATAAGATTTGCTTTTTTACAAAGACTATAACATGATGTGTGCAGCACGGTTTAAACATGAGGAGACCTTTTTTTCTGAAACACAAATGAGCTATTAAAAGTGCAGGTTATAAATTAATCAAAATGATTTAATTACGTAAATTGTATTTATTTATTTATATGTGTTCCCCCAATGTTGAAATGAAACTTTGTATGAGAGAATCCAAGCTGATGCAGCTTCAAAGTGCTTTTCTGATTAGTTGCCTTGATAAATAGCCTTGATTATACAAGGATCCGACATGTCTAGTTTAAAAACATTTTGACACACTAAGAAGAATATGACGGGTGACGTGGCTTCAATTTTTGAAGTGGTTTGACTTTGACAACTTACTTTATTTGCCTACATGCCCAGGACTAGATCAAAAAGCATGTCGCTTAATTAAAATACAAACTGATACAGCACAAGTTCACTTAAATGATAACAGAGCACACACCTTCAACACTGACTTAGATTAGACAGTCATAACTGTGCAAAAGCAGCTTTGGAACAAATGTTTGAAATAGAAGTGCTCATGCATTTAAACCTCCTTATCTTAATTGCAGTGTCTATCAAATGATAGATATTGCATGTCACAGTCAAGTTAATATTTAATATTTCACTGGGACTGGTTTTCTATCATTTTAATTAGCTGTATGGTGGTGGTGGTGATGGTGTTCGGCTCTCATGAATCCTTCAGCACATGCAGCAACTTGCGGCTGGGATGCGACACAAGCTTTCTATCTGTGACTTCTCCACCACACCACAAAAGTGTTTCCACCAACTACATTCACAGACAAAATGAGAACCGCAGCAGTTATATGCTATGCTTTTTAGAAGTATATGATTTTGTAGCAAGGCCCGTTTCAAATGGCTTGTGACTTGTAACTGTAGTTACATTATCTAAATATAATAAATCCAAGTTGTGGTGCTAACAAACACAATTCTACTGTTGAGTTTTAAAGGTCATATTGTCAGCATTTGTATGTAGACAAATCATTAAAAAAAAAACATCCACAGAGCTTTTAGAAAGCTGCCGAATAAAATAATAGCTTTTATCTGAAAAAAAATACATTCAAATGATGAATTAATCATTCTAAAACATGTTGACAGGGACAAAATCAATGTTTTGTTTATCCCTGTGGAAGATGCCTGATTTGTTTGTTGCCATTTTAAAAAAGGCTAAAAAAACGTCCCTTCACTCGGTACCAATCTCAAGTGCTCAGCGACAAAAGGAGGCTGCCTCTGCTATGCCTGGCCACACTGGTGTCTGTCTGCTCTCCATCACACTGCAAAATGTCAGAAATCTTAAGGTGACAACTAACGTGAGCACATATTAGCTATCTTAGCCTAATCGTTTATACATACACACACACACACACACACACACACAGGTATATATATATGAAGTATAGTTCAATACTGACGGGAAATATCCATTCCAATCCGCTGTGCCGGTCATGTCACAATGTATCAGGCAAACTAGAGACAGGCAAACCTGCCCTATTAGCATAATAAAGGTTATCATAGGCAAATGCATAATCAATCATTGTTGAACCCAGGTATTAAAATGTCACACTATAGGCCAATTATGACCATTTTTGGAAGCAATGTTAATGTGCAGTGACGTATTTCTGAATTGACATTGGACTACTGGACGGTTCTAATCGATTCAGGCAGAACATTTAGGCAGAGCCAACAATCTATTCAAATAATTGAAATATTGTGATTGTGTAATTGTGATTAAAGGATGAATGGCATTCATTGCAAGACCCAGTGTACTACAGTCTTACTGAATACATTAGTGTATTATAGCATGTGTGTTTTTTACTTCAAATTGGACTAAATAACTATGGGCTGACTGACAATATTGATACAAACAGTAACCTGAGCTAACAGAACACGGTGGAGTTCAGTGAGGTGAAGCTCAAGTTTTAGATTTTTTTTCAGCATTTTGAATGTCAGTGTGTTCTTGTTTGTTTTGTGCTGTGCCAGATTCCAGAGTTTTACTGTTTGTTTCCAAAAATAACCACAGGAGAAGAGGAAATTGAGGCAGCCAAATGCTCTACATCTCTTTTTTTTTCTTCGCTTTTATAGGAGGCCCTTATTTCAAGAGGGTCTGGCTGCATTTCAAAGAGAGAAACGGCCGTGGCAGATGTCACTCCAGAAGGAGTTTACTCTGGAGTGAAATCAAGTGAACAGACAATTGTTATTCCGATTTAAACACAATGGCAGCCCACACAGAGCTGATGGCATACATTGAAATACCAGAGGAGATGTCTGCATTTGTACATATTTTGATATAATGACGTCAATAAATACTTTTTGTATGATATTACTGGATTAACAACATTTCTTTTTCATCATGTCGTGTCTGTCTCCTATTTATAATGTGCATTTTGGCAGCTGGTGAAAAACCTACATCCATGTTTTGGACACCCGAACCTGTGTCTCGAACTCAATGTTGTTTTGGTTAGATGCCTGCAAAAAGGTCTGTGGTTACCACAAGCTTGAGAGATTTTAATGTAGCGAATATGTACAATAGGTCAGTAAATACCCCACTCGTGAAGGTTTTTATGGGTCCTAAAAAGGACGGTTGCTAGCAAGTGTCTAACTGAGACTTCAAAACTTCATCACGCCTACTAGTTTGCCTTTACAGCCTCGTTGTGTATACTCCTATACACATACTACCATACTATTTAGTACAGTTATTTAGTATGTCCCAATACTTGGCATGTCAAATGCTGTATGCCAAAAAATACCAGGATGGCCGACTGCGTCTGGTCGCATTTTGCAGTATGCAAGCCAGTATGCCTTTGTGGCTATTCTGTCTCACGATCCTATGCACCGGATATATAACAGTGCATGGTGCAATGTTATGCTGAAGTAGAATGTCCCTGTTGAATCAAAACTGCATTCGACAGTACTTATTTTGTAAATAAAATTAAGAGTTTTACATTTGCCGGAGAAAATATCAAAAGGCATAGATGGTACCCAAATGTACCCAAATGGCCAATTTGAGATTCCACCAAAACATGCCTCTACTTAAACCTCTCCATCTTTGCTCTGCTTCACTTTATTAGTACCAGTCTG
Organism: Leptoclinus maculatus; assembly: GCA_032191485.1. Lineage (NCBI taxonomy): Eukaryota > Metazoa > Chordata > Actinopteri > Perciformes > Stichaeidae > Leptoclinus > Leptoclinus maculatus. Next base: position 14,096,193 of record JAVDOI010000001.1, on the reverse strand, counting down.
TACAGGTTGTTCAGATAATGTGATATGGTCCATTAGAGGTTTTGGGCAGCAACTGCATTAATCCAAAAGGAACAATCCCTCTAAAAGTGTACAGTTTTGTAAGGCGGGGTTCCATCTCCTTTTTATCATCATAATACCCAACATACAGTACTGATGCTTACACCTCTGCAGAAAGCTCACAAGTGTTATCTTTATTACCATAAAAAGATTATTCAAATAGACCTTGTAGAGATGCATTGTTCGTCTTGGGCATGTCCTTTTTGAGCAGGCGCCTGAGCCAGAGGCCTATGTGTTTAGAAGGATAAGTTCCCAGGTCTCTCTTAAAACAACAAAACCCACATGCTGACGTGTGCCGCAAAATACTTATTGGGCATTGTAATCTTTACAGACCTCATCCCCCTCAGTCCTCATCCTCTGCAAAATTACCTTTCAAACCAAAGCAAATACGAGACTTCTGCAATCTGAGTTAATCAAATCAATGAATGAGTATTGAGTGATATCCCTCTACTGGACCTTTTGCAGATCCTGCTCTCTATTGCCATACATTACCTGCCACAATAAGTCTGCGAAGTTCTGAAAATGTACTTTGTGATTACGCAATTTTTGCAAATGAATTCCCTGAGGTGTCACGTTTGTTTTTCACCTTCGCTGTCTTTCCCAATCTCTCTTCCCCTTTCCCATCTAGCATTATAATTGGTCTAATAATGGTTCAAATGACAGCCTGTGGCTGGGGCTGTGTGTGCTCAGTCTATCCATACTAACGCAGCACTTCAACCTGTCGGACATTTCCATTATCCATCTTAGGGAGAACAGATAGTGCTCTCTCTGCAGTACCCTTCTTCAGAGATCACTTTTCACTTTGTTCACTGCCACAAGACCATTACACACAATTAATAATTTGCATTTCAAGGAAAACAATATCGATTATTAAAAGGTGGTGTTCATGGGAAATACATTTCTCTTATTGTTTTATTTTTCTAATTAAATTTGCTCCATTTAAAACATTTAAAACAAGTTCACAGCATGAGAAAGATAAAGTCTGAATGTTCTTACTCCTCTAAGCTGTGTTTACTTCCCATTGGTTATTACAGGATCCAAACAAATCCACTGATGACCTTTAGAAGGATATCACTGTACATTTATAATAATAACGTGAGCATGCATAATGGGATTATGACAAAATAACAAACATCACCTCATATTTATTGTAGTGTAGGGTGCTGAATCTCTTCGCTGCCGGTGTATTCAGTTTCAACCTCCTCAGGAAATCTTACTTCACCTTCATAATCCTCAATAATGAACAATACAAAATACATGTACACACAATATGCAGGATTCAACACCATGGATACATGTTATCTTGAATTATATTGGTTAGATTAATGGTTGTGTGAACCCTGTATGCCCATGATTAAAAACTGGAACATTTCTCAATCCTTGAATCAAGAAACAGAGAGCGAGAGAGAGAGAGAGAAACACTGCTGCTGGTAAGCCTCTCAACCACCATGCTTGACTGGTTAAAGAAGCGACAAAGCAGTGAGGCAAGTCTTTCAGTGTATGTGTGTGTGTGTGTGCACTTGTACTTCTATCTTCGTGAGGGCCAATTTGACTTGTAGTCCTTCAGATTGAGGACATCTTTGAAAAGTCAAGCCATTTTGGTCGATCCTCACTTCCTTCCAAGGCCTGACTTGGATAGAGATAGGGAAAGGTTAGGCATTTTGTTGTGATGGTTACGGTAAGGGTAAGGGGTTAGGGAGTGCATTATGTCAATGTGTGTCCTCACAAAGGTAGAAGAACAGGGATATGTCTGTGTGTGTGTGTGTCCTTGTCCCTGTTCTTGTAGCTAATGCTTTTTCTGTGCAAAACAAAAAGCAGCTTACATCTCTTGGTTGGCCCTTTTGGCTGCTTGCACATTTCATCTACTTTGCCTGTCCATCGCCTCCTGAATCCTGTACATAAACCCAAAACAAGAGATGTCACTACACATGCACAAATACACACACACACACACACATACACACACAAAAGAATAGACCAGCAACAGTGGAGCCAATAGCTAAAGCGAAGCAAGTTTTGGTGTGCCAAAAAGAAATTGGTGAAAGGATAGTTTAAAAAGATGCTTGCCTGTTGAAAGCATATTGGACAATATGAAAATGGAATAATAAAACATCATATCTCAAAAGCTCTCTACTACATTTCAACAATGGTAACGAATGTGCAGTATGTTGTGCTTCAAAACAGCAAATTATCAAAAAACACGGTGGAAGGGTGCGATGGACCCGTTTGGCATCAGCAGTGCAAAGATGTTGATACTTTTCCAACAAGGCTCATTGACAGGAAATTAAAAAAATACAAGACAAAGACAGAAGAGTGAGACATGCCAAGGCGGCATTTCGGTTGCCATTTTGGAACGAAACATCAGACTTAAATGTACAAAGGTGAAAACCATTGATGAGAAATCTACCTTGTGTTAACCATAACCATGATGTTACTTACAGGGGACATATCATGAAAAACTCACTTTGTCAGTGCTGTGTACATACATTTGGGTATCTGGAGTGCCTACCAGCCCACAAACTGTGAAATAAGACAACCCAGAATTTAGAAACCCAAAATACAACTACGTATGAACCTAAAAATGTGTGATTCTTTTTTTTGGGAGCAGGGGTCACTAAGGATGTAAGATGAAACTGACACCTACACTTCTTAAATATATAGAAACACTGTAGAAAAAGCTACCGTTTATCATCTTTCCAGTCCACTGATAAATTGTGACAGAGCGGAACACACTCATGCAAAGCCATGGCGGACGATGTTGTCTCTAAAACTATTTTCCTCCCCCCCCTCCCTGACCTTCATTTCTGCTCTCCACCCTTCAGGCACCGATCTGTCTCTCCTCTCCTCCTTCTAAACCTGATTTGCCTGTCACACCATCACATCCCCCTGCAGCAACCCCCCCCCCCCCCCTCCTTCCTTCCTTACTCAGTCCTTTTCCATCTCTTTTTGTACTCTCAGTAACTGTGCTGCCTTCTTCTGACTTCAACATTGATTCATGTGATACTCTGGGTCTCCCCTTTCAAAGCTGTGGCTCATGGGCCCAGGCTGAGTGTTGCACCAACCCCTCTCCCACACATGTAGCTTCCATTACACATGGTTGTCTGCATGATTACCGAGCCACAGAGACAGAACACATAGTGAGGGGGGGGGAGAAGCGGCAGAGTGGGGGAGAAATGAAAATAGGGATGGTTAGAGGCAGAGAGATGGAGGATGGACCAAGAGGGAAATGTTTTTCCTGAGGTTCTTGAAAAGTTCAAATCAGTCATGTTTTCATTTAACAAATTATGATAAACCACAGGGTTTGACAGTTATCCAATTGATGAGGTCTCTAAAAATACGTGGACATGCACTCTTATCAGACTGAGGCAATATTCAAATTATTACAGCCGTCAAATATCACTTCAACCAGTTTATTTTATTTGCATTAACGTCCTAGTCAGAGAATATTGTTTGTCAATTACAGGCCACCAACTTTTAGCACAACAGAAGACTGGAAGGGCATGTGGACTGTGCCGGACAGTATTTGCTTCATGTCGTTATGTAGAAGAGCAGCAAAAGTCATACTTGATTTTCAATATCATTTACGTTGCTTGCTTCATTTGGCCCATTTGCTCCTCAACAAATGGCACTTTGCAGTATCATGACCTGTACCAAGGGAAGCACTCAACCTAATACACTCTTCTACAGTGTTTGACTGAAAATGTACAACTTCTGTGGACAAAGTATATTACCAGTGTTAAGTTCAGGAGAAGGTTGTAACTAAACAACTTCTGACTGAGAACCAGATTCATTCTGACCAATTTGGAATTAGATAGAAGCATTCCTTTGAAATATTGTTTCAAGCTAACATCATCCCATCGTTAGATGAGGGTAATGTGCAGTATTAGGTGATTTTAAAACAGCTTTTCTCAAAAAATCATCATCATTTTCAGACAAAGCAATACACCTATTTTACTCATACTGAAAAAAGTGCATGTGGTAAATGTGTGCATCAATAATATATCTATTTTCCAAAGGATACATACAGGTATTGCAGTTCCATGCACTTAATATTGCCTTTGTTTCACCATTTAACAATAGTCTGTCATTCAATAGTTGTTGTATTATGCTAATATTGTCAAACGCGTGTGAGCGAGAGGCAACAGATGAAGGACCCAAATGCATAGAAGAATAGTTCAGGGATTTAATGACAAAGAAATAAAAGTACATGAGCTTACTGGCAATGGTAGAAAAGTCCAATCAGAAGTCGCAGAGTCCATGGATGAACAGGAACAGGGGCAGGAAAACATTCATGTAGAGACACTGGCTACAGGGCTACAGGTTTACAGGGATACAGGGCTACAGGGTTAAGGTGGCACAAAAGCAAAGCACAAAGAACACTGAGAGATAAGGTGAAAAGAAAGGTGAGATAGTAGGCGGGTCAGGTCAGGGGACTGCAGGGCAGGAGGAAGTGGCTGCATGTGAGTCAGGTGACAGGGACAAGTGGAAAAGTCCAAGGGCACCTGGTGGATGGAAGGAGAATGGCAATAATGGCAAGGAAAGGCACAGGCGTGGTGGGGAAACAGAGGTGACTGAAGGAAGAGACAGAGGGGAAATGAATATTTAATCCATCTTGTATTATATTGTGATTTACTGTGATGTGATTACCACATGAACCATTTCCTCCACCATCACCCCAAAGAGATGGTGCAATACTTTCAGATTACCAGGAGACACCCATAACACAGTGACTGTGTGTTTACAAAGGGTAACCAGAGATTGATATTATTCAGGAAGATGATTGCATGGTTTGAAAACTTGATACAAAATGCAGAAATATTTGTTTTCAATATGAGCTCAGCTATTGTTATAGACAGGCGGAATAAGAAGGTGAATTATTCAACATACATACAGGTTTGTCAGTTACTTCAGCAGTGGAACTGTAAGAGAGTTATTTTGTTTCATGGGTGAATGAAAGCAGTTTAATTTCAGTGTTAATATACATGATATTAATACTTTTATTGTGTTTATCTTAAACGCTATAACACACTGCAAAACCAAAAAAACATACATATTCTAATATAGAAGAATATTCTTAATGGATTACTATCTTGTTTAAAAAAAAAACTTGACGATCAAAATCAGAAAATGTCTTCACTTAAAAAGGAAACGTGGTTTGATCGTGGGTCAGAATCTGAGTCTGTACCGAAACTGGATGTCTTTCATGGGATGAAGTGCTCCAAAGCCAATTCGACTGACGCCAGGGTCAGGTATATTTTCATGAGGATTCTTCAGCTCAAACTCAAAGTAGACCACCATGAGGAAAATGAACTGTTTCAGCTCATTGTTGGCAAAGAACCTCCCAGGACACATGGAGGTCCCTGCACCCCAGGGAACGTTGTAATACTTCACCTTCTTCCCTGCTTTGTAGAAATCGGTTTTCTTGCTCCCATCTGGCTGCAGAAAGCGATCATATTTGAATGAATGTGGATCAGGGTGAATCTCCGGGTCAGCCTGGATGACACTGTGAGGAAAGACTGCCAACCTGTCGTCCTTGCGGAGATGGTATTTGCAACTGTCAGCCATGTTGTAAGTCATATCCTGTCGCACTGATCTGGAAAGGAGGGGTGTCGCAATGAGTCGAAGGGTCTCCTCTACAGCGCTATCCAGGATTGGTGTTTTCTTCAGCATGTCACAGGTCAGGTTGATCAACGGCCCACCAAGTAGCACTTCCTGGCCAGATTCCTTCAGAACCTTATCTACCTCAGCCTTCACAGCCGTCATGGCTTCAGGGTGCTTCACGAGGAAGAGGAGCAGCCAGAATGCAGAAGGCCCTGTGTTGCCTTGGGAAACCCAAAGAAGCACAAGCATGTACCTGTCTATCATTGATTCCTTTATACCCATTTCCTGTCTGGCCTGTTGCATTTCCCACACCCAAGGACTGATGTTGTCCTTGGTCTTCACCTTTTGCATTGACAGAGCTTTCCAGAAGAATGCCTTTAGGCTCTCTGCCTCCATCTTTTCCTTTGGGAGCAGGACTCCGTAAGCCAGATTGGGAAGGAAGAGGTCAAATTTACAGAACTTGTAAAATAAAGCTTCTGATTCAGCTTTGTCTTTCTCTTTGGCTTTCTCTACATTTCCTTCAGACTTGTGTGACACATTGCCAAAAAGGGATAAGTAGCCAGCCCTAAAAATGATTTTGTAGCTATACCTAAACAGACTGTCTTCTATCCAAGTCTTTTGAACCGCAGATGAGCCAATATTGTCCAACATTACGTTCTGCAAATTAGACATCATGGATTGTGTCAACACTTCCAGTCCAGGCCCCATCAGGTGTTTGTGGCTGCTTGTCATAAGAATGTGGTGCTCATTCTCTGGAGATTTGTAACCAAAGACTCGGTGCACCAGCTGCTTGGCAAACATGTTGAAGTCCAGTTTTTCTCGACTCTCCTTAACAAATGCTCCGAATGACAAAGGGTCCATAATGAATGTGATGTAATTACCTCCCAGCTGTACCGTAAATACGTTGCCATGCTTTTGCTTCATCCGCTCTAGAAACTTAGCTGTGTCCTTGCGAAACTCTACAACATGACCCAGCCAGGGGATGAGTCCCTTATCCAAAGGGGGTTCTCCTGGTCGCCGCTGTCGAAATGCCCCTTGAAGGTAGAGGAGTGCAATCAGAAGGGCAAGAAAACCAAGAAGGATTTGTAGCAGCAAAGTCATGACTGATTCCTCTTGCAGCCACAGAGTGATTCAGGGTGAAGGTGAACATTCTGCATAACAAATACCCTTTTGCTCATGGGATCACTTTTTCTACTGGGAGTGTGATACACTTTCATGCAAGATTTAGAGAAGGGTTGAACTATACAAAAACAAGTATACTGCGATTGCATGTGTGGTCAAGCTGGGTACATAATGTATTTGTCAAAAAACTACTAACAATTAAACAAGATATCAAAAACAGAAAATGTATTAATATAATTTGTATAATTTAAAAACGGTATGATATAAAAACACACTGCAAAGCAAAGCGAAAAATAATGTAAATATTGAAGGAAGTGCAAAAATTACAACTAGAGAAACAATTATGGGGGTGTGAAGATGTCAGAACATTGTGCAGCAAGAATACCAAAATACTCTGCTTTCCGAAAGATATGGTCTCTACCATGAGAGACAAAATCCTGGACATCGTGGCTGACCATCCCACGGTGAAAAACATCATCGTGCATACAGGAAGCTGTGATATTGTGAAACAACAGTCTGAAGTTCTGAAGCGAGACTTTATTGATCTGTTAAACACAGTCAGCTCTGTCAAGGCTGAGGTGTTTATCAGTGGCCCTCTTCCATCAATCAGAGGAGGAGATGAAGGATTCAGCAGGCTGTTTGCACTGAACAAATGGCTGTCAACTGCATGTACTGACCATTCAGTACATTTTATCAACAATTTCTACCTTTTCTGGGAGCGCAGACATCTTTTTAAGGCAAATGGAGTTTGCCTGAACAAGTCAGGGGTAAAACTGTTTACCTCTAACCTATTTTTCTTCCTGCGTCACCCGTCTGTTCCCACTGCCAAGGACAAGAGACAAGAGGAGTCTACACAAGAGATAACCACACAGCATCGCCTTGGAGACTTTACGGGAAGGATTCCCCCGCCTAAGGACAGCCAAGAGGAGGAGTCTCCAACCTCATCATCAGGAACCGCCTCTGATCTCCCACTTTCCCCACCCTTCCGAGAGGAGGAGTCTTTACCTCCCTCCCCAGCACCTACTTCCACCCCCCAGACTACATCCAGGTCCCTTTCCTCTCTCACACTCTCCCCATCCTCCCCCCACCTGGAGTTCACTGACTACATGAAAGAGCTGGTCATTGCTGGAACCAAACACACTCCTCGCCCCACTCCTCGACGTACAGTTCCACCTCCGCATCCAGCCTCACCCCTGCCACCGGTTCCAAGTCCTAAGCGCCGTGCCCCTCCCCCACCTTCCCTAACTGATAAAGGCAATAATTGATATCTTCTGGGTCCAGGCTACAAGGCTAATGACACCAATGATTCTCTCCAGGAAAAGTCGGGGCCCTGTATGCAGCTAGCCTTCTCAATTCCTGTCCTGATAGTTTATAGAAAAAGAAAGGAGAGGCTGCGAAGAAACAATAGTAAACCTGCAAACTTATCAAACTTAACATTCATTCCTCGTCAGCCTGTCCAAATACATTGGGCAAATAAAGCTTTAACCACATTAAACTTAGCTTTATTAAATGTCAGGTCTCTGTCAGGAAAAACATTTTTAATCAATGATTTTATTGTTAGGCACAAACTGGACATTTTGTTTTTAACTGAAACTTGGTTAAACCAAGATAACAGTGCAGCTGTTCTTATTGAATCAACACCTCACAACTTCAGCTTCATGAGTGAAACAAGAGCTCATAAGAAAGGAGGTGGAGTTGCTATTTTATTTAATGATTCTCTTCAATGCAAGCAGATGTCCTTTGGTCATTTTAGTTCTTTTGAATATGTGGCTCTGAATTCCACTCAAGCTTTATTCCTAAACATTTACAGACCACCTAAATACTGTGCAACCTTCTTTGATGAGTTTACTGAACTGCTGTCGATAATCTGTATTGATTTTGACTGTGTTGTTATTGTTGGCGATTTTAATATCCATGTTGATAATCCCCAGGACAGAGGGTCTATAGAACTATGTGGTGTCCTTGATAATTATGATCTGACTCAGCATGTGACAGGACCCACCCACAACAGGGGGCACACTCTGGACCTAATCATCACCAAAGGTCTAAACATTTCCAAGGTCGCTGTGATTGATGTTGCACTCTCTGATCATTTCTGTGTTTTCTTTGAGAGTGCAATCTCCTTGCACACAAATGTCCAAACCGAGGTTGTGAAAAAGCGTTACATCTCTGAAAAAAACGGTGAACTATTTATTCAGAAGTACTCCTCCACACCAGCCCTCTCTTGCATCTCAGTCAATGAGCTTGTAGATAGCTTCAATTCTAAAGTTAAAAATGTTATTGATGCCATTGCACCCACTAAAGTGAAGGTTGTCTCGGGTAAGCAAAGATCTCCTTGGAGAAATGCCACGCTGGTCAGAATAGAGAAACAAGAGTGTCGGAAAGCTGAGCGCAGGTGGCGAAAAACAAATCTCCAGGTTCACTGTGACATCTATAAAGAGAGACTTCGCAAATATAATTTGGAACTTAGAAATGCAAGGCAGTCCTTCTTCTCTGACATCATAACCAAAAATAATAACAATACACGCGCCTTATTTGCTACCGTCGACAGGCTAACAAACCCACCAGTGTCAGTAGCTGCTGAGCTCCAATCCACCTGGGCTTGCAATCGATTTGCCTCCTTTTTTACTGACAAAATTCAGAAAATTAGACAAGCAGTCAGTGCCTCCACACCAACCACAGGATATGTGTTGTCCCCATCTCCGAATAACATCCATTCAAATATCATGACACAATTTCATTCAATCGACCGTAGAAGCCTAGAAGACATTATACAACATCTGAAGTCATCCTCCTGCTGCTTGGATATTCTACCAACACGCTTTTTCAAAGATATTTCAAACTGCATGACCACTGATCTTTTACAAATTGTAAACACATCCCTTCTCTCAGGTGTCTTCCCACAAGCCCTAAAAACTGCAGTTATTAAACCACTCCTAAAGAAGGCTAATTTAGACACCGCAACAATGAAAAATTATAGGCCAATATCAAACCTCCCATTGTTAAGTAAAATAATTGAAAAAGCGGTTTTTCAACAGCTGAACAACTTCTTGGCCGTAAATAACTGTTTTGATGTCTTCCAGTCAGGCTTTCGACAGCACCACAGTACTGAAACTGCTCTTGTTAAGGTTTTCAACGACATCCACTTAAACACAGACAATGGCAGAATTTCAGTCTTAGTATTACTGGATCTCAGTACTGCATTCGACACGGTCGACCATAACATACTACTAGAAAGACTAAAACTCTGGGTGGGACTCTCTGGCACAGCACTTAACTGGTTTGAATCCTACTTGAAGGACCGAGAATACTTTGTGTCTGTAGCTAATTACACATCAGAACTGACTAAAATGACATGTGGTGTTCCCCAAGGTTCAATACTGGGGCCTCTTCTGTTCAACATCTACATGCTTCCACTAGCTCAGATTATGGAAAACAACAAAGTGTGTTATCATAATTATGCAGACGACACACAAATCTACATAACTATATCACCAGGGGACTATAATCCCATACAAGGGCTGGGTAAATGCATTGAACAAATCAACAACTGGATGTGCCAGAACTTTCTTCAATTAAACAAAGAAAAAACAGAAGTAATTGTTTTTGGTACCAAGGACGAACGATTGAAAGTCAGCGCTCAGCTTCAATCACTGATGTTAAAAACCTCAAACCAAGCCAGAAATCTAGGTGTAGTTATGGATTCAGACCTCAACCTGAACAGCCATATCAAGACAATTACAAAATCAGCCTACTATCACCTGAAGAATATATCAAGGGTTAGAGGACTTATGTCTCAACAGGATTTGGAAAAACTTGTCCATGCATTTATCTTCAGTAGACTGGACTACTGTAACGGTGTGTTTACAGGTCTCTGTAAAAAGTCAATCAGAAAGCTGCAGCTGATTCAGAACGCTGCAGCTCGAGTCCTCACTAAGACCAAGACAGTGGATCACATCACTCCAGTTCTGAGGTCTTTACACTGGCTTCCTGTCCAACAAAGAATTGACTTTAAAATCCTGCTGTTGGTTTATAAAGCACTGAATGGTTTAGGGCCAAAATACATCTGTGATCTGCTGCTACCTTATGAACCATCCCGACCCCTTAGGTCGTCTGGGACTGGTCTACTTTCTGTTCCCAGAGTCAGAACTAAACATGGAGAAGCAGCGTTCAGTTTTTCTGCCCCAAATATCTGGAACAAAGTCCCAGAAAGCTGCAGGTCTGCTGAGACCCTCAGCTCCTTTAAATCAAGATTGAAGACTTTTCTGTTTGCTGCTGCCTTTAATTGAACCAGATTCAAGGATATTAATCAATCAGCTGCATTTCTGCATTTTACTACTGTATTTTATTTCTTACACTGCTTTTTAATGTTTTAATGACTGTTTTTAATGTTCAATGAATGTTCTTAATTGTTTTTAAATCTCCTTTTCTTATGCCTTATGTTTTGATGCTTTTAATGGTTTTATGTGAAGCACTTTGAATTACCTTGTCGTTGAAATGTGCTATACAAATAAACTTGCCTTGCCTTGCCTTGCCTTGCCTTGAAGCACAGGTGAGAAACTTAATCACCAAAACCCTCCACCGTCTGGACGGCCACGCTCGCCATCAGTCCTATAGCACTCATTCAGAGACAGAAAAACACGTCCTAGGCTCCCAGTAGGAGTGCTGTTTTTAAAAAGGTGCTAAACAAACTACTTAATGATGCTAACTTTTCAAAAGTCTAAATTCATGTTTTTTGTCAGTTTTAAAATGCTTGTTTTTTTAATGGAGTCCGATTGATCGGTGCCAGACTATGCTAACAATGTCGCTGCTCTATCAACACTTAAAATAGCGCCATCTGGGTATTAATACGGCAACAACAGAATAGATTATAGCATAGGCAATCTATGTTTTACACACAAACATTTATACAGTTTTGTCCTGCCATATGTTACATTTTCTTCAGAGTCTGGCGCTCATTCTGGGAGCTTGACTATCACCGAGAGCTCTTTTTTTAATCTGGAGGATAACATAGTTCAAGAGCGCCATTCGCCCACAATCTTTTTTTTTTTTTAAATCTCCTTAATCCAATTTAGGCTTTGCTATAGAGTAGGTTACTTCCATTCATTTTATAAAAACATGATGATTAATTGCCTTGAAATAGGCAATCTGAAACATTGCTCTGGGCAGAATTTTTCATGCAGATATGCAACCGCCCAATAAGGGGCCCAGGGTGTGAAAATATGGGTATCTCTACGCACTATTGGCAGAGCGATGGACATATTTTATTATTATTAAAAGTTTTTTTGTTCTCTATAAACAATGTTAACAAATTCGATAGTATTTTTTCCCTGTACAACTCCTCCAAATTGTTCCAATTAGCTTCAGAAACTACAATATGTATGTACTGTATGTATGAGTGTGTTTTGGAGTGAGAGGAATAAAGACATAATTTATTTGAAATCATAATAAGTGAAAGAACACATTTATCAAATTCCGACTCAATATTCAACATCTGTCATGGAAGAGTTTATATACCATCATTCATGCATTCACACCATCAAATATCTCAAATAGAAGGAAGAACCTTTAATACTTCAAAACATACTTCATTATTATAGTAAAAGAAAAGTATGGATGCTGGTATACTGTCATTTAATTCTAAAACTCATAAAGAAAGTAAGGGAAGTACATGATAAAGCCTTTGGGAGCGGAAGTGGATGAACCATGCAGCTCAAAGAAAAAACGCCCGTCAGGGACATTCAGTAAAGCGAACACACCCGCAACAATGGTGGGATCATTTCACTGGTCAATGTTACACCATGCATACTGCTATACTATTGGTTGGGGAATGTTAGCAGGGCTATTGCACTAAATAATCCAAGAGCAGAAGAGAAATCAGAGAGTGGACGTTCCACAAACACTGAGATGAGTGTGAGAAGAAGGGCCAAAGCTGGAGTGCAGGAAATCTGTGCAAGCAACAAAATATCTGCATGCAAGCACACAGTTTAAGCAGAAGAAGAACAAATCCATGCGCAAGCAAGGGCTATTTGACAGCGAGGACAGGGTTTTGAGGGAAAGCATTACAAAATCTGAAGTGAAATCAATTATCATGCTCTCAAATGAAAAGACCATGCTCTTAAAAAAAAAGATGAGAAAACATTTGTTTGCAAGTTTCCTAAATATATTTTCTATGTTTTTCTAATAACCGTCAAATAAACTGGCTCAGCAGGTTTGGAAAATCATGTGGATGCTTATTTCATCTAAACTATTCCCAAGATATGGTCCTGTCAGAGAGAGAGCGAGAGACCAAAGGTGATGGATTATGCCATTATCTACAAACTTTGTCATATTCCTGACCTTGGCTGCTGAAATGAATAGTACCCTGAACTCGCCTTGTCACCAAACTATTCTGCTCTATCTTCCTACTGTCCTGTTACCACCACCATACACTTCCTCACAGGAATCACAATCCCTGTAGTGTAAGAGTTGAATTTCAGTTGAATAAATCAGTATGTAGTACTCGATGCAGTACAGCATATTGCACTGAAGCCCAATGGGAACAAGATAATGGATTTCTTATTGAATAAAACGAAATTGCTGTGCAGAAAATTACTCTTCCAAACTCTTGAAAGACTTCATGTAATCAGTTGCTGTGGAAAACTTTGTTTGTACTCACATTATATCTGTCTTGTATGGTAAAGCTGACTTCATGTACTCTGTTATTTAGTTTGAATATACAAAAGATTTAATTCAAAAGATGCTGTCAAAAAGTGCACCATAGAAGAGCATTTAAGATAATGCTTTATAGCCATCACACACCCCAGATAACTAAGACACTGTAGCTTCTCCTTTTACACAGTAGCCTAATTGTATCCAGGGCAGCTATAACTACTTAGATTCCCTTTTAAAGGGCTACTCAGGGTTAAACTGCTGCAGGGACGTGATCATGTTCAGGCAGAAAGAGAGCAGATAAGGGTGCACAAGGACAGTTGTTTTGAAAGGCACTATTTGAAGTTATAGATTTGTTTCCGCGGTCGCTGTAAATGAATGACTTTGTAATTCTGCTGTTGAAATTGAACAGTTCCGTGACGTCAGAAGATCCGCCTCGCTAACATTTTATTTGTAAACAATTAGACGTTACATAATGGCAAGAAAAGATTTCGCTTTTTTTAATTATACTTTTTGCCTTCCTTTTACTGTCCCCTAACCTCCCGACTTTATCCAATTCCTTGACCTTTCATCCCCTCAACTTATTATTCTTCACACAGCAGTCTGTGTATCTTTCTTGGCTTGCCATCACTATAGCATAGTGAGGAGAAAAGGCGGGTGTCTTCGTAATAAATTATAGCATTGGGCATTTCATGGAGGCATTAGTGTAAAATGCCTTGCAGTACCAGGGCAAAATCCATATTTCTGGCACGGTTGTGTCCAGTGGAAAATTGCCTGCAAAACCCTTTGGTGCCACATTCTCTCCATTCAGCTACATTTGTCATGCACAGTGCAGCAGGTAATGTGGTCTTTAAAGGCCATAATATGGGTGTTTATATGTATATCTCGAGTCAACTGTGGATTTTAGCTCAAATGTGGGTGGGAACAATCAAGTCAAGTTTCACACATGGTGAAAGTGGTGCTCAAAACAAGAATGGACCCAATTCATCCACAACCACAGATTTAAAGGATAGGTGCGTCTTAAAGAAATGATCAGAAGCCCATTGAAACATACAGACAGAGGAAATCCCTTCCTAACGAATTGAGGCTTTGACTTTCCGAGTTGGACAAATCAAGTGGGTATCTTCTAAAGTTAGTCTTTTTAGTGAATGTAGTAGTTTAATATGTGTTACTGTCTCTCCATGTCATGCCTCAGCGACTGCAGGTTTGGACCCAAAAGCATGACACAGAGACCATGGCAGATGAACATAAAAGTTTGTCTCTGCTTGTAGTCAAAAACACAGACAGTGGTCAGAAAACCAGGCAGGCAAACAACACAAGGCAAACAACAAAAGGCAAAAGTCCAGCGTACAGGCAGAATATCATGCAGCCAGGCAACAGGCAGATGAATAGACTACATAGGAAAACAATAGGTAAACAAGGGCTGGTATAGACACTGCAAGGGTAATGAGGGAAATGGGAACAGGTGAGCAGGTGGGTGGGGCAGTCAGGTGATGGAGGAATGGAGGGAACAGGCATTATTGCAGGTCAGGGGGAAGTGCCAGGGTCTGAAATGACACTAAAGTTAGTATGCAGTTAAATGAACAGGTAGAGAAAAATGGTAAAAATCAGCAAGGAAACAGTGGAAACACATAGAGGACATTTTGTACTAAAAGGACTGTAACATTGGGAGATACCTACTTGATGACTTCTTATCACTTTCATTGAAAGCACATTAGGTAGGGATCTTTAAATGGCTGTGTGTTAAACAGGGGAGACGATAACAGCAAGCAAGAGCTGTTTCAGGGTTGGCACCTGAGTTTTGTTTTGACAGAAACGCTGTGGAGTTCACTTTTTAAACAGCTGTTTCCAAACACATTCTGTCATGTCATTCCTTCATGTCATATTATTTCATGATATTTTGCAACACTAAGTTGTCTGTTTCAATATGAATCTTACAGACCTGACCCTTACAGCAGCGCCACACATCATTATCTAGTCTTGTCATCTCAAAAGAACTGTTTCGGCAAGACGCAGTAAACAAGGCTGCGTAGAGTGCATGCCAGTGCAAGATGCCAGATGCTTAAAGGTGACACATTCCAGTACTTGTCTTAAAGCAGGTATCGTGTTTTAAAAACACTGTGTACAATTTGAAACAGAGGAAAACAGTGAAAACTAGAAAGGTGCTTTTAGTAGAGTGCAGATATTCACCAGCTGAGTCTGCAAAGACCACTGCTGTATTGTGTGATTGAATGAATACAACCAGTGCTGTGACGTGTGGTCAGACAGACTTCGTTCGAACTCAAAAGCAAGCATTGTTGTAACATCATACAAGCAATGGGCTCAAAGCAGTCATATAATACACTTCTTTATAAAAATCGTGCCAAGACACAAAGGTTAACTCACCAAGCTGTCTGGCTGTTGAGCAGCGGCTGAGGAGTAAGCAGGCAGTCAATGGGCGGTATAAAACAGGTAATAAAAGCAACCCTCGAGAGGTCCTTGAGCAAACAGCCATGACTGGCACCCAAAATATTATGCAGTTAACGGAGATTAGCCGTGGACAGACACAGAGGTGCACACTCACTCCATCACGGACGCACACACATGACCAAACACTCCTGGCAGAGATTTAAAAAAATACTCACCACTAGGTCCATTATACTGTTATTATCACGCAGAAGAGATGGACACAAATGCTTTAAATACACTAATATCCAGTGTTCCCACCTTCCTGTCCGTCATGTGTAAGATCTGAGGAGCTCCATACACTATGGCTGTCATTTGTTTTTCCTGCATTTGAGTCTCTGTGCCTCTCTCCTTGTCTTCTCTCTGTCTGATCCTCGCCTGCTCATTCCCTTTTACACATTGTTCTACTTTGTCTACAAAGATGTCTACTTTGAAATGTCAACGTTTCCTTCCCTTTCAGATTGTCAATGGAACTCTGGGAAGAGGATATAGAGAAGGTCGGTGGCTTCATCTTCCTTTCCCCTCTCATTTCTGTTTTACATAAATATTTGTCAGACTATCTTCGCCTCTATCTGTTTCTGTCTTGCTATTTTTATCCCGGCCTTTCTTCCCGCCTATTCTTTTGGTCTCCTCCGTCGCTTTTCTGTCTTTTACTTTGTCTCTCTCTGTCCTCGCACAGCTCTCCGCTGTACTAACGAAAGGATGACTGATGTAGGTGTTGGCTGGGAGACGGAGCCTGTCATTTACTTTACCGGTTTTCTGCGGGGGGGCTACGCTCGGGCCAGACTCACTTCGACCACAGACATCACCACGAGCGCTTTTAAGCCAAGCCGAAATAGCACTCATGCGTACGGTACTGCATCCATACAGCTGCACGATTGGACTACACACATACTGCTCCCGCCTGCTGTTGCCTCTGACAGACTGATGTTTGCTGGTGTCCCAGGGAGTGGGAGTCAAAACAATACCCTCTAATTGAATCCCCTGTGTTGCCACTTCAACAATCTCTCACAGTCAATTTCTCTATTGAAGGACATGTGCTTCTTTGGTGCATTTGCTCGTCTGTCTGTCTTTCCTCTATATGTCTCTTTACGTGGCCCTCTGTGTTTTCTGACCCTCTTTTTAAAACGTTGTGTCCTTCAAGAGGTTGCTTTTGTCAGCATTCACTATTTGCATGTGTGACTGGTATCGCACGCATGTATGAGTTGGGTATCTCTCCTGGGTAAAACTGTTTAAATCTGTGTGTCCAGTTCTCTGCCTGTGGTCATGCACGCCACATGTGCAAATTCCTGCAAATACACACATTTCCATGTGTACGCATTTGTGTCTTGTATATATGTGTGTGTGTGTGTGTGTCCTCTGTGTGCGCTGAATGACACCTCAACCAGTCGGCCTCCTCCATGCCTCATCGCTCTTCTTTGTTTTCCTGTTCGTTTGACTGACATGTCATCCTCAAAAGATGTTTGCATCGCCTAAGAACTCTAGATTGGACACGCTTGCTCAATCCCAGCCCGGGCTGTGTTTGAAGACAGACAGGCAGTATTGTTCTGGTTTATTTATAGTCGTCCACACTTGCTCACACTGTGGAGACTATGTTTTGATAAGACATATCATATGAACATATGAATTCCATGTTAGTACTTTTATGAGGTTTTCGTCAGCATCCTTTTAGAGATGGCCATCTCCAGAGATTTTGTGAGAAAGTATTGGATGGATTGCCATGATTTATTGCACAGACATTCATGGTACCCAGGGGACGATCCTAATGACTGTGGTGATCCCATGTCTATTCCACTCTACGAGTTAAATGAAATGTCTCAACAACAATTGGATGGATTGCAGTGAAAGTCGGCACACACATTCATTTCCTCGTCAGAATGAATTATATTCACTTTGGCCTTCCCATAGCTTTTCACTAGTTCAGCATTTCGATGTGTCCAATACTTTTGTTCATTAATAAATACTAACGACATTCCCATTGAGCCTCAACTTTGTATTTACTGCAAATAGCGGCACGCTAACACGACACTCGAAGATGAACATGGTCAACGTTACACTTGCGTAACATCTGTATGTTAGCATTGTCATTGTGAGCACGATCGACCTGCTGATGTTTTTAACTCAAAGCACCAATGTACAAGTACAACGTCTCAGAGCAGCTGGCATGGCCGTAGACTCTTGTTAAGAGAAAAGTAAGTTATAAGGTTTGCGGTTGGTAACCTGCACACATTGTCAATGAGTGCAATAAAGATAAACTATTGTTATGCTACTAGGAGAAGTTTGAAGGCATCTTCAGGCTTTGACGAGTCTTCTCACAACGTAGGCAGTTCCCTTTTTATAAGGTGGGTGGCAAAGTAATACATTTACATCGTCCAAAACAACAAATTAAACAATTCCCCGCAGCATGCAGTTTTTCCTGTACAATGCAATGTGACTGTTAAAGAACACTGTCTATAATGTCTGATCATTTTGAAGCACGTGGGTGGGGGCGAGAGTGGAGTGAGGGATGTGGACAGGTGAAAAAGAGTAGTTACCCGCCCGCCTGTAAGGAAAATCCTCTGGTCATATCTCTAAGTGACAACTGTGACAGGCGCACACACACACACACACTCATCTAGAGGTCTGCGATAAGGTAATCCATTTACTGGTGGGGGCTAGTATCCTGCTATCATGCTGAACGATGGAAACCAGCTTTCATCTTTCTACTCTCTCTCCCCCTGTATACGTATATAGCTGTCTCTCGTTCACACACAAACACAGTTTATCATTCTAACGGATTAATCAGCTTATGAGTATATGTAGGTGGTGAGAAGAAAACTCAACCCCACAAAGATAAGCAGATGAATATTTTAGCTTTCAGCAAGTAGGCAGGTGTAATGTAATTCAATCACAGTAGTTCTCATTTCATTCTGTATATGGTTCTGTGGAGGTTGCACATTATTCAAGGACATTTCAAAATGAAGCGGAGGAACATTTACAGACACACACACACACACACACACACACACCCGCGCGCACACGACAGATGGACTTTAGCTAAATTCAAAGATTTCCAACTATAGACTAAATATGACAGATGTGTGTTTGTGTGTGTGTGTGTGTGTGTGTGTGTGTGTGTGTGTGTGTGTGTGTGTGTGTGTGTGTGTGTGTGTGTGATAATGAGCTCCACAGAGCTACTTGATGTTTCATTCTATTGAAATCTAGTGCATTTGACACCATGCAAAATTCTTCTTTTGTGTCACACGCGCACACACACACACACACACACACACACAGGTAATTCTTTGAAAATCCCTGAAGAAGCTGGTTTCAAGCCACATCCGCAAACAAAAAGCAATGGTTGAAAGGGTCGCTTGAACATTGGCTGACGACACTGGAGGTAAACAGAACAGAGGTAAAGATACACAGGTCGTTCCTACATTAGCTAATAATTACTTTATTGGCAGCTGTCACGTTGGAAATAGATGATTCATCAGACCACATTATTGTTTTTCATTGCTCATAGGTTCAGGTTTGCACCCCTCACATCCATGGATGGATTTCTGAGCGGGGCCAAGCAGACACAGATCAGAGGCCCTGGGAGGGGTCAAGGGGCCCCTACAAGCAAGAGTATCCGTGTGATGTTTCTATATTAAGATTTCTCATTGCACAGTGAAATGACATAAATATATTTCAAGCAAACTAAAGGAATGACCTCAACATTCATTTTAAAGTTGCCGCAAGAAAGAAGCCATCGTGACACCTTCAAACAAAGTGTTTATCCCCTCAGGTTTTCTGCTGGACGTTTAGAGCCAGTGCTCCGTACTGAAAATATTGGTCCTCCAAGCCTGCAGGCAGAACTCAAAAAGGGACCTTATTCTGAAAAAACACAGAACAGGCAGCCTGCAGCTTGATGGTAATTCTTAGGAAACCCAGCTATTTAATCGGGTTTCATTACTGGGTAAATACTTGATTTGGAAAATCCACATCAGCAATCACAAACCAATGGTTAAATGGGCTGCTTAAATGTTACAAGCATCCTCAGAATGCACTTAAATTGGTTACTAATTATACTTTAATCAAATATGACCGCAATTGCGAAGGTCATGTCCCTTACATTGTTTATTTAAGAACACTGTCAAGGCTACAAACTAGCATCATCCAGTGTGTCATTAAACAAGCGATGGTCTTTCTCTTAAAAAACATATTTTTGTACAAAAGAACAGCTCACTATTCATGAATGTAGCCACAAGGTTATGTCACTGAGGCATCCGGGGAGAAACATTAGGTTTGCGCTTGAACAGTTCAGAGAGACTGTGACATTTCAACATGACATGTAGGATGCGTCTTTCGCCATTAATCACAGTCTGCAGTATGGAAACAGGACTATTAATAGAACAGTCCACCCATGTAAACATCCTAATTGGAGTGATGCCTGGCTCTGATTAGTGGCCACAATAGTTAGCCAACATGCAGCTGATGTGTTTGTAGTCAAGATGAGGAATGTCTCTGGACCACGCCTGAAGCTGCTACAACAGTCCAGCATGCCAGCAGCGAGGGAGGGGAGGACGGGTGGAGCGAGGGAGGGAGTGTGGAGAGGGCTCGAGGATGGAGAAGACGAACCCCAAAGACTTTGCATCACTCGTTCGCACACTCACTCTCTTTTCCTCTCCGCATCATTTAAAGCGCACACCCACAGATTTTTTCCACCCCACTGCAGACTTTTGACATGTAGTAATCACACACACACACACACACACACACACACACTTTGGATGTGCCAGATGAAAGAACACCTACATCAATGGCAGGACTGTGGAAGCGTGTGTTGTAGAGATAAAAGCATTACGCAACACATGCCAGCCTGTAACAACCCTTCATGTCATGTAAGCTATGAAGCGGTTGGCAAACTATACAAACACACACACATACAGCATACACACTTATAGGTCACATGACATTAGGTATGGAGAGACATATAGAAGACATGCAGTACAGAGCAGCTAATGTGACAGGGCTGACGGATTGAAAACGGCCTGTAGGAGTTGCCTAAGATGATGTGCAGAAACAGAGTTATTGACTAAGACTACATCATGATGCAACTGACACATAATGTGGACTAAATATTAGCAAGTTTGTTTCCCATGCAAAATCAACGGTACATGAATCATTAACAATAGCGCTGCGTATATAAGGGTGTGAGACTGACAGGTAAGCAGGTATGAAGCCAGATAGGAAATTTAAATAATACATGATTTAAATGTTTAATGTTTCTATCAGGGATATCCATCCCATGCAAAATCCGCAACGTTATGCTGACACGCTGAATAAGTAAGATGTCACTTTCCATAGCGTATATTTCCTGGCATCATGTTGACTGACAGTTGTTTTTAAACCTTTTATTTATCCCAGTCAATGCAGCGCATTTGACCTTTTTCCAGCGACCAGTGCTGCACTGATAGCCACTGATTGTACAGAGATATTACAGGGACACAAGCCCCAGAGCTTAAAGTGAAGCGTCAAATTCTGTCAGAGCTGCATCGGCATCTACCCTCCTATGTCACATCAGTCGGCAGTAAATAGAGTGGGTAATGAGAAGTTAATCTCCGGGGACAGTGTTAGGTCTCGTCTGCGACGACAGTTTCCTCCAGCCTGTGCTGTTATGTGGAGCAACAGAATGTTTTTGGAGTCTTTTTATTTTTAGTTGTTTTGAGTTCTGTCTCCTATGCAAATGTGAAAAGAAACATAAAATATGAAAATTACAATAAGTCCAAAACTGCAGCCTTCTTTTACATTAACTTCATACTAATGGCAACAAACGGTTCTTTTAACAGTGTTTTTAACAAGTTTCAACACATTTGCACCGTATGTTCATAAATGATGTATTATGTGTAATGGAATTAGGATGATTGACGAGTAATACAAATGTAGGCTATAAAACAAAAGTTTATGGGACACTTTGGATATTGTTTCCGAGGGGACAACTCTCACGTGTGTTTGCTAAAACTGGAGATGAAGCCAGGATACGATTAGTTTTGCATAGTTTAGCATCAAGACCGGAAGTAAGTTTTAGACCATACCAAAAACAGAACTGTCAAAATGATAAGCTGTGATTTCACACGCAGACTCCAGGAAGTCGCTGCCACTGTTGACCAAGAACTAGCTTCACTTCATAACTCCCTGTAAGAGCAGTGCACATATTTCCCAAAAATGTTGAACTATTCCTTTAAGAAAAGAATGCGTGCATGAGACAAAATCACCTGTCGAAAAAAAAACCTAAAGATTTATGACGCATAAACCTGCGTTTTCTTCGAGGACAACTTCAGTCCACTTGGAATTTCACCGTATCATACAAATCTTCATCTGTGTGTCTGATATTTGTCTTTCTTCGTAGGGCAAAGAGGTATTGGTCTTAGAGGAATGAAGGAGGGAGAAATCTAGTTCACAGATTTGAAATAGAAATGATGTTTACATCTGGTGACTGGGGAGGCCCAAAGGACACCAGACATCACTCTAATCACTTAAATCCATATTTGAATTGTTTGTGGGAATACTGTGTGTGTGGAAATATTATCAGCCAGGAGTATACGGTCATCTACCTTGTTTCAGGTTCTTTAGCTATTATGCAGAACACTCCCGACACATCACAACTTGGCAGACGTTGTGCTGAAGATGTAAATGTGTCGAGTGGGAAATAGATGACTCATCAGATCACAAAACTGTTTTTCCCATTGCTCATGGGTTTAGGTTTGCACCCCACACATCCAGGCGTGGATTTCTGAGCGAGCCAATCAGACACAGTTCAGAGGCCCTGGGGGTCAAGGAGGCCCCTACAAGAAGGGTCTCTGTGTGAAGTGACTTCTGTTAGGAAGTCCTCATTGCACAGCGAAATGCCAAAAAAAAAGACCTTCTGGCCGAAAGATTCACTTTGAAGTTGTCACAAGGAATAAGCCATCATGACACCTTCAAATGAAGTGTTCATCCCCTCAGGTTTTCTGTTGGACATTTAGGGGCTCCGTACTGACACCATGCAATATTGGTCCTCCAAGCCTGCAGGGAGAAAGTCAAGGACCCGTCCTTTCATAATCCATGCTCACATCAAAAATATGCATGTTTTTGCAGGACGAAGATCCAAAAAGCCAGCGTTAGTGTGATCATTTGTGTGTCTGTATTGGAGCTCTATTAAAGAGATGGTAGAAACTTACACCTCTACGAGAACAGCGAGACGTGTATAAAGCAGCTGTGAGTATAGATGGAATCTATGCAGGAGGGCAAGAATAAATAAACTTTGCATCTGCCGACTTTAAGGCATTCCAACAAGAATGACATTCAACAGAGAGGCATTTCTGTTTGAACACCCTCAAAAAGTGTTTTATTATAGAAGTGTTTAATACTCACAATTGTAGGACGCCTTGGATTATTTTGCCACATTCCATTTTTTGATAATTTTTTTTCCAATTACCAGTTAATAAATTAAGAATATTCCCGCAGTAAATTATGAGGTATTTTTTTTTTTTTTCTGGAGGATTATTTGCAACGTTGCACTCTTTGAACAATAAGGATGTTTTTTTGATTCCTTCAAGAAACCATATAAACTATTCGACCTGTTTCTTGCCTCACATTGCTTCAGCTTCCTTATAAATGTGGTCACATCAGACCTCCTTTGAAGTTGACACGTACCCCTAATTGAAATTTTAACTTTGAAGTCGAATTTGGTGTTTCTGCTTCGTTTACATGTAAACGGTTTCATCATTTAGTTACAATGTATGAATCCATTCTTTACCTCTGGGTAGTATGTCCAAATGTAACATGGGACAAATACTAATCTGCAGCTATAAGCAATGTCACTGAATTAATCATCAACTGATTTAATGTTTTCAAACATACATTTTTTTTAAATACATCCAAATAATTCAGTACGATCCATGTCAAAATTGTAAACATTGTCCATATTTGTTTATTTCAATTAATGCTCGAGGAAAAGAAAGCCATCTGCCATATTTTCTACTTCTGGTTAATGACCTCAAAGGAACGACAGCTTACATGGTGAAAAGAAATCATCCTCCCTTTTCTTGTCATCCAAGGAATTTAAGGATAAATTCTTTAGCAGAGAGGAATACAGTCCTGGCGTGGAACAAAAAATACAAAAGCAAGCAAATCTCTAGTATTATAATCCCTCTGTATGACTGTGGTTTCTGACGTCAAATCATTCCCACAATCCTCCTCCAGTCTGTCTTCGGGAAGAAAGAAAATCTATAAAAACCGCCTGCTAAGTCTGAGGAGCGGAGCGGTGCCAACCAATTCTGAGCTTCCATCATCATCACACACAAACACACAACCCAAAACAGGACAACTCCAGAGCACACCGACCCCCGTACAAACTGTCAAGGCTTCTACAGCTGTAGCTGCAGGGCGAACCAGCAGCTCAATGCCCCCCCCCCCCCCCCCATGACGATGATGATGCTGAGTGTGAGTGTGTGCGTGTGAGAGAGAGACATAGGAAGGGCAAGGATTAAACAAAAGAGTATCACAGAGAAAGTGATATGAAGAGAGAGTGTGGGGAAGTGTGTGTTATGTAAACCCCAGGTGGCGCTTGTTGTCCTGGATAGAAGTATCACCAGGGGGACAACTGCTCCAGCTTTGCAGGTCCCTCCACACCTCTCTCGCCTCTCTTTATTCACAAACACACACACACACACACACACACACACTAGCAGGAGTCGGGAAGAAGAGGAAATAAATAAAAGAGGGCAAAGGGAGGAGAAGAAATGAAATGATTGAGGAGAAAGGGGGGGGGGTGAAGGGAAGGCAAGGACGAAAACACCGCCGAGAGGAAATGCATTCAGGAGGTAGAGACGACAGACGGGGAAAAGAGAAGGGAAATCCATTAAAAAGCCATATCAGAAATGTCAGTGTGTAGTTTGGGGAAAGCACAAACCCTCACGCCTTCAGCTGGTTGTTATTCAGTCACGTGTGCAGCTCTGGAGGGCATGATCTATCCCCCCCCCCCTGTGCTGTGTTTTGTATTTTATCTGTTTACTGGTTACCAGTAACACATTGAGCACAATCATGGGGAAAGTCTTTTCGGATACATACATCACACACATTTCCACACCCACACAAACACGGCTCCCTGAGGTGCTGTTGTCGATAACAGCCTGCGCTCTACACCTGATGCATCTGTGGGGATAGTCGTCTCCGATGCTGAAACAGCAGGAAAGAACATCAGCAGACATGTTTTATGGTCCCTGTCCGACTGCTGACTTAGGATGGGCTTCACTGTTACAAATCTTGACCTCTACGACTGCTGTGGAAATCCCAACTCTGACCTCAGATCAACACTTAAGACTTAAGCAGCTGTAGGAATAGAAAACAGACAAAAGGGATCCAGATCTGGGGCAACACTGCCCCCTAACGGTTCAGTCATGGAAGTGTATCCGACAGATGACGTAAGGCCAGGCTGTGTCAGTGTGTGCGTGTGTGTGTGTGTGACGGTACAGTAAACGTGCAAGATGTAAATAGGTTTGAGGTTTAACTGTAAGCACACACAAGGGTTCCTTGTTTCGTTCGCTGTATTTGGGGTTTTGTTCCATGAAACAGCAGTAGATCACACATGTGACATAATTGAAGGGTCAATTCACCCCAAATTAGATAATAAATTGCATGAACTGACCCTTTAATAGTAGAAATCTGGACACTGGAGGATGCATGATGCAGGTCATGCATTGCTTAGGCAGGGAAAAACAGCCTTTTATGGGGGCTTGGGAGGATAGTTAAATGTCCCCTGTAATGACTAATACTTTGGCTAATACTCTGGAAGGAGCAGTTTGAAAATAAATAGAGACAAATATATGTGTAAATATAAAGTTTGAAAGCATGTAGGACATTTTAAGGGTGTATTTGATTTGCAAAGCAAATACATTTCCAATTTAGCAACCCAATTTAAAGCTATTGATGCTGAACCTTAAACACATTGCACAAGGAGAGGGAGAGATGATACCACAAGTGCCCGAAGGCAGCTCTGCTGGAGGCAGATCCCCGCTCACTAACAACCCCCAGTAGGCAGATGCAGGAAGATGTATCCAACCGGGGCTGCTCAGGAAACACTGGTGCCTAATGCAGACATAAGTACGATACTGCTGACCTTATTACCGCCGTGGCCGTGTGGAACTTACAGTATGTCACAGCTGTCATGAAACTGAAAATGATTTTTTTTTTTTACTTGAACAGGTCAGTGAGGACTGAAAATAATGCAACAGCAGCTGACATCACAGGGATGGCAGCTATTGTAGCTTATAGGGGGCAGTATTATCTCTACCAGTATACGCTCTATTTTAGTCTATAACTGGGTGAACATATTGTTTTAAACATGTTTTTCAGCTGGGAATTTGAAATTAGAAATAATTAAATGAATAAAAAAGAATAATCAGATAACAGATACATTTCCACTTGCAATGATTTAAATATGTGTATTTTTCATGCAGCAGATTAACTGTACAGTAAGTAAAATACGATTAGATTTTATTATTCACATCACTCTCCTTTTTGAGACCAAATCCATTTTCTCGCTTTCCCCATTTCGTTTGAAGCAGCTGCCAGGTATTCGGGGACCACATCCGTAAGAGTTAACAAATTACATATTTGCCCTTTGAGGACCCATCTGCTTTGTGTAGAAATAACATTTTCCACACTCGTCCCCGCTGGTTGGCATTTCGGGTTCAGGGAACCACAGCAATCAGGACCGGATTGATAATATGATTGAATGCCTGAGGTGAACTACAGCACAGAGGGATAAAAGAAAATCAGAAATATGGAAATGGACTTTATTATCATCAGACTGTACTTGAACTGTTGACTGTAACCGGAGCAATGCTGCCGCCCTGTTTGCCGGGTAATCAGACAAGTGGCTCTGCATACCGAATGGACTCGCACACTGGTTCTCATTCCACACTCTGAAATTAAGTAAACAAGTCTCAAAATCAATGAGGTCTCCTTAAGAAACTACATGGCTGAGCACACTCGGCTTTTAAGTGGCTCTCCTGCTTTACTTGGATTTAGTTTTAAATGTGATAATGGTGAGTCATGTCTCAAGTTCACAATTTGTCCATCAAGGCCCCCCCCCTCATGCCTCTGGCGACCTTTGGAATGCGAGGCAAAATGAAAGGGTCGGTTCACCCAAAAACCCTTTTCTCGCTTCACTTGTACCACTTTCTATTAATGAAATTGTCACTTTGAAGCGTTGACAATGAGCTTAATTGAAGTACTGCCTTTTTTTTTTGAGTTGAGATGGATTTAATTGCGTGCATTTAGAATTGAAGACAGTTGGCTGCTTTTTGAAGTCTCTGTTGTATGACAGACATGTGCCAGATGTTTAGTGCTGACAGCTACTGCAACCCAAAAAAAAAAAAAGCGTGCGTCTTGCCACCTGCTTTTCACCCAACTCAAAATGTAGTTGATGTAGTTCTTGCCTCTGCAAGGAAAGCAGAATATTGCTTCCAAGTTTATTTATAATATCCTCTCTTAAAAAGAGGCCCAACAGCAGTATAAAGGTAGGTTTCAATTACAGGCCCTACACAATGATTCTGTTTGATGTTTATTGTTAAATGAAAGTTCGTCCTTTACAGACTTCTTTGACAGTTGTGGGATAGGCTTGATTCACTGTCACAAGGCATTTAAAAACCGTATGGTATTGATCCTTGGTGCTACAGTACGTCTTAGATGGCCCTCACTCGTCTCTGTTGCCTGGTGAAAGGACAGGCCTCATCGACTGGCTAGAGTTTCTTCATTAGCATTCAAGGGCAGTGGACACATGATAGGTCAGTGTCTTCATCCTCCGCTTCATCTCCCTTATCATCTGACATACAGCCAGAGGGTAACAGCAATACACTGTGGTCCAGTCCTCACACACACTTCCCTGTGGATAAACATGCGGACAGGCACACACACACACACACACACACACACATGTACATGCAAACACACAGAAAAGAAGCACACGTGTAGACACAACAACACAGCAGGAACAGGTCCAGGACCATGAGGTACATGAAAATACATGAAAACAGAAATTCACTCGCACAACTTAAAAGTGAACCATTGACTGCATTTAGTAATGTTATTGAATTGATTATCTACTGGTACGGTTTTTCTATGGAAGCCCATTCCCGCAGCAAAAAAAAAAAAAAAGATCACTAAAAAAAAAAAAAAAAAAAATAAGATCACTAAAAAAAAAATAGTAATTCACAAAAAAAAAAAAAGAAATCCACCCACAAAATAAATAATAATTCTAATCATTTATTTTTTTTTTACTTTTTTTCCACCAGCAAAAAAAAAAAAAAACTTTTGGTGCATCCATCTGTAACCATAACACTGACCAGATTTTTCCAGTTGCTATAGAAAGTCGAAATTATGAGATACTTTAACACAACAGTCATAGAAGCAGCTATGACATATGAATGGATTGTGAGTACATTGAAGACTTCTTTAAAACGTGGCTTTACAACACATGAAATACAGATGATGTTTCACATGGATTGTACTGAGCAAACGCACCCTTGAATAGAATGTTAAGCAAGAAGCAGCTCTGGAGTATAAAGAATGAAACCAATGTGGCTGAGGTGGCGACCAATAAACAGCAACTGGAAACATCTTTTTTTTTTTTTTTTTTTTGCTGACAGAGAAAAAGTAAAAAAAAAAATATATATATTTTATTTTTTTGTGAATTAATTATTATTATTTTTTTTTTTGTGAATTCATTTTTATTTTTTGTGAATTCATTATTATTATTTTTTTTGGTGATCTTATTTTATTTTTTTTTGCTGGCGTGAATGGGCTTCCATAGTTTATTGGTCGCCACCTCAGCCACATTGGTTTCATTCTTTATACTCCAGAGCTTCAAGGGTGCGTTTGCTCAGTACAATCCATGTGAAACATCATCTGTATTTCATGTGTTGTAAAGCCACGTTTTAAAGAAGTCTTCAATGTACTCACAATCCATTCGACTTTCTATAGCAACTGGAAAAATCTGGTCAGTGTTATGGTTACAGATTGATGCACCAAAAGTTTTTTTTTTTTTTTTTTGCTGGTGGAAAAAAAGTAAAAAAAAAAAATATTAGAATTATTATTATTTATTTTGTGGTTTTTTTTTTTAGTGATCTTATTTTTTTTTTTGCTGGCGGGAATGGGCTTCCATAGTTTTCCATTTATTGTTGAAGTCTTCTTATTGGTGCGTTCAAGGACGCACACTCACCCGTATCTTGTACCGCTCCCTGATCCCAACTCGCATGGCAAAAGTGGATCCCGGTAGCAGAGGCATGCAGAGACATTCTCCATACTGGTGAGCTAAACTCAGGTCTAAACAGCACGGCACCAGAGCCCCGAGGACACCTGCAAGCACAGGGTAAGCACAATGTGTGTGTGTGTGTGTGAGCGATGTGTGTCTGCTTGTGACGGACAAAAGAGATGCAAGACTAAACTAAGAACAAAAAAATGATACGAAGAATACGTCATAAAGTTCTGATTGGCGCGTGAGAGCACTGAGCATATGAGAATACAGCTTCCGTCTGTGTGTGTTTTCGTGTTACATGTAGTCTTGTCTCCGCAGACGTCAAACAGGCCAGTGCTCCAGTCTCCTCCCGTCTGTGTGATGGTGGTGATGGTCGTCGTCGTGACGCCGAGGCCGGGCTGTGTGAGCGCTGGGTCTGTCACTGCAGGAACATTGTTTGACCTCAAGTCATCTTTACTTCCTGCGGTGAAGCCCACCACTTCCTCCTCTTGAAACGCTGATGCTGAGCCCCGGGTGACTGACAGCCTCGGTCTGAAATTAGATTTTTTTTTTTTTTTAAATCATATTTGTCTTTAGATGGAAGGCTGATAAATTCATCATGGCTTGTCAAGCCTCTAACTGATAGCTTGCCGTAGGCTTACTGTTAAATGAGTGTTAAATTAGAAATTCATTTCCCCGTAAGCTGAAATCTTATTTGTTTCAATGATTTTTTTTCTTGAGCAGCATGTTTTGTACTCAGCTGGCCTAATATAAAACTGTACACTATTATCCCACTAATATTGTCCTACCACTATTTATGATACATGATTTATTCTTGCATTCAAGTGTTTAAGGCCTTCGGCAACACTTAAATCACCACACGTCTTAGTGAGGGCAAAATAAGTTAACGTTTGAGAATGCAGCAGTAATGGATTTAAGAAATGTTAGTGTTTAATTGGCATTATCATTTATCATAGAGACATAAAAAGGAGAAAAAGATTAAGAGGAAATGAAGGAGTACAAAAAAAACAAACGGAATAAGATAAGTGAGCTGTTTGCTGTAAATCCATTGTGCTCAGTGGTGACAACAATGTGTACCGGGAGAGACAAGAAAATGCACTTACTGGTGTGTGACTGTCATCTGCTCCATTACTAGAAGCTACTGGCATCCAGAGAGGGCTGAGGCGAGAGAGAGGACAGGGTGAGCAGGGGAGTCAGCAGGAATGAAGAGGTGGACGGGGAGTGACACTTCCCCAGTGAGAGGGTGTGTGCTGGAGCAGATAAAACCGGCAGTCGAATGGCTCGGCCTAGAAGCTGTGTGACAAGAGATAAGTCTTGGAGTTGCCTTCTGTCTGTGACTTTGCTGCGCGCACCCGCTTAATGCAGCGAATGCAAAACGGGGCAGATGCACATCGAGCTGCATGAACATCTGGCATAAAATAATCAGATGTGAATGCATTCATGAACTTTAACGCGAACCCACCCAGGAGGTCGGAAAAAAAGCCAGAATCTTGTAATGAGTGATTAATTATTTACACGAGTAGTCTGAAACAGCGATACACAGGACGTCTAAAACGTACACAAATAGATGGGAAATTCAGTCAAAATGATGGATGTCAAATAAAAGTTTAAACACATTACGTCAATTCTAACAGTTTTGTTTGACCTATGATATTCAAAGACATTCGAAATTTAACAAAAAAAAACACAACATACGGTTACACTTACCAGCAGACAGAGGCAGAAACAGACTCGTGCAGTAGAGAGCTGGGAAGTGAAAGATGCATTTTAGAACCAAAGAAATACATTCATGCATTTCCTGCTCTGACTTTGACCTTTTAAATTTAGACTGATGGTGTGTGTAGGTGTGTGTGCGTCTGTGTGTGTGTGAGAGGGTAACAGAAGAGAGAAGTGAGGGGAGCTTTACGTGGTGGAACGACATGTAGTGCAACCATCGTGGGTTGAGAGGCCCTGACAGTTCACTCACATTCACAATGGGTGTTAAAATTGGGAGAAACATGTAATTTACTCCATGAAAGTGGACGCTTTTCTAGCTCCTTCTCAGGATAAGAAAGGTAGCCTATTATGGTGTCATTAATTTGTCGGCGATGCATCAAAGACAGAAGCATCAAAAGGATTACAGTTGAATGGAATCCTTGAAATAAAAAGAAATGCCTTTCTGAAAATGTCGCTGATTTGCATATCGGCAGATGTTTAACTGACAGTGATCGCTGTTGGAAAGCCGTAGAAGCAGCAAACCGCAGAGCCAAACCCCTGGAACAGTTCTGAAATAAAAAAAAGATGTGATAGATACATTAACTTAGAAATATATTCATGAACAACCGCTTTGTAAAACACAAACATGACTGACCTGGATTCACTCACTTGCAAGTTGAGCTCCAACAAGGTATCCTTTTTCATGCAACGTCGTTATCGTGTCGGTTTTACAGTTTCAGCTCTTTGCCCCGTTGCCTTCAGGTCAACATAGATGCTTTCCTGTCTGGACTGGTTGCCAGGCAACCAGCGGAAAAAAAACAGGAAGTATACAGGCCTAAAAGAGCGGGTTTTCACACGCTGGTTTCTGCCCAAATTCCCAAACTATACATCCAATTTATTAATTAGTGAGCTTTAGAGGTGCTGGTAGGCAGAATTTGTGATCTTTGGAGAGCTGGGCTAGCAGTTTCCAGTCTGCATGCTAAGCTAAGTTAGCTCGCTGCAGGCAATACCTTCAAATTTGAGCATACATGTGGGCAGTATCAATCTCCTTATCTAATGCTCAACAAAGCACGTTTATTTCCCTAAATGTAGAACATTTCCTTTATATGTTGATAAGAGACCGATTTATTCAGTCAACAAGCATTTATAGGTTGTTTCATCTCCTTTGTAAATCCACATTCCAAGTCACCAATAAATACTACCAGCAGGTGCGTTTATGCCAAATTCGTACAACCTCTAACCCGTCACATCTACACTTGTTCCACATCGTCCTCATCAGAAGACTCCTCACATTACAAGATGATCCGATCCCTCACAAACATCCAATGGCCTCAGCAAAGCCATGGCTCACACAAGCCCTATTCTCGTGGGAAACAGTCGTCCTATTTATTTCCTTCGGAAAAAATGAAACCGCATTGAGAGGGTAGCGAGAAACAATAAACAAGGAGCCTGAATATTTCATAGGTTTTTATTATTTCTCTGGAAAGCACAAGTGAGACAAGCACCATCCAACGCTCGAAAATAGGAAAGCCGTCTGACAGGATGACAAAACATGAGGGAACGATATGCCTCACCTTCAATGTATAACACAGCAGGCACATTACCATCTATATGAAAAAAAATAAAAAGAACAGGCATTGAAGAGGCTGCAGGAGCAGTCGCACCATGTAATAACATATGTTGTTGGCTAGGACATGGTGGTGGATTCTTGTTCATCCCCTTCAGAAAAAGCAAAGAGCTTAATTATATAGATTTATTGGGCATCATATCAAACGGGAAAAATAATGACTCCTTGAGAAGAATGACGAGATTCAACTTAAACAGGCGATGAAATGACGGAACAGAATACAAATCCTGGTGCTGTCCTCTGATTCTAAATCCTTAAGGGAAAGTACAGGATATTGACAAAATTGCTTGTTTTTTCACACCATTAAAGAACCCTAATTTTAGTACCAAAGATCCAATATCCTCTGATTTTCCGGGGATAGGGTTGACCCTGAACCATCTCCATTTTGTGCAGACCAAAACCAGATCCGGATGTACTACTATTGTACATGTTTTTGTAAGAGGACAGAAGCACACTCTTGAGGTCCCATTAGTTTCAGATGCTCACTGAGGTCGCATTCAGCAGTGAAAAAGGAGCACAACAACCGCTCACATCCTCAGAAACATGAATCATAAAACACAGATATATGTTTGAGTCACTGTTCTATGGCTTTGGGTCAAAATTACCTTTTTTGTTGCAACAATTAATGACGCATTTGAACCTTTCACAAATAATTCACTGCTGAATGTGCCGACATATGCTTGTGTGTGTGTGTGTGTGTGTGTGTGAGAGAGAGTGAATGTAACTCTAATGAACCAGATAAACCAGAGAGTTCCCGATGTCCACAGAGAGGCCGTTGTCGGCCAGAGTGACCCTCTTCTCCTCCAGGTTGACGTTGAACACCGACTTGTTGGAGATGGCCAGTTTGCCCTGTTCTTCGTGTCCCAGGACGGGTACCCGGCGAGGCCCCAGCACAGGGTCCTCGTACCTCATCAACTTGACTCTGGACAGATCTGGTGGAGGGGCGTCAGGCAAAGTCAGAGAGGTGTGTGTGAGTATGTGTGTGAGAGAGTGACAAAAGATGGAGAAAGAAGGAAAGGGATGGAAGAATTACACAATAAGAGGGCAAGTGGTGGAGGTGAGACACATAGGAGTTATGAAATGATGGCAGGGAAAGAGTGCAGAGAATGTTAAAGGTGATCAGGGTAGTGAGTGATGGAATGAATGGAGAATCAGAGCAGAGAGGGAAGATGTGGAGGAGGATGAGAGGGGAGGATGGAGGATTGGTTTGAGTAATGCCGTTTTGAACCCTTGAGTTCGGCGTTTCGGTCGTCGCCAAATTGGATTAAGGCCGTCGCCACCTTGGCTTTTTGCAACTAGTGAACGGAGGTGACCCTATTTGGACTGCGAAGGGAGTGACGCCATAGTAAAGATACGATATATGGCTCTGGTACTGGTAGCAACCTGTCAATCACAAGGTAGCCCCGCCCTAAAGCATACCCTGCTTTATGGTCTATTTTACTCTAAATGGGACCATAAATTAGACGATAAACTCATGTTTACTGAGGTAATAACTCAAGTGAGAAGTTGGGTCATTTTCTCATAGACGTCTATACGATCGCACTTCTTTTTGCAACCTGTGGAGTCGACCCCTGCTGGCCAGTAGCGAGAATGCAAGTTTGAGACACTTCTGCGCTTTTCACTTTTCAGAACCGGAGGTTGAGAATGGTACTGCAGCACAAAATGATAATAAACTCAAATGAAGTTCTGTGAGAAGTCGATGAGAGGAAATCATAAAGATTAAGAGTAGAAAGCACTGCGCTGTGTCGAAAATAATGATGGTTAAAATCAAATGTGGATGGATATTTAATGTCATAACTGCATTATGTAAAGAACCGGGCCTGTTTAAATTTTATTTTATGAAATTGTGCTGTATATCCTTTTATCTTACTCACCTTTAATGAGTCTGTTGACCTTAGCTAACCTACGGATGATGCT
This sequence comes from Leptoclinus maculatus, assembly GCA_032191485.1. Lineage (NCBI taxonomy): Eukaryota > Metazoa > Chordata > Actinopteri > Perciformes > Stichaeidae > Leptoclinus > Leptoclinus maculatus. The sequence goes on along the minus strand of JAVDOI010000001.1, from coordinate 14,061,814 downwards.
GTCTCCGCTGTCTCCCTGGCGGATGTCAACCTTTGTAGAAAACTGCCCGTTGCACGGCTGAGGGTTGACCAGGGACACGCACACTCCAGGCTGGGGAAATGGACAAACACTCAATTTAATTGTTGATTTAAGTGGGCAAACACTTATTTTGTTCATCTGGGAAACACAAACACTCTTGCAGAAGGGATGCACACAGGTAAACAAGCACCTACAGAGATAAATCCACAAAAACAGGAACATATTGCGAATATGCAGGTCACAAAATCTGAGAAACACGTGGCTGAAAAAGAAGCGTACACCGGCCCTCTAACAGAGACTCGCACGCATGCAACCTGCTTTAAGAGCAGCCAACACAGCCAAAAGCATTTACCTCTGTTCTGAAAACACAGAACGGTTTCCCCGGGCAACAGTCCTCCTTCACTTTGTCGTCAGCCTCAGACGCAAACAAGATGTCGATCTGTTCCAACTGTAGAGGATGTGAAAGAGGATTATCAGCCGAGATCAATCCGCTATCGGATAGCGTGTGTACAGGTGTGTTTGGTATGCGAACTGGCAAACAGCGGCGGTGTTAATCTGGCTCCTGCAGAGATCAGAGAGACAACATCTGGCTTCGCCGCTCACACATTCCAAATCGGGGATGGTATTTCAGTTTGAGATGGCACAGAGTAACAGTGTTGTAAACTAGTTAAACAGAGGAAAGAAAGAAGGAACAAAGTGCCCATAGAAACGTCCCCCGTCCACACCTGCAGCATAAACAACCACAGAAACATCCAAAAGGCAAGACTGCAGTGTTTGTTTCTCCAAAAAAAACAGATTCAAGGTTCAAATCAGTTGAGCCACATTCATCGCGTTATGTTTGAGAGGTAAGTCATACATCACTCTTTTTCAGTCCTACATCATAAAGCATATTTCTCCATCACTTTTTCTTCTCTGTGGCAGCTTATTATTTTAGCTATGATCTATCCGGAACATTGGGAATGGATCCAGGGTGTTAATTAGACATAGTTTTCTTTCTGTGGTTAAATGTGTCCTGGTTTGACTAAAGCATCTTCGGGACTCAGGTTTTACTTTCGACTCGGCTAAGCCTCTTTGCAGACAAAAGCATTAAGGGCTTTCCTGACTGACAACTGAGCTCAGGATTGTCTCAACTGACTCTTGCAAAAGTAGCAGAACTCAGCTTTAAAGCGGAGGTATTTTTGAGGAAACCAAAAATGCTGCAACTGCATGTTACAGCTCGACAAACAGAACTTAAATCGAGTGAACTTGTTGTGTTTATTGCTCACATTTGAGATAACAATATATTGCTAGAGCTGAAGTGTTTTATCCCGTCTTTAACTCTGCACTCACAAAAGTGTAGATCTGCCAGGCGTGTTTTGAGGTTGGACAGACACTTTTATGTCATGTCTGACTTTATAAATGATCCCCAAACATACCTCTAGAGAATTGGTTAAGTAGACCAGATTTTCCATCAAAACCACCCGCTCATCAAACTCCAGCTCCAGATCCAAGACCCTTGGCCCGTTCTTCTCCAGGTTCTCCTGCAGAACCCAAATAGTCAGAATCAATCATACAACACGAGCACGAATGATGGACGTGAACCTTTCCTGAGGAACGAACAGGAAGCTAAACAGAACAAAGACACAGAGACACCTTAACGAGACGTGATGCAATTTGATAGGAATTTAATGTAATCTAAAAGCAAAGCAGCCAAAATGTGAAAAGGTGGGGACAAAGACAGATGTGGGGACAAAGACAGATGTGCTGCCAAGCTGAATAGAAAAATAAAAACAATTTAAAATGTTTATGAATGTAGCAAAGATGCATAATAGCAAGCAGAGACGGCCTCTCAAAAGCATGTTTTGTACTCTTTCAATCAATAGACCAAGAATCCCAGACATTTCTTTGGAATTGTTCAGACAATATTGGCTACAGTTTGGTCATTGTTCCAACACAAAGAGGAATAAAAAGAAAAGAAAACAGCATTTAATGATGCATACTCAAAGTACCAGGACCACAAAAACCAAACAAAAGACAAGCCACCTTGAGCAGCTTCTTCGGTGGTAAACAAACTCAACTTGAACAAGGTAGAGAAAAATATGTGTAGAATACAGACATTAAATGTATAAAAAGATGAATATGCACTAATAAATTGTCCATGTTAGACTCTCTAGAACGATGAAGAACGGACAGTATGTGCCTTTACACAGACTCACTGTGCTCCTGCCTCCCCCAGATTTACCTTGATCATCGCTACAAAGGGCATGACTCTCTTCATGTATTTCTTCAGATCAGGCAGGGCTCCCAACTCAGTCGCGATCACCTTGTTGTCTGGAAGGGCTCCGTTGTTGCTCTGGAAAGACACCGAGAAAACAACAACAAAAGCAGCTGGGTAAAACACACAGCCGATCGGGAGCATAGACACAGAGAGACGTACGAGGTGTGAACTACATGGAACAACTTCAGTGATCATTTAAAATACAAGGGCAAGTATTTCAGTGCATCACTGTGCCATGGACCATTAGATGTAGCAAATGTAACAAAATTGCAAATGTCTGTATGAATGTTGTTTGTTAGTTTGTCACCTTGTAGTGCTTGCCGAGCAGAGATAAGGCACTGTGCTGCCATGGAGGGTAGCTCTTGGCAACATAGATGGTGCAGTGGGAAGGCTTGGCTGGGGGCTTTGAGTCGCCTTTCTGTTGTGGGAAGAAAACACAGCAGAGAAAGAGGAGCATTTCAGATTCATCTCGTGCAACCATAGTCAGGTACAGGACTCGTATGGGTGTTGCCGGGGGTGGGCGGGCTCAATCAGACGCAAACGGTGCGTTTGGATGGTTCCAGCCTGGGAGAGGTTAGAGTAAGAGACTCATTTGCCAATAAAATCCACCTGCCTCCTTGACAGAAATGTATGAAAACAACATTGTTATTATGATAAAAAGACAGCCTTCCATCTTTCCCTGTCCCCCCCCCCATTATCCTTCCATCTTGCCTCCATGGCAACAAAACATTTACAGTAAATCAATACCCGCTGTCTGGAAGTCTGAGATATCGGCTGTTTCAAATCTTGTCAATACTTGTTTTGCTTTTTTTTCCAGCTGCCTAGAGATACTTATCGAAGAGCCAAACCGTTAACTAACAATAGACTAACTGTCCTGCTGTGAGCAGAACACAGACTTACAGTAGAGTTGAAGTGGAGTTATATAAAAGGGTACTTAAGAGTATTTAAAGGGATAGTCAAGACAATTGTAGTCATATAGACCAATATAACAAATAACCTTAGACCTGCCGTATACAACACTGATAATCTACAAATGCAATGTGTCAAACTGTGAAGTACAGACCATTGAAAAGGTGACAGGGTCAGTGAAACTGGCCTGGGAATAGAAAATGGAAAATACACAGAGCAAGATTCAAAGAGACCTCATTTATGTTCAAAACATTATCTATATGCACAGTCTTCCAAAGGAAAATGTACCATAGTCAGTAGTAACAAGCAAACTCTTTTATACTGATCTTAAAGCAGATAAACTGCATAGATTTGTTAAGCTCCAAGTCAAATGAATACCTCCTTTATATATTAAGTATGTGATTTAACATGATCCAGAGTAAAAAAGCAGATAAGATTGAATTCATTTTCAGAATTGCTTTAAAAAAGCCATTGAAGCAGTGAAGTACAGTGAAGCATGTGAAACATCACGGACCACAGTTCTTACTTTGTTTTTGGGGGGCTGCATGTATGCTTTGAATCTCAGCCGGAGTTCGTGTGCGGTCTCCATCAGGTACTGGGAGGACCGGATCAGAATCTCATCCACTGGACCGGCCACGGGCCACGACGCCTTCATCAGAGAACTGGTCTGTTGGGCAAAGAGGAAAGAAGGCTGATGAGTGAAGAGGAGAGACGACAACATGTCAACACACACACACACACACACACACACACACACACACACACACACACACACACACACACACACACACACACACACACACACACACACACACACACACACACACACACACACACACACAGTTAACAATGAGTAAGAATGCCAGACTGATGTGTGTACCACCGTGTCCACCAAGTGCCTCTTAGCTCTTTAGCTAGCGGTGCTGCACACATGATGCGAGAAAACACTGTCGCTTAGCAACAACAAAAGCCCCACAACCAACCGAATAAAAAAAACAGAGCAGCAGCGCTCTTTCATATTCATAAAATCCAGTGTTAAAAATATTCTCGGCTCTCTGCTGTGCTGTTGGGAGCGTGCAAAAGTGTTTGCAGACAGGCTGCTGGTGGACATGTACGCCAACAGAGGGAATGTGTTAGTAGTTTCACACAAGAGTCAGTGATGAGTGGACAAAGTGCTGCTTCAGACCCACAGCACATGAAGTATGGTATCTTAGCTTGCTGCTCCCAGGTGTATCCATGATGGTAAATGAACACGGGAAGATAACTGCTTCTTTCACACAGTAATTCTGTTTTACTTGCAAGTACAAAGGTGGAGATAAAAACGAGGGACCGATGGGACGAGAGGATGGAAGACGCGTCTGAACCCACAGTCGAAGCAAACAACTCGGAGCATGAAACCCACATTAAGAGGCCGAACCCATGTTTCCTTACCTTGCCAAGCAGACCCCAAGTATATTCACAAAGGTGTGGGCAGATGGGGGCCAGCAGCAGAGTTTGCATCTCTATGAACTGGAAGACCAGGTCCTTGTGCATGCCCTCGATGGCAAGCTCACGATACTTATCTTTGGCTGCCTGCACACACAAACAGTTTAAAAGGTCTTTGTCACGTTATTATGTTATTTCTAAGCCATCATTATTCCAGTGAATTCACCACATGGTCAGGATGAAATTTGAACCATCAGTCATGTTATGTTCTCTCTACTGCAGTATTTTTGATATCATCAGAAAATGCTTACGGAGGATGAAAAGCACGCTTGTCTTTAAAACGTGCATTAGAGAGGCGGTTTTTTATAACGGACATTTTATTTTACCTGGAACTCAAAAAAGCCACTCTTCAGGGCCTCCTTGTACATCATCCTGTCATAGTGCTGCTCCGTCTTCAAGATGCCGGCATTCATCTCGCTAGACAGACGGGACACAGAATCCTCACAATCAGTTTGCCGAGCCAGTAAACCATTCACTTATTCAGCGCTGGAGAGCACAGAGTCAAGAAAGGAACCATACAAACTCTGAAGTCTGGTTTTCACACTAAAGTGGATACAGACTACAGATGAAATGGTTTGACAATAGATTATTCTCTTAATTGATAGTTCTAATAACAATTTCAAACTTCTGTGTCTGGGTCTAAAGTTGGGCATTTTCTCTTACTTTCAGACAATTTATAGATTTAACAATTGAAAATAAATCATTATTTCAAGGCCATGAATCCTCAATCATTCATGAGAGCTCTGCAGTATATCTTGGTACCTATAATACCACGGCGTGTCAATGAACACTTGCATCTACCTGTCAAAGACCCGATCATTGAAAGTGTCTGCGGGTCCCGTCCTCAGGTTGTTCTGGTTGGCGATCATCTCCTTCACCCACTCCACCCAGGTGTAGAGGCGCAGGATGCCAGCGTCGGCCATGGTCTCTACGAAGTTGGCGTCCTCCACCGTGTCCCCGGCGTCGGCTAGAGCCAGACGCATACCTGACAGAGGAAACGCACAGGTGTGTTAAAATAGCAGGAAGACAGACCAGGTGCAACAGAACTGAGAAATGAACTATGATTCATCTTCACACCAGAGCAAAAACCTAACATGGCCAATGCCTCCATTCTCATTAATGACTTTGTAATTTGTCAAAATTCAATATTTAACTGTATAGGTCCCGTTAAATCGTACACATTCAAACACTAAACATAGCACTTCTTTTCTCTTCTGCGAAATACTTTGAGTTCAGAGGATTTGCGGGAAAGTCCACAGTCTGAGAAAACTCCAAATACCCAGCATACATCACTCCAAGCTCTTAGACAGGAAGTCAACTCAATGCATCTATCTGCTGTCAGTCTATGTCGTTTCTTTTACTTCCACAGCAAAGTGGCTTCTAGAGACACGACAGACACATCTATCTATTATTCAGCATAAAAAACACAGAGTAGAAATAACAAAAAAAAAAACAGATGAATCAAGTAATCCTGAGGTTTACTGAGGGCAGGAGGGACACCGGGGTTAATCAATGTCTCTACCAGCTATAGATGAAAACAGCTAAAACCAAGTAAAACTATAGAGATGAACAACACTAGACTCAAATTCTCCGAGATGGATTATCATAAACCATGCCTCACGAGACCCCCCCCTCCCCCTCAAACATAGGGGTTTTGTTTTAAAATACATTTTCACTGAGCATCAAGTCTCATTCTTAGTCTCACAAAATCATGTCGTCCTCTCAAGTTCCTATAAATATTTGATTTCTCCTCTGTATCTCCTGTGTAGAGAGCATCAGAATTGACGATCGTGCAAATACATCATAAGTCCTGATTGATTGGAACATTTCTATTGAAATAATATGAAGCTGCAGGACCTCAATAACTTGCTTTTGATGGGGAGATAATGCTGAATATGAACCGCACTACCGTTACACCTTGACGTAAGCATCCATCCAACTCACAAAGCAAGTAATCTCCGACTGTCTGTCCTTCGCATATCTCTGGAGAACAGCTCATCTGATCTACATCACCTCCACTAATTAAATGCTCCACTTTATAACCACAGAGGACACGTCAAAGCAAGTGACTATAAAACGCCTATTCGGTAATGAGTGCATTTCACGACAATGTTTTCCTCTGAAGTAGAAGTACACGGTAGTAGTACACAGATGAACTGCATATATATTAAGTGCTTTAATGGCCTTTGTAAGTGATTTCAGGGCACAATGAGTTAGAATAGTGGATCTTTTTTTTTCCCCGTGAACTCGGCGAGTGTTTTTCAACGATGTCTCTGACCGTAAAGTTTATTCTTGCCGTAGTGAAGCTGGCGCCAGCAGGTGTTTTGCTCGAGACAAGGAAGCACAATGTCGAGTGTGAAGTCGTTTGTATGAGCAAGCTGCAACTAGCAACACCAAATGCCAAGCATGTGGCCCCGTCTGAACCGGCGTATTTTAAAACGAGCACTGCATTCATTATACATTATTACAGAAAGTCATTACTTGAAGTGCAATAAAAAGGGGGTCTGATGACTACAATAGCTCATAGCACCCAATAACAACACCTCAACTATCTTATGAAGATTGGGCGTTTTCTAATTATCTTCAGAACAGGATAACAGATGCTTATATTACAACCAAGGTTATAATATAAGAATCTATTATCCATCTATTGTCCATGCACTGTGAAAACACTTCTGCTCGAAACGTACACCTGATGTGCTTTGTCTCCCACGTTTCAGTGAAACATGACACGAGAGAGTCAACGATCAGAAACAGAACACAGGAGGCAGATCAAGAATAAAGCAAGTGTACCATCCGCTGAGAACTTGTCAATGGCTTGACAGAGAGTGAGGAAGTTTCCAGTTGATTTGGACATCTGGCGAATAGAAAACAGATGTTAGCAGCCAGAGTCTTTCAAGCATGCCCACCCACACAAGTTCATTACAACGCTTAGTGGAATAAACCATCACGTCACAGACTGTTGGTGTTTAAATTAACAAAGAAAGAAAAAAAAAAAAGGTGAAAATCAACATTAATTTAAAATCTTAACAGCATCAAACACTAGTTAATTACCGGCACATAGGAAGAGAGGTGTTTAAATACAAAGATTTACAGCTAAATATAATATGAATATTGTTATTCAATGTATCAATACCCCAGACAAAATACCACATTATTTCTCCTGAGATTATAATCCTAATACAGATTCATATTAAACTATACAGATTCATATTGCTAACCATTCATATTTGACACACCTTTTCAGAGTTGAGGAGCAGATGTCCGTTGGCTCGCACTGCTTGTGGCCACTTACCACTGTGGACGAGAGAGAATGTTCTCATTCGTGTCATCTTCACCCTCAATATAATCAAGTTCACTCTAATCCAACGCCCACTTCTTAAAATCAAATGTAATACTTTGTAAGACTGTTTTTTTTTCTGATACCCTTTCCAACACTGAATAAATGCACATTAAGGCTGGACAATTAAAATCATGACCATGATATCAATAAGGTGCTTTTATCTCTATACAACAAACAAATGCAAAATCAATATTAATCAATTAAATGCATAACGCAATAATACATTTTTTTTACAAGTTAGATAAAATAATAGTGGCTTGGATATGTTGTAAAACTGCTTCATCCATCCGTCGATGGAGCGGGCAGACTCGCCTGTCTTTGGGCCACATAGCCACGTGGTTGTACAGGTAGTAGGACAGGTGGTTGGGCACCAGGTCTTTGCCGGACACACGGACGTCCACAGGGTACCAGTACTCAAACTCCCTCCTGAGCCTCTGGAGACGCTCTTTAGGGATGTCCGTCTTTGGGAACGGAGACTTCTTGAAGAATATGAAGTCCCACACCTCTCTGGTCATCTGCTCCGGCCTGTGGCGCAAAAAAATTAAATAAATAAATAAATAAAGAGACAAAACGCTCATAGGTAAAAAAAAAAAAAGAGGGATGCATTGGGCTGAAGCAAGAGCAGTAATTAAATGTAGCATTGCAGCGTTACCATTTTACCTCAGTTTTGAGAATACTTGATTTTTCTAAACCGTTTATGAAATGCAGCATTTGTCATTGAGTGGACATTTTTTTTTCTATTCATGTCAGTTTATGGATGAATACCAAGCAACACATCGACCTTGTTTGCAAAGCAACACCTTTCGTTTGGAAATATTACGTTTAGTTATTAAATTGGAGACTTTTCTCCCTCGGCCGACTCATCTCTGTGGTCGTTTGGAGGCAGAAAGAGAAGGACGAGGGAAGGAGAGGAGGAGAGTGAATCAGTTCGGGCCTAATCCTTGTTTAATCTAGTGTGTGTCGTGTGTGTGTGTGTCGTGTCCTTACTTGATGCCCAGTGGTGAGGCTCCCTGTCCATTGAGCACACCTCCCTGGAGGAGGTGCGCTACGGTGTAGTAAGCCATGTAGATGGTGGAGTCTGATAGTGACTCAATCAGCCACTGCTCGTCCCAAGGCAGCCGCGTTCCTATGGTTACCAGGAGGTACACACACACACACACACACACACAGAGAGAGAGAGATAGAGAAAGACACACACACACACACACACGGGAGAGAAAGCAAAAAGAGAGACACAAAATGATTAAGAAGGACAATTGTCTCCTCTGAGCCGACACAATCGCTTGTTGCATTTGCTCGTCAAGCTGGTTAAACTCCGGTGCCAAGAAAACCCCCGACAGAGCGGAATATAAGTCAGGAAGGCGTCACTGTGTCATTCTTGGCAAAGAAGCAGAGAAGTAAACCTTTCATTGTCAAATAAACCCAACTACACTCAACCTGCTGCTTTGACAGATAGCAGCAACAATTCCTCACTCGCTGATTTGCAGCTTTTCCTCAAATTACATTTTTTGTAATTTTAAGGAGTGCGTAGAGGGTGGGAGAGAGGGGGGGTGTGTGGGGGGGCAACATTACTCAGCCAGCCTTAAATGCACTGAGCTCATGTTGTAGTTTTTCCAGTCAGCTCCTATTGAGATCTTTCACCAGCTTTCGATGGTTAAAAACAGAAAATGACTGCAAGCTTATTAAGAGACCTGAACAACATTAAATATAAAATCTGAATATAATCAAATAGAAAATAAACGCACCTACACATGCACACATTCACTTCTCTGTGATCACTTTATCAAAATACAAACCTGCGTCTTTGCTTCTGAGCTTTCAGTTCATGAACTACGTTTGTTGAAATTGAAGTATGTTTTGCTTCCACAAGTGAGACGGAATTGAAAGAAATAAAAACTGCGAATCACTATTTTTGCTAATCAATTAAACCGGTTTGAGTAATTTTCTAAATTCTCTGATCCAGCCTCTTAAATGTGAATATTTTCTGGTTGCTTCGCTCCTCAATGACAGTGAACTGAATATCCTGTGGACAAAGCAAGACATTTGGGGACTTCTTTCTAGGCTTCGGGAAACACTGATTGACATTTTTCATAATTTTCTGACATTATTTAGACCAAACAACTAATTCTTCATATTAATTGAGTGAAAATTATTGTTAGTTGCAGCTCTAAAATAAATCAGCCCAACCTGCACCATGTAGTAAAAGTCATGTAGCATACCAGTCTGTCTGGTTGGTGAAACGTTATGCTTCATAATCTGAAAATATGTGGGGAGATTTCTACAGTAGGAGTCTACAACAGGCCGAGACGACTGCACTGTGTGCCAGCTGGCCCCCAGTCTGCATCTACTCCTGCATGAACAGAGAGAAAGACTGTTGCTAGGAGCTTTATCATCAGTCCTCTGTCTCCATCTATAGACCAAAAGCATCAGTCATGCACTACTTAAAATAAAGTCCTGTTCATCTTTGGCTGGTACAATACAAGACACTGTACTACATTTTAAATATGCAGCAACAGAGTTGTATATGTCCCTTCTATTAACAGTGGCTGCAGTCATGACCCAATCATTCACACACAAAAAGCCAAGAGACGAACGCTCACCGAGTCCATAGGTACGAGAGCAGGCATGCTCCTGTAGCCAGGCCAGAGTTGCCTCAAAGTTTCTCCTGGTCTCTTCACAAAATCTGTGTAGTGTAAAATAAGAGCATGAAAATGTTGGCACGACTAGATTTCTTCATTTGTTTTGTACACAAACTAGATTGTCTACAGGAGCCCCTCACAAGCATGGACAAACAGTGCACAGAGCAAAATAAGACAGGTCAGAGTCTTACGTCTCCAAAGGTTTGAGGGCTTCATGAGCCTTCTGCTTCCACTCTGCATCCCCATAGTCCAAATACCTGGAAGACACATTAGCATGCTGCTAAACAAAGGAAGTCCAAATGGCATGAGACTTTCTACGCTTGAAAATACAAACCATCTCCGATCATCTTAGTCATATTTTGTCATGAATTATTAAAGGTTGTGTTACCCCCAAAATATATATATATTCACTTATATTCCCCTAGTTCTATAAAGCTTTAAAGTATAAAGATTTTTGTGTTCAGAATTCCCGTGGCACTCACCACTGATCACAGAGAGCCACCACACACTCATCGGCTGAACGCGACATGACCTGTTTTTCTGGCTCCATGTAGATCATGGCCTCGCCCTGTGAGAAAGCGGTGCAGAGCCAACATCATGACCGGTAAATAAAGATCAAACCTCTACCATGCATGGCATACAATGAACTCTAAGATCACAGTGCACCAAACATAATTCAGAAGTCAGAATTTAAAGCTGTTATTTCAATGTACTTTATTTAGATTTCTTTTTGCATAATAAACAAAGTGTCTTACCCTCTCTGCCATCATCTTCTGGATGGGTTTTTTGACATCCTGGACCTTCTGGCCCTTGTAGCCATCAACCAGCATGATCTAAGACGGGAATTCAGTCACACACACACGTTTCATCCACAGTGATGCAATTCTTTCACAGTTGACAGTTCAGGCCACAAGAAGTGGGTCATGTCTCTGCGGTGCACTCAACAATCACACATTATCATAAACTGCTGGGTGCGATGACACATACTCGGTGTATACTGTATATATATATATGAGATGTGCTGCTGAGTGGCCCCCTGCAGTGTCTACATTTAAAGTATTATTTTGTTTAAATGCACAATCAGCTGACAGTGAAGGTTTGACTTGACTAATGTTATGATATTGTGACAGAAACAAATTGGGTTTAGCAAAAAAAAAAAATCTTTGCCCGTATTCGTGTGTGTGTGTGTGTGTGTGTGTATGTGTGTCATCTACAAATTCAGCTTGCTGTTATGCAGAGTTTTTCACAGTAGACCGAACCAAACTCTCTGAGGGCAAGACGTAGCTGATAGCCAGTCAATTAATAATTGAGTCTACCCTTAAGTTGTGAATCACTCGTTTTGTGTCTTGGAGATAAATCATACAAGCTTCAAACCTAGTTAATTCTAAACGGGGGGATTCATTTTGCTGACCTATGGATGTATTTTTACCCACTAAGTGGACTCACCCCTTCATAGAATCCCTTCAGGTAGACTTTCTCCTTGGCCTCGGCCAGCTTCTCCTTATCATTCTGGCTCTGGATCTTCAGCTCATCACACACGAAAGGAGCCGACAGGTTACCATAGCCTGGGATGTCTATGATGGGGATCTGACATGTGCACACACACACACACACACACACACACACACACACACACGTATATAAAACACACACACATTAAGGCTCCATCAACCATCTTGGACTGAATTTCTTCAACGCAACGATCAAAGAGATCAGCTCACCGGCTCAAAAGGCAACACCATCTTGTCCTCGATTCCATACTTCTCCCGCAGAGCCTGTTGGAAATGCAAACATTAAGAGGCACCTTAATCACATGCAAACGGTAGTGCATGCTTAAACAATGGATGCATCTTTAATGAGTTTCTTCCTGAAGAATTTGGGATTTATTCCACCTAAACTTAAAGTAAATAGCACAATCTGTTTAAACATTTCAAAATCTGTGTTTCCAAATTGCCCTTTAAGTTTTAGCTGTGCTCTGTCTTTTGTGTTTCTCTGCATCAGACTGCACCTGAGGTATAAAGGCCTCCTGAACGGCAGCATAGTAGATATTTCCTCACCTGTTTTTTCTTGAGGTCTCTGAGAGCAGCGATGTCATCAGGAGCATCAGAAGGCACACTGGTAACTATCCCCGTACCTGGGAGAAACGTTGACAAGGCAAAAAAAAAGGCCAATACATAAAATGTATTTATGCATGCCAGGTAGTACATGTCCCATTGACATTATAAATATTCACCGCTATTGCCGTCACATGTATTCTACTGCCGAGCAGCTATACTGGAGCAACTAACTCACTGTGAGGAGGGGGAAGAACAGATAAACCTGATCGGAAAAATGTCACCGGCCTCTCGCATTGCTCTCCATAACCCTTAAAACCATCACACACACACACACACTGGGCACTTATTCAGAAATTCCAATTAAGGCTATTTACAAAACAAACATCAACAGGACACATGAAGACACTCAGACAAACTACAGCCCTCGAGCACCACAGAAAAACAGATAGTACTGACTTCTAACAGAACAGAGAGGCCTCTGGGTGCAATTAGATTGATTTAATATGTTTACAAATGTTCTCCCTCAGGTCAAAAGAGCAGCCATGCTTTGACACCACAGCACAACACCTACAGTAATACATTGTATGGTGACCTTGGCCGGCTATTTTGAGACTTTTCTAAAAAAAGCTCCTCCAAATATATCGAAGACGAGGAAGGATAAGGGATAAAGCTCAGCGCAGATTGTCTGCAGAAGGTAATACCTGAAGCAATAAATGATCTTTATTTAAAACACAGACATATTGGCACATATACATTGGCACATTTAAAGCAGCTGTTGAACTATTCACCAGCTGTCAGATACATTTCACTCAAATTCAAGTTGGAACATAAAAAACAGAAAGAAAAGTGCCTCCACCCGAGGGTATTCTGACGCTGGCAACAACGAAGCCACTTTAACCAATGTGGAAAATGTCTGCCTGCTATGTTTCCCCTAACTTCTTGCCTCCTACCTTTGTCCTCCTTGATGGTGAGCATGGGCAGAGCGTAGATGATCTTATAGGAGGTCAGCGGAGCACTCAGGGCACAGCCAAGGACATCCTAGAAAGAGAAAAAGATGAGGCAGAGCCTGGTTTGATTCCCACTGTATGTTGCAAATGTGCCTTGCTTCTTCCCCAGGTAAAAGGAAAAGGTAGAGCATGAGTAATTCAAAAGGAATCATTTTTACAAGTTGTTTGCGCCATGGCCATGAAACCGTGTGCCTGATATGAAGTAGAATGCATTTGCAGCTGAAGGTGGTACCTGTCCCAGTATTTCCATGACCACGGGCACCACTCCATTCTCTTTGGTGAAGCCCTGGTAAGACATGTTCCTGGCAGACCGGCTGGTGCAGATGAAGATGTCCCCGCTGGTCGTCTCAAAGGCCACATACTTCATGTCGGGCCTGACCCAGCAGTTGGTCTGACCGAACATGGTCTCTGGTCTCAGAGTGGCAGCAACCAGGTAGATGTTTTTGCCTTTCATGGCGCTGTGAGGAGGAGAGCATTAGCGCTTTACTTCAGTCTCACATTACGGAGTCGGTAGTACCGTGTTTATCAAAATGAGGATTGTAGTGAAGTGCGTGTAGAAGTTGTCTGTGGTGTAGACCGTCTGTTAAAAGTCAGTGATTGTTCTTTGTTACCTGCTATAAAAGACTTTGGACTTGAATTTTGACGTGTAGGGGTCAACTATTTTCATCTTGATGAGAGTGTACTCCTGAGGTGCAACTCCCTGCAGGTGGAGAACAATGGTAGTTGAAAGACAAAGAACAAAACACAGAAATACCATTTTAAAGGATTTGTTTTTTTTTCCTTTTTGTGCCATCATCAGTAAGACAAACATTTGCAAAATAAATATGTGGAATTTTCTACATCCCCAGTAAACTGCAGTAAGAGGCAAACATGGTGAGTCAAATAAAAGCACTAATGATCCCACGGTCAAGTGTTTTGGATGTGAGGTGTAAGGTAGTGTGGTAAATGTACAGAACATTAAAGAACAATAATATAAAAATTGGCAAAATTGTGAGAACAGAGTTCCTTTAAATGTTTGCTGGAGGATTCACAATTGATCATAATCACAGTCTTGGTCTTTCGCAACCGATACATTATTTCATTGAGCCAGGTGAGCGTACCTCTCCTGTCTGCCTGTCATGGTCCATGCATGGCTGCCCATCCTTGGGGGAGAAGATGGTATATCTGCAGAGGAGTCGGGGACAATCACAATATATTACTGATTCCCTTTGCTTTACCCACATGGAAGGAAATTACATTGGTAGAGGACTTAGTTTGAGGCAAAACAGTTCAACTGATCCTGAAAGCAACAAAGACAAAGTGTCTGACATTTTCATATCACATAAAGCGGTCACTTCCTACTTTCCTTACTTATCTCCTTATTCCCACCAACACAGTGCTATAGCGCAGGTTAAACAGTCACATGGTAACTCCTAAACCACCTCACCTTTTGCCAAACGCGATCTTTTTTCGCTCCTTTAGTGTGATGAACTGCCACCTGATGAAGGAGTCATAAAAGGGGTTCACATCGGTGGTGATGAATGAACGCCTCCAGTCCACCTGTGAAGTGATGACATGACACCAGGATTTAGGCACAATCGACTCAATAAATAACGTGATTATCCTCAGGGTCGATTCATTCTGGTGAACTCTAGGTATCAAACAAAATGATGACTCACTTTAGTGTATACCTCTTAACACATATGCTTAGATCATTTAGCCCAATGACGGTAAATTATACACAATTAAAAAAATAATCAACATACAGAAACAAAACAAACTCAGATGTTTGCTAGAGTTACAATTAGTCACCTTGACTCCCATCATTTTGAGATCTTTAACAGCCATCGGAGGAAAGTAGTCCAGCCAGTGTTCAGCGTGGGCAAACTTGGTTATGTCCTGGTCCTTGAGGCCCAGAGACCTCATAATGTCCCACTGGAAAGTGGCCGTTCCGGATTTGGCCACTGCTTTACTCTAACAGAGGAATAAAATATAAAAAAATAAAAATAAGAGATGAAAGATATTGCAAATTGACACACCCTTTGTGAATGCTGAACCAAAAGAAAAAAGAACACTTGGAGTAATGAGCCCTAGCTGTTAGTGGCAAAAACATCAACTGTGTTTTTTTCAGTCCCTATGTGGAACTTGGCATCAGATTCCTCGGATCCTGACCTTCTTGCTCTTTGCTTTGTCCTTGATGATGATTTCATCAGATATATCTGGCTTCTCCTTCTCCTTCTCCTCCTCATCCTCATCTGGAAACTGCGGAGGGTTTCCATAAAGCTCCATCTCTCTCTTCAGCTTGTCTGCACAGGCCTGGTGGAAACAATTTGAATGTATGAATACCAGAAATAAGGAAAAGGCAGTGTTTGTGAGGGGGTTGAAGATGCAGTACTAATTGTTGAAAAGTAGAATATCAGCTCTATATGTCTTTGCAACGACACTGAAAAGAAAACAACAACACTAACTTTGATTGGCATTCCTGTGCAGTGCAGCGCGAATGGGAAGAGGCATTTCTTCCCTTTCATGGACTGGTAGCCAACAGCAAACTACGAGAAGAAAGTACAGCAGTGATCATAATCATCAATAATATGTCATAGGTGCAGACTGAAGAAGTTAATTTCAGTTGCTTTTGTATGAAAACTTACCTCACACTTTGACAAGCTGAACGTGTGACCGAGGTGCAATCGGCCATTCATGTAAGGGTAGGGGAAGGTGACGAAGAACTTGTTTTTGCTGGAAGAAAAAAAAAAAAAAGAGTTTCATCAATATATGTAAAGGATTTAAAATCTGGTATCTTTTTATGAGCAAAGTGCTGTAAATTGGGAAATAACACGGGGAAACCATTCAAAGGCTCACCCTGGTATGTTAACTGCACCAAACGACTGAATCTCAGAGCTTCACCCACACTTGCATAGCTATTTTTTTTGTTATGTACCTATTATAATACCTGTTAAATTGCATCAGGAAGAGATCAATTGAAGGAAGTACACCTGCATTCCTGAGTACAGTAAGCTATGAATATCGCTTTCTTAAAAGACGGTCTTACATTTCTGGCTATTCCTCGGTCAAGTGTAGAATAACATATGGTCCTTCCTCATGATAACAGACTCACTTTGTGCTTTCCCCAACTGTTGTCGGTGCATCTTGTTCAAATGCCTTCTCCTTCTCCCATTTCTCCTGGATCTCTATCTCAATCTTTCTCAAGAAGTCCAACTTTGCTCTTCCCTTCCGCTCCTGCAACACAATGAAGTGCAAGATTATAGCTCATTAGAGAAAGTTCAGTACAGCAATAGCTGCAATTCAACTGAATAAACATTTTTTTGATAACAAAAATGCACTTTAAGGAAACTCTTAAGTACCCGAGAATAAAATATATGTTAGAATAAAAAACAGTGATAATAAAACAACTGTTCAACACATGTGTTCAAAAAGAAAACAGCTGTAATCTCTGGTCAAACTCAGACAGTTGACTCGACAACTAGCTAGCTTATGTAAGCTAATTTAGCTACTTGCTACAGTAAGTTAACGAAACCACTTCTTACAAATAAGCATTAGCCGTTTTAAACTGCAGATAAATGAAGCATACGACCTACCGTCATTTTGACCCAATTTATGAGCAATTCAGATAATTATTATATTGTTTAGACAGAAGAAACAGTAGATGTAGTATCCAGTTTGACAAGACAAACCCACGCCACCGGTGCCTGGCTGACGACACCTACAATCAGCTTCACGTAAAGGGTTCTGGGAAATGGAGTCCGAATAACTTTTGACGAGTGTTATTGTTCCATATCTTGTAAACTAGGACTTTTATTCAAGTGGTATTTTTGTTTTGCTTAGTGTTACATATTTTAATACACAACTGCTGAATTTTATGAACGCCGTTGAATAACTACACGACATGATTTCAACGTCCGTTGTCTGGCACTGCGTTTACGACACCTCAACTTGTGTTGCCATGCCGTAAAGCACTTTTGTCCGACCTGCCAGTGAAGAGAGAGACAGAAGGCCTTAAAGCTTATACATTTATAGACGATGAAAGCAGGATTATCGCAACGCACTTTCATTTTATAGACAGTATTATAGTCTTTTCTCACAATGCTCATAGAGAATGTGGAAGCCCTGAAGTCGTGGCTGGCAAAGCTCCTGGAACCAATGTGAGTGTTGAATCGAAATGGCATTTAGCTTGCATGGTACGTAGCTACGCTAGCTAGCTAGCCAAGTGGGTTAGCCAGGCATCAATGGGGGACTTGCTAGAATCTGATGGCGAATTCTTGCACGAGTTAGCAAACCACCATTGCCCGCTAGCTGGCTTTCCATAGAAAAATAGAGAATGTAGGACTACTCGTTAGCTCACGTTTAAGACGTTAACATTGGTGCACGATGTAAAGCGTTTTGCCGCACAGTTATTTTAGGGTAAGTTAGGCACGTAGCGCCAGTTGGCCCACGATAATGTGACTTTATCACAGCTCGGTAAGCAAGCTATCAAAAGCTGCAATAGATAACTTGCATGCTGTTGACGTTA
This sequence comes from Leptoclinus maculatus, assembly GCA_032191485.1. Lineage (NCBI taxonomy): Eukaryota > Metazoa > Chordata > Actinopteri > Perciformes > Stichaeidae > Leptoclinus > Leptoclinus maculatus. Next base: position 14,043,592 of record JAVDOI010000001.1, on the reverse strand, counting down.
CTTGAGATTAAAACAAGTGCTGACTCGTTTTTTTGACTTATAGCTAGCGTTACGTTATGGAGTTGTTGTTGTTGTATGTGAGGTTTTATAAATAAGAGCTGTTTGAGTTACCATAGCTACACACACTCTTGGTGCGTTTCTTTCAAATGTAAATCAATAAATTACATCGTAATGAAGAGGACATGCGCTTTAAACATTGGAAATGGAAGTGTAGGTAGTTTTTGAGAGTTTATAGTTGGTCATTTAGTTATGTAAATTAGTTATATATTAGCTTACAGTTGTCAAGAGTATTTTCCTGTGGCTTTGTATGCTTGTGATGTTTTTGTAAATAACCCCACCAGGGCTTTAAAATGTAAAGATTTTGTGAAATAGAATGCATGGTGGGTCATTTTCTGGCAATTTTTTGGATGTTTGTGTGGCAATGTTGTACCCTGCAGGTGTGGTTAGGGGTTCACGTGGTACTGACTTTATTGCTACCGTATGTTGCACATACAAGGAATTTGACATGGCGGGTGGTGCATAACATTTAACAATCAACAACAATCAACAACGATCAACACAGTGCAAGAAATAGAAACATATTAAAATGTACAAAAGAATAAAAATATAAAATACAGTGCACAAACAAACCGACGACAGTACTATAAACAAGTATGATAAAGTGTAGTGTAAAAGTGTTGATTGTTTAAATAAAGAAACAGAAGGGATGTGCAGGGGAGTGTCTGGTAGGAAATTGTCCTGGGGATGACAGTCAGTGGGGGTTTAGGTTTGTTTATAACATTTCTGCATGCATGGTAGGGCACCAGTGGATGACAGACCTCACTGACATGTTACAGTTAGTTTAATTATGCATTTGAATTCAGTTTTCTCTCTCAGTCTTGTCTCCGTAGTTTTGGCAAAAGCTTCACTATTTTTTCCCCACCTTTTCCATTGTATTGTTAATTTGAGAGTGTATATATTTCATCCTCCAGATGTGACGCTGACCCCTCTGCATTGGCCAACTATGTGGTGGCTCTCGTGAAGAAGGACAAATCGGAGAAAGATCTGAAAGCACTGTGTGCTGATCAGCTTGATGTCTTCCTACAAAAAGGTATGAAGGCCATGTCACACGTAGCTTCTCTGCCAATGTGACTGAATGCAACATGCGGTTCTTACCCCTCAGCTCTGGCTGGTCAAGAGAGTTGTGCAGAAGGTTTTCCTCTGGCAGAGATTTCTACCATTAAGCTAACAAGCTGATTTCATTTTAGTTACTTTAAGTTATACACTTAGAGGTGCAATAAGCTGTAAATGATCAACATCTACTACCCACCAAACATGTTGCATCATCTGAAAGTACTTTTTTCCTCTAATCTCTCCAGCTTGTATTACGGGAAACCTAAACTTGTTTTTCTTGAGTAGAGATCCTTTTTTAAAATTTTATTTAAATGGCTGAAATCAATGATCTAATCGCTTTACTTTATTTTTGTGGATTGCATTTTCATCTTTATGTTCGTTTTTCATGAAGCAGCCTTTCCCTTGTTAATCTCTGTGCGGTTTCTGTGTTGTGATTTGGGGTTTGTTAGACTTTGGATATATTTGGTGTAGCCAGGAGCAGAGAATCCTTCAGTGTGCTTCAGGTGGAATGTCGGTACATTCTATGCCTGAGGGCCAACAGGTCTTAGCAAAGTAAACACAAGGGCAATGGATCAAATTAATTACGGTCCCATTCTATTTAGTGTGTCGCAGCCATTCATTCCAGTGAGCCAGCATGCACAATCCCAGGCCCCTTTGCCCACTGAAATACAACAGGACCATAATTAATGTTATAAATGCACATAATTCAGTAGAATATTAAATCTATTTGCTTGATTCGTGTTGTTTTTGCAGAGACAACGGGATTTGTCGATAAGCTTTTTGAAAGTCTGACAACCAAGAACTACCTGGGAAATCCTGTTGCCAAGGAAGTACCGAAAGAAGAAGTCAAACCGCCTGCAGCCAAAGCTGATGGTGTGGAGGTAAGAAGAGTCGGGGCCTGTGTCCATACAGCATCTTCTTCTGGCAGACAAGTGTCCGCAGGGTGCTACAACCACCGTTGTATGATACACTAGCATCCCCCCCTTTGCTTTTTATTATCTATTTAGGCTACCATCTATTTGACATTGTTTTTTCACCACGAGCACCAGCCGGAGTTTGCTTGCTTCATACTCTGTATAGATGAGTTTGTCAATGCTCAATCTGAAAGCCATAACAAGCAAGGAGGACAGTCCGCCGGACACGACGCGTAGGGCTATAAAAGCACAACACTCATGAGCAACATTCAGTGTCCGGCCGGCTGAACTGCTCCCATATATGGGCTTCAGTCTTTGCTATTCAATTCAAAAAGGAATGACAGCGTCTGTCTGACATATAAGGCGATACAAATGTGGCCAAAACAGGCCTCCGTTTTCTACAGTGACAAATAACCGCTATAAGGACAGAGGCCCCTCGTGTAACATGTATTGGCTACAATAATATCACAGCAAATGGTGATTCCGTATTTAGGACTTTGGATCAACAAATCTGATGAATATCTCATTGTATATTATAGGACACTGTGTATATGAATCTTCTGTTTTAAAAACATAAAATAGAGACGAGTTTAAGTCAAATAACTGGTTTTTTTCCCCTCAAGGCTGAAACTCCAGAGGAAGAGAGAGAAAACAGGCGGAGAAGAAGTCCTCTGAGAAACCGCACCGACTTCAACGATGCCAGGTACGGCTGTGCCTTTGAGAACAGCTTAATGTCGAAGCGGAGCAGATGCTATTCTGACATGAGACATCTAGGAACTTAAATCCAGTCTCAGTCAGGCTAAGCATTCTGATAAACGGGTCCTTCATTTCTTACTGCTGATGAAAGAAGAACTAAAACATCGTTTAGCATCGTCGAGTTGACATGTTGATATATTTGCATGGTTATTTTGAAACCCCCGTGAGTCCTGTTTTTAGCTTGATGAAGGCCCTGGTGTCCAGTAGCCGGTCCCTTGACTGTAGCACACCTCGTCGGTAACGGATAGGACAAAACAATGACTGTCGTGCTAACATTCAGAACAACAGTTGACGTGTTTAATGAGCTTTGCTCCGTGATTTATATTCTTCAGCATTAAAACAGTGGAACAACATAATCATGTCGTACTCACCACTTGCTCTCTTTATGATGTTTATTCATTCTGATCTATTGTGTTTTTCCTGTGTAAAGTTAATGAAAGTCAACACTTCCTGTAGATTTTGAACACCAACAGCCTTTTAGGGAATGAACGGGATTATGCTCCAAGAAATGCTGTAATTGTTGTAATATAAAATACATTGAGAAATGTGCTGAGGTTTCATTAACAGCAAGCTGCAGCAACAGCAAATTAACACTGAGCTTATGAGCAGATCAGAAAGAAGGGAGGCCTTTCACTTTTTAAGATGTGATTTGAATAGACTCACAAAAACAAGGAAAATACAAGCACCTTTCGAGTAAAAACTTCTCAACTCAAAGCCTTGTTGGATGAATTATTGACATAAATTCCCCTCCAACTCATCAACCACACAGGGGCCGCGATGACAGGAGGCGAGACGAGCGCAAGCGCCGCGACTTTGATCGGCACGGGAAAAGCGGAAACGAGTCCAACCGCGAGCGGGAGCGCCACGAGCGGCGCAGGGGCAGCCCCCGTGGGAGGAGCTACAGCCGGAGCCTCAGCCGGAGCAGGAGTGGCAGCCGAGGGAAGAGCAGGGACAGGGAGCACAGAGGAGGCAGAGGTGAGAAAGTCCCCCCCCCCCCGCCACACACACACACACACACACACACACACAGCCAATGACAACAGCACAGGGAGGGCATCAGACCTGTCGGCACGGTTGAACTGTGCAGTAGTGATGCAGAAGTGCTGCTGGAGACATCCTCAGTGTGAAATGCACAGAGGAGCTTAAGGTTTGTGAGAGTAGGCTGAACAGAGCTCTGGATGTAGCTGCTTGTATTGTATTCTACTGGATTGTTGGTCAGTGTTTTATCGATAAGGAACAATGTGGACAGCTTTGAAATTACACCAGTGGGGATTCAACAACACGGCCTGGAATTGGCCATATCACTCACAGGGTTACGGTAATCTACATTAGCTTAAGCTTCTTATTGTTCAGGGTTTGAATTTCTGCTGTGGTCCACGACTCTGCTGTTATATTTATTTGTGTTTTGTGCTCGTCTTTAACAGACTTCAAGTCAAAGTTTGAGTTGGAAAGGAAGGATACAGACTGCTACAACTCTTCCAACACATCTGGCTCCCAGCAGCAGCAACAACAGCAACAACAACAACAACAGCAGCTGCTGCAGCAGCAGCAGCATCAGCAGCAGCAGCATCAGCAGCAGCACCCATCACCTCTCCTGCCGCTGCCCACACCTCCGCACCCGTTTTCTTCCTCGTCGTCCGCTGGCGTCTCCGTAGCCGGAGGTGTTCCCGTAGTAACACCGGCTCACCTGCCCGACAGCACCACAGACAGCTGGTCCGGCTACTATGGCGCCCAGAGGCAGGATGGTGTCATCAAGCCATTCATCAACAAGAGCGTTTCGCTCAAACAGCGCTGCAGGGACTACGACGGTAGGAACAGAGTGAATCATCAGTTCCTCAAAGCCTTTGATTTCTGCTATTTATCCATTTTTTTCTCTTTTTTTTTTTCGCTGACACATTCCTCCCTCCATCTCAGTGCCTATTGATGGTTAGAATTATTTCCCAAGAAAATGACGAGGTCATTGTGTGAAGTTTGCTGTGTAACTGCTACCATTTTCTTCCCGTGAGGGTTATTGATTGCCTTGTTTAGTCTCATCGCTAATGACCACTGTTAGGCACTCCCGTACTTCTTTCTCCCCCGTGAAAGGAAGGAAAGCAAGCAGGCATCCCACCTCGCACCCACCTCACCCCAGAGACACACGAGGGTTTAAACTTACCCACTGTCCCTGAAGCACACTGCTATCTGTCACAGTGCTCAAACACTGCCACCAGGGACCCCGGTCCTTAATGAGACTGTGGGGTAAATACATGCACTCTGTGTCTTAGCTGCTTTGAACTTGGACAAGCTTTCATCTTGTTTTTTTAAAATTCTCATTGCCCTTTTATTTGTTGTCATTTTCCTTTCGGTCATATTTTCGTGAATTGGTTTGACTTCCAGGGGCCCAAAGCCCTTCGATGTATTACAGGAGGTTCCCCTGGAGCCTAGAGGATGTTTGTTTATTCTGTCCTGGACTTGTAATTCACCTACATGCGTGTGTAAATCCGTCTCTCTGTCTCACACAGAAAAGGGATTTTGTGTACGTGGTGACCTTTGTCCGTTCGACCACGGAAACGACCCGCTCATCGTCGATGACGTCAATCTGCCGAACATGATTCCGTTCCCTCCTCCGCCCGTCATGCCCCCTGCTGGCCTGCCCATGCCCCCGATCACTGAGCCACCCCCTCCCCTCAGGATGCCCGTGATGCCGCCCTATGGCCAGCCTCCACCACCAGGGGTCTTCCCTATGACTGGTAAGTAGTACAACACAACACAAATGCAACGTCTAGAAATCACGTATGTGGTGCCATTTGATGTGAACAGCAACATTTCCAGTGGCTAGTACAACAACAAACCACTGCAGCTAGTTACAGTGCCTGTCACTATTCAGCCTCCATGGCGGTTTTTCTATTTTGTTGCACTACAACCTGGACTCAAAATGGATTTTTATTTGAATTTTATGTAATGTTGCATAAAAACAAAAATATTGAAGATGTCCAATTTAACACAAAATGAAATATATAGCAAATAAAACATTCAAGAATCCTCAATTCTGTTAAGTTTAAGTGCAACATGAGGTATGTTGATACCCTCGTCCTTTGATCAATATTGAAAGAAAGAAACAGCCAGTGAGCTAGCTTCCACTGTTTACACTGAACTGAACTTCTCGGCAACAACTTGGGTCAATGTTTACTTCCCGTCAGGTTATGTCATTCAAATATACAATAATGTTTACCATTACTGTGACATTATTTTCAAAAAGATGAGAATATCTCCATTGTCTGGGAGAGGGTAGACCTTTCTGTGGTGACTGGGATATTACTATTGGGCCTGTCTAGCTTCCACTCTGATACTTCTGTCAGCACCTGCACCAAATGTGCGTCTATGTGACTCTCACAGAGGGGGCGTGTCTGCAGGACTATGAATCTCCGCCGCGATGAAGTGAGCGGTCACAGTCACGTAGCTCTCCGTTGCCCTGGAGGTCCACCCGACTGGGGTGGTGGCGCTTCAAACTGTACTGCCGTTGTCGTGTGTCTTTCTCTTTTGTCCACCGCCCTCATCCCGTCATTATAAGTTACAGGGAAGCCAAAATGCTCCCAAACTTGCGACTTAAATGACGCCGCGGCTTCCTCCGCTCGCCATGACTTTCACCGTTAAATATTTTTAACACGCTCCGTTCACGTGAACAAACTACTGCTTTAGATCTGTTATATATAGATCATATATATATATGGGTCAAATATAGTATAATAAAATAAAAAAAATATGTGTGAAAACACTTAACATAGACTTCACACTAGAGAGGGTTTTGTTTTCGCCTGGTGGGAGAAACATACTGTCAGTGCTTTTCTTCTTACATGCCAACATGTCTCATGATACTGATTCTGATGTTAAAGTTGAAGCATTGCATTGAACAGTTGTCATCACTTCCTGCCACCTTTACCGCCATATTAAAGCAAACGCTTCAGTAGCACAAACCAGAGACTCACTGTCATACCTGAGACATACCTGAGACATAAGCTTGAGCTTGTATCTCCCTCAGGACCCCCAATGATACCAACCGGTGGCATCGATACCCCCAACCACCAAACTGCAATCACTTCTTCTCCTCCTATCCGACCACCTGGTGTGGGGCTGCCGCCTACTCTTCCTCCTCCTCCACCTCCGCCCTCCTCGTCCCCATCAGTGTCTCTTCGTCCCCAATATGTACAGTCTGAATGTAAGCATTGGTGCTTTTTGTGTTCAGATTAGGGAATTCTGTTAGTGATGCTCGATGTGTTTCTCCAGGCTGCAGTGACGGCGGTTGACCAGAGGGTAGCACTGTTAATTAACCGAAGACAGAGGAGCTCTGAGCAATTAACATGAACTCTGCCACATCCTATTGTGTTGTGCTCTTTTCCCATACCAACTACACACAAAATGGAGTTGGTCTTTTTTTTAGTTACAAACTCAGGTTTTTTACCTTAATTCAACTCCTTACTGTCATGAAAGGTCCCATTTTGTTTAATTTAGTGTTACAGTAAACCGTGTGTCAGGATAAGAATTGTCATCTTATGTTTTTTGTTTGTTTTTTAACTCATCACATTATTTACGAGATTGTTTTTGTGCTAGCTAAGTCACTAAATGCCAGGCATCACTTATTTATTCGTGCAGTACTGCTTGACTTCATTGTGTAATTTCAATCTTCTTCGGTTGTTTTTTTGTGTGTTTTTTTAAGTTCACATTATTATTATTATGGCTGTTAAAAGTGTTTCATATTCCCTCTGAACCTGTGTGTCTGTGTTCATTTGTACACATTAGATAACTATGATCCAGAGGGCTATAACCCAGAATCTCCAGGCCTGACTGCAGCCGGTCGTAACTCGTACCGTCAGTTCATCATTCCCCGGGTGCAGACCCAGCGCTCCAACCTAATCGGCCTCACCTCCAACGAAGGACAAGGATCCAGAGGTAACCAGTATTGGCCTTCTTAGTACTCTCACTCTTCCCCAACCTAATCCTGGGTAATGGGTACTGTTGGGCTGATATTTGAAGTGTGAATGCGTGTCCAAACAAAAGTTCTGTAGACGATTGCAAAAGCTCTCTTAGTGTTAATTATGGTTTCTCTTTGTGTGTTTATCTTCTAGCTGCCAACATAGTGATACAGACGGAGCCTGCCACTACAGCCAGCACTCCTGGAAATAACGTGTGCCGTTTCAACACAGAGCAGGACAGCAGGAAGAGAACCATGGGACCCAGTACAGCTGAGGGATCAATAGTTAAAAAACCCTGGATGGAGAAGTACGGATTTTAAAGACACTCATTTAAAAAAAAAAAATCACTCTAAAATAAGATGTTGTAATTTTAAAGGCAGCACATTCTTAATCTTGGATCGCATGTGAACTGTACTGCATCAGGGTGGTGTGCAAAGATCCCATCACACAAACTACCCACCCCCGTTTTTTCCTGTAAAAGTAATGGGAGCCTTGTTTCAAGCCAAGGTGACTCATAGTTCAGGAGCCCATCTTTTGTGTCAGTTGTGGGAAGAAGGTGCACACAAACCACACCACCATGACTATGTTGCTTCATTTGCAAAGGGTCTACTTGTAATCTATCTTAGGTGTCAACCAGTTTGACATGTGTCACTAGTAACTAGTAGCTATAGGGTTAGGAACTTCAATATGAAGGCAGGAACTCCAACCTCAGGCCTTGAATCTGGGTTGCATTTCACTGCCATCATCGTCATTATCGTTATCATCTCGCTCAAAATGTTGATGAGCTTGTCTGCTTTTATTACAAATTTCTCTTTTAAAACAAATACTGTGGCAAACTTCAGATGTCAGCATCACAGTCTTCTTCTCGTTTCAGGCCAAGCTTCAACAACCAACATAAGAACACTTTCCCCAAGAGGTATTATTATGTGAACACCAAGTTGGAGGTGCGCAAGATCCCACGTGAGCTCAACAACATCACCAAGCTCAATGAGCACTTCAGCAAGTTTGGAACCATCGTCAATATCCAGGTAAAATGCACCATTTGTCAGTTGACCAAAAAAGGCCATTACTACTATACTAACCTGAATGCACCGCAGTTAAATCATACGAGTCTTATACATCATCATCACAACTAACAGCATGACATAGCCTGGCACGGTGGCCACATAAGGCACATGCATAAACCACAGATGGCAGATGCCGCAACATCAGCATAAAATCCAATCGTGCACCCATCAAAAGCTACCAAATAAACAATAGTATTCGGCTTGAAGACACCAGTCACTTGTTAAAGCAAAACATCGGCTGTACACTGAGTGAAAGAGGAGGGGCTACTCGCAATCGGGAATTAGCAAAATGCACTTCCTCTCAAAACATCTGACCTATCAAGTAAACAAGAAGCAAGACTTTTTATTGGTCGTAGTCAGATAATTGAAACGGCTTCATTGACTGCTATTCACTGGATGATCCAGCAAAAAAACGAAGCCTTCTGATTGGATCAAGTGGGTGGACCTAGGTCCCACCCAAAGCTGCTCTGCGGCTTTGCATTGACGTTAAGAATTAGTTTTGTCATATACAGATACCTAATCTGCGTGCTCTGCTCTAAATCCAGGTGGTGTTTGGCGGAGACCCAGAGGCGGCGTTAATCCAGTACACAAAGAATGAAGAAGCCAGGCGGGCCATATCCAGCACCGAGGCGGTCCTCAACAACCGCTTCATCCGCGTGTACTGGCACCGCGAGCCCGGCACCAACGCAACAGGGCTTCAGCAGCAGGAGCAGAGTTCAGGCAGCCAGGCGGCCGGATCGGCACCCAGCCAGCCGCTGCAGCACGGCAACATGCATAAGGTTAGTGTCAAAGAGCCGAAACATACGCCAGTCTCTTAGTCTCACCCTTCATCCGATTAACTTTTTGTTCTCCTCTTTTCTTTTATCAGCAGGGGATAAAGCAGCACAGCCCGGCCGCCTATGTGTTGAACAAGACTGTACCAAAGCATCGCATGCCAGCGCTGCCTGGGGTCTCAGCTGCAACCAACAGCCTCAATCCAAACACAGACGCTGTCACTGTACGTTTTAGTCTCTACGTGTGTGTGTGTGTGTGTGTGTGTGTGTGTGTGTGTGTGTGTGTCAGGTGATCCCAGACCTGGATGAAATGGCAATTTCAAATATATGATTTGTTTCAACAAGCTTGGAATACCACACTTGTTAATATCTTCAGTAGAATACAGATACGGTCAGGCTGGTAGTTTCTCTGTGAAAAGTTGATTAAGTTGACCAAATCCTGCTGATATGCTCACAATGCTAACATGCTAATGTTGAAACGGGTATAACGTCATTCTGGAGACCTAAATGTGTTGCTCACTCTCTCTCTCTCACTCTGTGATACTTAGGTCTCGCCTGCCCTGGCGAACACCCAGAAGAGCCCTTACCCTTCCACACCCCTTTACACTTCCACACCCCTCAAGTCATCCTCGAAGAGCTTTGGGAAAACGGGAAAAGCACTAGAAGCACAGGAAGTCCTCAAGAAGAAACAGGCATGCAGCTTCATTTTTGAATACGTATTTTGACGGATACAAGAATAGCAAAGCTGGGAGTAACCTTTTAGTTGTTTTTTTCCTCTGAGGCCACTAGTGGGAAGCCGGCTACCATTGAGAAATTAAATTTCACCAACAGCAAATGGCATATTTTTCACCTCAGTGACTGTATTTCATTTGCTTTTTTCCCCACTTAGGAGTCTTTAAAACTCCAGCAGGACATGAGAAAGAAGAAGCAAGAGATGTTGAAGACGCAGATGGAGTGCCAGAAGGTAAGACCGGCCTTAACGTCCCTTCCTATCCATTTATCCCTGTAACTCTTGCTGTCCTGCTCATCTTTTTTTTTTTTTTTTCTGTGCTCTGTCCAAGCCTTTTACTATATTCTCCCTCCACTGTATCTCGTCCTTCTTCTCTCACCGCTTGTCCTTCTGTCTCCAGGCCTTGATAAACCGCCTGGAGAAGAACCGAGGGACGAAACCTGAGGAGCGAGCCAACATCATGAAGACGCTAAAGGAGCTGACCGAGAAGATCGCACAGCTGCAGAATGAAATGAACCCCGCCTCCCAGGTATCCAGTGCTAAACCAAACCACGGCCAGTCCAAGACAAAGACTGATGTAAGTTTGGGCCCTTTTGGTCGGGAGCTTGCTGGGAATGCTTCATTTCCTTTATTCAGAGACAGGAGTGAAGTTCTGTCCTGCCACTGTAGATCTAATATGAAGCTCTTAATCAGTCTTTCATTGCTTTTTATGTATTTTTTTCTGAATTACGTGTACTTTATTTGACATGATATGTGACCAGGCCCAGAAGGAATTGCTGGATGCTGAGCTGGACTTTCACAAGAAGATGATCTCTGGAGAGGATACAACAGACCTCAAGAGAAAACTGGGACTGTTACAGGTGGAGGTAATGCGCGCACACACACACACACACACACACACACACACACACACACACAGTACATAACCACAGGCCAACGATCTGAGAAGATAACTAGCACTGCCACAAACGGGTCTATAAAGACACACCACACACAAAGAGATGGACAGTGACAGCAGCTTGCAAGCAAGGTCACTTCTAAATACAGTTCATGGGTTATATGAATGAATTATTTTGGTAGCATTAAAACTAAGAGTTTTGGCAAATCAAAAATTACTTTTGAAAATCATGCTTTCAGGGATATCTAAATGACACTGGTATGAATTTATGATTGGTATGCGAGTTACAAATTAAAAAAACTGCCACAGAATATGCACAGCAATATGCAATCCCCAGATGTTTTGTTCGTATAATACGGTTAGACACAAACTTTGAAGCGTATTGATATTAACACATCTTCTTATTTATTCTGCAATAATTGAGTTGATAATGGTTTCTTACACGTCACACATCCATGAAGCACTTGATTCTGTGAATTTGTTTGCCGAGGCTGCTCATCATAACATTAATTAGAAGAAATGTATTCAGCTCAGACCTCTGGAGCACACAAACACAGACGAGGTCGGCTGTGTCACAAGATCAGCCGAACAAGAACATAGCTTTTGTTAGGCTCCCTGCCTAGCATGTTTTTTTTTTTTTTCTCTCTACCCCTGTGGGTCTTAAATTAGCTAGTTATTAAAAATGCATATGCCACCCCTCCACCCCCCCCCATCCAAACCCAACCCTCCTTCTGCACATTAAACTGCAGCCACTTAAGCAAGCCCAGAGGAACAGCCGCTAACGAAGCCAAATCAGACACCGGTCCTACTCTGATGGAGCCGGCTTCATTAAAGTTTGAGCTGCTGGTCCTTGTAAGAAAATGATGGGGTGACAATTAGAGGAGAGAAGTGAGCACGGGACAAAATGGATGAGAGAGTGGTTGTGAGGTTGTGGAATGCTTAGGAAGCAAGGAGATGTCACTTTAAAAATGTAGGAGTGACCACTAATGGTAAAGGGAAGAGAGTGACAGAGGAGGAGGAGGCCAGAGTCGAGTCAAGAAAATGTTTAAAATACGTAATATTTTGCTTATACTGAATGTTTTTTTTAGATTTTCCATGAAGTTGTTTATTGTATGAATTAAGATTTGATTATTTTAGACACATGATAAATAATCACAATGTAGTTTCCTGGTATGTGTGTTGTTGACATTGAAAAGCACGTCGACGCAAGTTTTCCACATCTGTTCCTCATGATTATTTTAACACGGCCAGGTGGCGCCTTTTCACTCTTGTCTGTGTCTGTTGAAAGAAAAGCGACAGCCAGTCAGTTGTTTTCTAACATTAAACCTCCTGTCCTCCTCTAGGCGACTCGGTTGGGTCTGATCCGGCCCCCGGCGGGTCGAGGCCGGGGCCGAGGGAAGATGGCGCTGGAGCCCGGGTCGGTATACGTGGGCCGCGGCAGGGGACGGAGCCGGGAGATGATGGGTCGAAGCGGGACCGTGAACCGCATGGTGGTGGACCACAGACCCAGGGCCCTGTTTATTTTGGGGGTCACTCAGGAGGAGAAGGAAGAGCTGATGCCACACTTTGTGGTGAGGGACGGTGTTGCACATTTAGTAACCGCTTCAGGAGTTACACTACGAACTCTTACACGGAGAACTGAATTGATTGTTGAAGAATTACACTGAAATAAATACTCTTTTCCTTTTTTTTTTTATGTTAGAATTTTGGTGAGATTGAAGATGTCCGTGACCAAGACGCAAACAGTGTTGTCATGACCTTTAAGACGCGAAGCGAAGCCGAGAATGTAAGTCACATTACTGTACACCAGACCCCTTCTTTCTTCTTTTCCTTATCACCTTAAATACATAATATTAAAGGTTTTTTTTCTGGTTTAACCGGTACGAAAAGTATAACTTGCAACTGTCCTCCTGTTTTGTTTTCTAGGCAGCTAACCAGGGAGCTAAGTTCAAAGGCCGTGTGCTGCAGATTTCCTGGTACAAGCCTAAGACGCCTTCTGTTACAACCGAGCCGGAGGAGGAAGAGGCTAAAGATGAGGACAATACGGTACGACACACACACACACACACACACACACACACACACACACACACACACACACACCCCCTATGGCTTCATGTGTTTTCATCGGTAGCCTATAGCCCCCCAGAAACCATGAAAGGAAGTCCGTTTACAACACCTCTTGAGATTCTAAGCGGGAGAAGTTTTGAAAGTTTTAGTTATATTCACAGATTTTACTTGAACATTTCTTTCCGTTGCTTCTAAATCTTTCACTGCTGCTCCCAATGGAGAATCAGGGGCAAGCCTCTCAGTACTAAGAGCATCTTAGCCCTTTGAGTAAAACTGCATTACTGTCGGGTGAAATCCTCGTACTGTATCTTCATGTTTTTGGGTTTGGTTTCTTTGAGGTCGCGTTCTTCCTCGTGTGCGAGTAAGTTTTGACTTTTTGTGTTACCAGAAGGAAGCTAGCGCTTATTTGCCCGGTGAAGAAGAGGAGGAGGAGGAAGACGACGATGAAGATGACGAGTATGAGAGCCGGTCTTGGAGACGATGAGGACGTTGGGATCCGTCTCCAGCAGAATGCAGCGTTTCTCCTCCCCGCGTGCAGATACAATAGACTTTTTTTTTTTTTTTTTTTTTCCTTTCCAGTATTTTCAAACTAAATAATTTTAGACTCTAATCGAAGTAAAAACGTCTTTTACTTTACTGTACATCAAAAGAAGTTTAGAGGGCAGAGGTTTTGTATCCCTCGAACTGAACAATTATTTAAAACCTCTCACTTTTGCTGAGAAAGATAAATGTTAAGTTGTTCTTATAGATAGAAAAAACCCTATGTAAGTTTCAGTGTGCATACCAGATGATTAATATCAGTAATGCACAACATTTGTGTCTACTGTGAATAGGTATTTTTATACATACTGTATTTAAGCTCTTTTCTCACCAGTTTTTTGGAAAAAAATCTTGTCCTCAGTTCAGGGTCAGCCATTCCTTCACCAATAGAACGTTCTCTGTTGCTACCAGAGAGATATTTATTTATTTTTCCACTGCATAAATGCCCTGTGCCGTACCTATATTGGTGCCGTATGGTTTTCCATTTCACTTTGGTCCGTTTGTTTCGGTATGGGTAAGCCCGAAAATGTTAAACAATCCAAATATGTTTGACTCACTGTGGTGGCATGAATGCATACTAGTTTGCGCATGTTGTACTCTTAAACAAACAAACAAACTGCTTAGCACCCAAAGGTGGCGATGCCCTAACCATATTAGAGCCAGTGCAGGTACAGAAGGATACTAGTGCAATAGAAAAATCTAAACTATGTTTACAAATTGCCGTGTCCATGCACGTCAGATACAGTCTTGTAGTGAATCTTCATATTTTCCCCGCTTGCGTGTTGTTCACTAAATGTCCGGTGCCACTCTGTGTGAATATAAACTCCCTCACAGGAGTTCTACATTTTCTAAGAGTGTGTAACATTTTTCACTTGTTGTATTCTGTCTCCCGGTCATCCAAATGGCCGGGCAGGACGAGGATCAGATCACCCATTTCAAAAATGTGAGATCCCGAGACAGGTGTCTGAATGTAATACTGAACAGTTGATTTTAATATATATATATATAGATATCTATATATATATATAATTTCTTTGCCTTACACAATCAGCGGGTGGCTGAATTTTTACAAGAAATGGGATTTACTTTTGTAAATTTTGTAAATGCTTGAAAGAGAAATTACTGTTTTTTTGTTTGTTTTTTTATTTGAGTTTCTTTTTCTGTCATTTTTAACAAATGACGAGGTTCAGTCAGGTAGAAAAGGTCGAGCAAGAGTGCTTAGCGTCTCTGCTTATCTGCAAGGATTTTTATTTGGTGTTAAACCAGTCCATGTTGTTATTTCACTTAATTTGTCATCTGAGAAGGACATTTCTTTTTTTTTCTTTTTTTTTTTTAAATGAGCTTTCTGAGCTGTGGAGAACACTCACACTATTATTTTTACACCGGTGCAGCTTTGGCTGCATCTGAACATTGTCAGCCAGTGCTCTGAACTCACTCTACAGGTGCACGTGTACACCTTTCATGACAACAAGTTTTTATTTAGTATTTTGCCTTCTTTGCAAATACTCTATTTTAAAAATCCTTAGGGTGGGAGGAATGAAATTCATTAAAAGTTTATATGAAAATGTGCTCAATGCAAGAACAGAAGTTTTTACTTTAGACTATTTACATGCAGCCTAATGAAGTGTTTGGCGTATGCTTATCATAACGCGACTAACAACATTCAATAAACAAAGGATAGCAACTTATTAGTTGACTGTAGCAGTCTGACTACTTGACACAAATGTGCAGGTAGAGATCTTGCTGTATATGGGAGTCTGCATGTAAATATACACGCAGGTTTCTACCTGCATGGGAGTAGTCTGCAACAGAATTTATAACCGCAATGGTCTGCATTGTTCCCTAACTTTAACTGGCACCACAAGGAATCTGTTTGCAACACATTACGTGATTTCCTCCCACCTACAATGTCGGTAGCGCTCTTGTTGGGATTGCATATCTCACTGTTGACTAATAACTCCGAAGCCTCCTGCGAGGGACCTCATTGTCCCATTTAAACCATGTGGCATTCAATTAGGTTCAGGTGTGCGACGGAAAGCACTCGATGCTTCAATATGATTTGCCCGTGTGATATTTTTATTTATAGGAGGTCACTGGCATTTGTATAGGACAGACCTATACAGGTAGGGTTGTTGCTTGTGTAGGTGAGGATACAGCGAAGGCCTCTCCCCCACTTTTTTGTACTATCTTCTGTATGCTACTATCACAATGGTGTAAAAAAAAAAAAAATATGTAAATGTTTATTGGATAATAGTTTTGGATTTGTTACTGTTTATATTTGCAGGATGTGGATGTATTTTCTTCATGTATTTTGTTTGTAAAAAATGGATTTCTAATTTACTAGCATGTTTGCTTTTGCCAATAAAGATGGAGGAATGGGGTGCTTGGAAAACGATCAAAACAGAAGAAAGAGGAAAAAAAAAAAAAGAAAAGAAAAGAGGGGAAAATACAATTTAAATTGGATCTGGGAAAGAAGAAAAAAAACATTTTGAGATAAAAGAAAATTGACCAAAAAAAAAGATGTCAATATTCGAGAGGGAAAAAAATATAAGCAAAAGCATTCCAGAAAATATTACCTGAAACTCTTGTGTGGTCTCCTTAATTTTGCATGTTATGATAGAAATGTTAATGCACCATAGCTGACCTGAAGTGCTACGGACAACTACAGAGAAGCCTCTGAAACCAGGTGTCGTTTATAAAAAATAACAGCTTCTGCCTTATTCACTATTTCATATTACAGGGCTCTATATATTACTCAAAAACACTATTATTGCTGCAGGTTTTACAATTAGTCTAGAGTTACAGGTTGGGCACAAATATAAAGAACGTGTAACTGGATGTTAATATATTTCAATACCTTCCTTTGTGTCTATCATACTAATAATGTTGGCATATATAAGAATAACCTCCACTTTGTCACCCACACTCCCAAACAAATCCCACCACATCACGGTACAAACTGTGACCTTTGACACTCAGTTGAATTACAGTGAATATGACCTATTGAAATATCTGTGAATAGTGCAATCGTGTTTCTTACGTTGGGAAGTCAACTGAGTCTGTTGAGTTTAATGCAGATGCTTCCGGCTCTTCCGAGGGGAAAGAATTTCAAAGTAGGCCGTGAGCGCTGCACTGTTCTGGGCAGATCCAGCAGCGGCCTGGTAACTGGGAGGTGAGGGAACCAGAACTTGTAGCCTAATTGTGCTCTATGGAAGCCAATTACCGCTACAATTTGATATAACTATAAATAAAACAATTTGACAAAAATTAGAATGGACGTTTTTCTAATACTATGGCATTGGTTAGTATAGTAATAAAAGGACATGTTAAAATTACTAGACAACATCTAAGGTACCTTAGTATGTCAAGTTATATATATTTTACATTTACATGTTTTATATTGTTTAAATATATATACACAGTATATACTGTATAACATGTCTAGAAAATCACATGTATCAATTAGAACGACAAAATGTTTTTTGATTAAATTAAGTTGCAAAACTTAACCATATCAGTGATGATAAATTGAGAAACATCAAAAAAAAGGCTGCTGAATTGTAGCTAACCAAAATTAGTAGCTTCCTAAAACTACTCTCCACATAAATGAATGCATGGTGTGACAGTAGTTAGATCATCTGGTGGAGTGCATGCCGGCCAGATGGAGGGGTGAAAAGAAAAGAGCCTCTGTTACATTTGGCCTCAATATGACAGCACTCTTCATAAAACATGTCATATTCAATCTCCAGAAGATGAAAAGGCAGAGATATGACAGACGTAAACATTGGCCTGTAAATTATGAATGGTCCCAGCTATATAACAGCTATTGAGGGTAAAGAAAAAGGGAAGGGTGTGAAAAGGGACTTGGGGCTTTATTCAGACTAACATCTCATGAATTCTATAGGATCCCTGCTCAGCTTCTGTGTTGCCTGTTTTAGGACACTTACGTTATCTCTCACTTTTATGTTTTTTATATAAAAAAAAACAGATGAATTGTATTAATGTTATATTGTAACATTTCAATATGCACTCATTAGGTACACAACCAAAACGTTCAGTCTGTGATCAAAGATCTCAACTTTTCTTTTTAATTATTTAAATGTATCTCTATCTGCAAAACGCAAGTTAAGTCTTTTCTCTCCCCTATCCTCGTGCAATAGCCAGCCTACACGCAGCTCTTAGCGTTTGGCTCTCCAGACTGCAACAGGTCTGCATGGTGAGAAAAGACCTCGGCTGTTTTAATCTGTGTAATGAATAAGAACATGCCAGCGTGGTAATGGATGCCTGCCACCGTGCAGCTAAATTATTCAGAGTCTGGGGAACCAGAGAGGCGGTAGGAGGATCGGATGGACTCCGCTGGTGTCATCGGTCTGCCTCTGCCCGCCTGGCTCCTCTTTCGGCCCGTCCACCCCGACTCCGCGAGTTACTAAGCAGCCACACGAGACGGCTGTAAAGCAGCCCCGATGGGCGTTCACAGGCCAAGGCCCTCGGGTCAACTGGTCAGCAACCACGCGGGCCTTATTACTCAGATACACATTTGTTGTATGTAATACCAAAACTATGGGTCAATTATTGTGGACTTTCATGCGTATTATATGTATTGAATCTATAGCTGTGATATAGCATTATATAGGGAACACACATATGTCAGCACCACGGACAGCGGTGGAGCAGCCCGCACTGTTCTCAGCGATGCTGCGCTGTCCACGGTGCTGAAATAATTGGACCATAGTGCCGTGGTTTCATTTTTGTTACGCCCTATATCATCATCAGTGAAAACTAATAAACTGATACAACATAACAACGATGTGACCACAAAACGTTTTTATTAGAATACCATTAGTGATTTAGTTTGGGTTCATTTGACGCTTGCGCACAGAGGCCAACATTTTTCAACTTGTAAACTGAGCAGGTGGGAGGGAAGGAGGAGAGGGAGGCTGAAAGAAGAGGAGGGGGGGGGGAGGACGAGGGAGAGAGGGATGCCGGGAGGCGCTGTCGATGTTAACAGCTCAGTCTGGTGAAGGAGAGCAGAGGAGCTCCGTATTAGCTGTCCGCTCCCCGGCTTTCATGTCAGGGGCCACACTGCTGGCGAGGTGCTTGAAGGGAGGAGGATGATGACCATGAACGGCAAACAGCATTTCTCCATGCACCCGGCTCTGCACGAGCCCAAGTATCCCGGCCTGCACTCAGGCTCGGAGGGCATGCGCAGAGTCTGTCTGCCCGCCCCGCAGGTACGTTCGGGTCAGGGGGAGAATGGCTGTGGAGCATACTGGGGGAGAGGAGGGAAAATATCACACTGGAAATGTCTGTAAAGTTGATTTGACAGGACTTTGTTCTATCCACTATCTCCCTCTCTCTCTCTCTCTCTCTCTCCCCCTGTCTGTGTCCCCCGTCTCTCCATCCCACCCCCCCTCCTCCTCCCCCCCCCTTCTCATCCACGTCTTTTCAAGCAATGCTCTTGCTTTCATATTAATTTTTATGACCTGCGCTTTGAGGAGGGTTCTCTCCTCTCCTCGGCGCTGCTTGCCTTTGGAAAATGTTTTTTAGATCCTGAGAGCTGCCTGACAGAATTCCCCACTGACTCCAGTATGCGCACTCTTGCTTGCAGCTGCAGGGCAATATATTCGGAGGCTTTGATGAGAGCCTGCTGGCACGGGCAGAGGCTCTGGCAGCTGCTGACAGCATTGTCTCTCACGGCAAGAGTCACCCGTTCAAACCAGACGTGACTTACCATACCATGAGCAGTGTCCCCTGCAACTCAGCATCCTCTTCTTCCTCCACCACCGTGCCCATCTCCCACGTCCCCTCCGCTATCGCCTCCCACCACCATCACCACCACCTCGGACAGAGCCTGGAGGCCGGGGACCTCCTGGACCACCTCTCCACCAGCCTGTCCATGACCGGGATGGGCGCTCCGGAGCCTCCCGGGATGAACGCGTCGGCGCACCACCACCAGCACCCTCACCACCACCTGCAGACCATGGGGCAGCTGCACCAGGCGATGGCCAACATGGCCCACCCTCACTCGCTGTCGGTGCACGGCGGCATGGCGTGCATCAACGACGTGGAGTCGGATCCCAGGGAGCTGGAAGCCTTCGCAGAGCGGTTCAAGCAGAGGCGGATCAAACTCGGAGTGACCCAGGCTGATGTCGGGTCGGCACTGGCCAACCTCAAGATCCCCGGCGTGGGATGCTTGAGCCAGAGCACCATCTGCAGGTTCGAGTCCCTCACCTTGTCCCACAACAACATGATCGCGCTCAAGCCGGTTCTCCAGGCCTGGCTGGAGGAAGCGGAGGCTGCGTACCGAGAGAAGAGCACCAAGCCGGACCTTTTCAACGGGAACGAGAGGAAAAGAAAGCGCACCTCCATCGCCGCGCCGGAGAAGCGCTCTTTGGAGGCGTACTTTGCCATCCAGCCCCGGCCCTCCTCGGAAAAAATTGCGGCCATCGCCGAAAAACTGGACCTGAAAAAGAATGTGGTCCGAGTGTGGTTTTGTAACCAGCGGCAGAAACAGAAACGAATGAAGTACTCTGCGGTGCACTGAGTTTCACACATCATGAATAAAATAGCCTACTACATTTTTGATCGAGTGATTAATAATAGCCTAAGTAGCCTAACTAACAGGGATTTATCAACAGCTCTTCACGTCTCGTCTGGGATTATCTCCTAAAAGACTTTTTTTTCTCTTTTTTTTCCATTTCGTGTCACTCACTCTTCGTTGTTGCACTTTTTTTCGATTTAGTTATTAATATGGGACTCATAAATGATTGCGTTATGGATCTGTGAGGAGGGTGATTTTAATGTTGTTGATCATGTATCTTGCACACACTAAATATGAACTTTCAGCAAATCCACCCTGACAGTTTTTCACATTCAGGGATATAAACTCACTTTTTTAAATAATGAAGTGGAGATTAGAGGCTATGGATATACGGGCTGTTTATTTGTAAAACTGATGTTGTATGAAGATTTTAAAAGAGAAAGAGATGATGATGATGGATTTTTTTGTAATGTTGGTTGAGTTCATCCTCCACATCACTGGCTCACGTGCATCATATCTTGAACTGTGTTCTCACTTATTTTTTTAATCTAATTCAGACTAATGTGAGTTGAAGATGAGGGGTTAAAGAATACCACATATTTAAACCACGATTTTCTTTTTTAATTTGCAAAACAATCTGTTGTCCTCGTGAACTGTTCGATGGTCATTTACGCACAAATATTAATAATTACAGTAATGTAATTTCACAAGCTATGACACACTGAGTCTGTTTATCTTGAATTATTAAGAAATAGAAATGACACCTTCTTGAGGCACACATATGTGGCTTTGGCTGCTGCTATATTTTAGTATTTTGATGTGAACATGTTTTTGAGCTATAATTATTATGTAGCCCAGATATAGCCTATACAGTATCACCTAATTTAAGTATTTATTTTTTTCCTCACTCTTGATTTCACTTTTAAAAATGTGTGAAGTTTAAACTTAATAAATTATTGGTTATTTTTTAAAAAGAAATTCACATGGGGCAGCGTTTTTTTGTGTTTTATTTAGTTGTATTACTCTAATATTTAGGTATATGCGGCACACAAATAGTTTAACTACAGACTCAAAAAAGGTGATGAACTGTCTCAAACTCTGAGCTGCAGTGGGCGATACACTCTTTGTTCGGGAATTCGCCCGACTGTTTTATTTATGACTCCCCAAACCTCTGCTGGGATTAAAAATGTATTGTCGTACATGATATAAACACCGCAGAAAAATAAAGGGCCTCGATTGTCACAGTCATTTTCACACCGCGGAGCGCTGAATGCGCGCCCTCCACGCGCTGCTAAAGGCCCTTCTGATTAGTGCGCTTTTAATTATGGATGCCCTCGTGTCACCGGGTTATCTCCTGCACGGGGCTTGAAATTATTAAGTAATGACGATGCAATATTAATTATATATTGGTATAAAACAAAGTAATGTGGAGGCGTTGGGAGTAGAAGTCGGACTGGAAACTCTAGGGAGAGACGAACTGGATACACAACAGGTTTACCGAGGAAAGGGGGACGTTAAGTATTTTTTAAATTGTTTTTATTTATTTTTACTCTTTTGGCTAAGTAAGTATTTTCTCCTTTATTTTACTTTAAATAGTTTTACTTAGATCGGGCCAACATTTCACTATGCTACCTCTGTATCCATTTAGGCCAACACTGCTATTATTATCTATTATTATTATTATTGTTAAAAGCAATCGCAATTCGTATGACTTTATTCATGTTAAGAGTAATGTTACGCATCTCTGCTCACAACAATGGCCACTTTCTCCTAATATTAACCAAACACTTTGAGTTAAATAATTACAAGAATAAAAAGCTTCCACCGGAATCCTCCAAGCCACCGTGGCCAGCGGTTGTGTGGTTTTCCCAGTGAGACTGTCGGCGGGTTGTTTCAGCCAGGGGATCAATACTTCGCAATTAGGCGGAAACGTTTGTGGCACTTATTAATATTCTCTTTGATGCTGAGACGTGATTAAACACAGTCTTTAATTTATGGCTTTACATGTGATTTTTTAAATTTGTTTAAAGGGAGGTGCAGAATAAAATGCGAATGTTTATTGTTGTCATTATAAGCCTCTTTCTGACACATTTGGAAATACTTCACATGTTTCAGGAGGTGTTTCGCCATTAAAACATCATCGAACCCTCTCAGAATGATGAGTGTTTCTGACGCAATGCAAAGGTTAAAATAGGAGCTTCGCCGTGTGAATTATTGATCTTTGTAATACCCGTATTGATATCATAACGTACTCGCTATGTGGTAAGTTGAGCTGAAGGGCTTGTAAGCGTTAGCGGCATGTGGCGACTGAGGGCACGTGAATTATTCAGCAGCAGCTCAAAGGTGTGTTGCATATTCTCATGCAATAATGGAGGTGTGTTGGGTCCAATTTATGCATTCTGTTTAGTAGGAAAACTCGTTTTCAACCAAGCCTCATGCAAGTTGATTAGTTCAAACTGTAAGCAGAGTTAAAGAGCCGAGTTAAGACTGGTGTTTGATACATGCGAAGACAATTATGAGGAGAGAGAGAGAGAGAGAGAGAGAGAGACAGAGACAGAGACAGAGAGAGAGAGAGAGAGAGAGAGAGAGAGAGAGAGAGAGAGAGAGAGACAGAGAGAGAGACAGAGAGACAGAGAGAGAGAGAGAGAGAGAGAGAGAGAGAGAGAGAGAGAGAGAGAGAGAGAGACAGAGACAGAGACAGAGACACACAGAGAGAGAGGAGAGAGAGAGAGAGAGAGAGAGAGAGAGGTTGTTTGAGATGTTTTCATGCAGGGAAGACCTTTTTTGACAGAATGAGGATGAAAGCTATGTTTAATTGCTGAAGAATGCATGCACATACACACACTATACACACACACACACACACACACACACATACACACACACACACACACACACACACACACACACACACACAGGGTGGCTGTCATCTTTAGGAGCAGAGTGAGGGAATTCAACGAGGGGAGGGGTCGGAGCCAAGACACCCCAAACTCAATAATTCATAATGCCAGTAGCAACAAATGAGAATGTGACCAGAGCGAAGGGAGACAGCTACCTCTGCGCTCTCTATTAGTCACCTTCTATTATCATCAGAAGACAAACCAGCTGGGGACCCAACTACTGCGGAAGTCTACACGCACACCTGTGTGCAGTACAAGTATGGACACACACACACACACACACACACACACACACACACACACACACACACACACACAGTGAGATTGTGTTACTCTCTCGAAACTTGAGGCCGGGGTGATGGGTGTCTTTTAAAAGGTATAGAAGGAGATGCTGTCCATCTGTAGCTCCCTTCTCTACACTTTGGTGTGTGAATGCACATTATACGATTGATTCTAGTCAGATACTGTGGCTAAAGATGCCAGTGATGTAAAATAACTAATTACATCCACTCAAGTATACTGATGTATTTTCATTTCAATGCTTTATATTTCTACTCTTTTACTTGTCACTTTGCAGATTAAGATCTTAGAAAACCTATGATAAGCAAATACAATACAAGCCATTGTTATTAGCAGCAAATTAAACTCACCAAAAGTATATAAAAGCCATCTGCTACATTACAATGCTATTTAATGCATCAGCAATGATATGATATCCTATATTAACTCTGACTCTGAAGTCATTTTGCCTGTAAAGTCTGTATTTTTTGTTTTATATTTATAGTAGTGTAAATTAAGCTGATTAAACTGTAGTAACATACTTTTAAGAACATTTATTCTTATTTTGAAATACAGTTTTGAATGCAAACTTTTACTTATAATGGAGTATTTATATATATATATTGGTATTAGGATCTGAATACTTCTTCCAGCACATATTTAGATATGATGCAACAGGCAGACTGGAAGGATTGGCACGGTGGTGTAACATATTGATGAAACAATTAGTCAATTAATCAATGGGTCCATCAGCATAAAATGAATCAATAATCTATATGAGTACTGCTTTACTCTGTTATATCATAGTAAATGAAACATGTCGGACTGTTTAGACATCACTTTGGTGTAGCACCTGCCTGTGATTGGCATGTTTCACTACTTTCTTTGATTTCCCAAACTACATCAAACGATTGAATACAAAATCAACATATAATGAAAATGTAATAATGTAAATAGTGCCACAACTGAAGTGAAATTGCTTACAGAGTAGATGTTCAATGATTGAAATGATTCTGTGACTTTTCCTCGCTGCATTCTGAACTACGACAAAGTGGATTTGAAGCAAAAACTTCCCCCCCATCGGTCGCTGTATTTCATCAAATAAACCACATCAGTGATTTCTGCGTTAACGGAACAATCGTCTACGAAATGAAAGATCTCACACAAGACCATTGCTCTTGAGCATTAGCTCTGCAGAGAGACCAGTGGACCTCTGTGACGGAGAAACACTATTATGGTCTGTCTGTGTGTGAGGTCAAATTGTCTGCTAACTAACACACCATGCATTATTCAGAGACTACTGAGATGTGCACACACACATGTAGAGAGGACACACACACACACACACACACACACACACACACACACTGAGAGATCCTCAAGGATTATTAGAGACATTTGTGTGATCTACATTTCAGCGAGCATTAATAGCATTCTTTCATTTTTCTCTGCTGAAGTGTATATTTTTGCTCTTAATTCCACAAATACAAAATAAGAACATGGAATTGAAAGGACAAAGGACGCGGGGCACTATATTAGAGACACTCACAGAAACTCACTTATAGGTACTTGCTTAATTCATTCAGTGGGCCTGAAGAACAGTATTATATACTACATTCATTATTCAACTCCTCTCCATTATCAAAGTGCCCAGAGAAATAAGATTAACCCAGCCAGAAATAACTCACTGTGGCGTGATTTTTTTTTTCTACAAAGCACTTAGCTGGTCGGGTACAGGTCTGCACACAAACTCAGATTAGACTAGATGAACATATAATCACCATACAGTCTGCTGAACATAATAATCCTCTCCAAGAAAATGTGGCTGTATAGTGTATAGTAGATACGGGAGAAATGGGTGAGACGGGAAGAGGAGACGAGTGAAAAAGGGAAGGAAAGAATTGTTAGAGGGAGGCATGAGTTGAAGAACAGAAGAGGGAAGGAGAGCGATCACAGTCAGGAAGAGAATATGAGGGGAAAAGATAAAGAACAAAGAAAGACAGCGCAATAGAGACAGGAATGATGGACGGAAGGAGGAAAAGGAAGGAGGAAGATGGGTAAAAGAAAGGGAAGCCAGAGAGAAATGACATGTGAAGGAAAGAGGAGAAGAGAGAAGAAAGAATAAGACTAACTCCCTGGTCGACATATCTGTCATTCTGACTGTCTGGATTTGGTTCTTTTCATTTCCAAGTTGCTCATGTCAAGGTGAGTGCGTCCCCGCCGGTCCGGACGGTCTGACACTAAACTTCTGTGACAGCAGGAGCACCCAGAGGACACACAGCCGAGAGGAGACGAGATACCAGGAGGCCATTTCCACGGCCTGTTAATGAGCTCGTCACTCCTGTTTCACGTTGATTTTCAATTTGTGCACAAGAGAAACCGAATATGAATACCGAATATTACAAGTTTTACACGAGGACGGGATCGTGTACAAAAGAGAGATGGAAGGGCCTTTTTAAAATAAACATGCTGAGAGCTGCTTCTTCTTCTTCTTTTTGTTTTATGTAGAAATATGGAGATGCAACCTCGGGCGGTTGCTGCCACCCACCGTTAAATGTCCGCTCCACCAGAAAGCCAAGAAAGAAAGAAAAAGGTGTCAAATAATTTTGTATAACTTTCAAATAAATACAATGTTAGGTAGGAAGATGTGATGGGCCGAGTGTTGAGTAAATAATCTTGCCAAGTCCTCTTTAGAATATGAAAAGTACAGTAGGCCATGGAAACATACAGTACTTTCATGTGTTTTGTATGCCAATGCATTCATTTATACAAACACTTTATGAATAATAATAATCCTGCTGCTTATAACCTCAATCAGAGTTTGTCAGAAAATTTGAATGCCTCAATCAAATCATAACTGTTGGAAACATATCCTTCGATAGCACTGAGTACATTCTGTATTTCTGACAGCCTCGAGGGGGGAAATCATGTAAACAAGGAAGTGAAAAGCAGCTCGGTGTTGACACGCTCCGCCACCTCAGACCCGTATACAGACCGGGGGCACATGGGAAAACTACGATGGCAGCGCCACTGATGGCAAACTGTCTCTCTTTTTCTCTCTCTCTCTCTCTCTCTCCCCCTCCCCCCCCCTCCCTCCACGAGGCTGTGCTTTTGAAGACAGACATGAAAACCAAGCCAGGCCACAGTGGGGCCCCTGAAGGCGGTCCCCTAGCAGATTCAGCCACCCGCCTCCCCCCTCCTCGTCTACTCCCACTGGCCCCAGGCCCTGAAGACAGCCCCGAGGCTAATCGACCAGGAACACAATGAAGAAGCAGCAGAGTCAGCCGGTGCTGAGCGCATATGTCTGAGCGCGCACTGATCAAGAAAAAGAAACGTAACGTTAGGATATGTATCAAGCCGCTCAAAATACAAGTAATGATCCTGATCAGCTTGGCCTTTTGCAGACCAAAAGAGATTCATGCATACGACGCAGATCAATGAGAGCGTTTGACGCAGGGAGCATCCTTCAGTCGACAGAATAATACCCATCAGATCAGGTAGAGGAGCAAAGATAGTGTGATATGGTTCTGTTCAGGTTAAATTGCCTTGGGGTGATTCAAGCTCATTTGCATGCTTTCAAACATTCCCACATGGGGTTTGGATTGGTAGCCACGATAACAGTTCTAAACAAATCTTATTTCACCCTTTAATGAGGCGACAGGATGCCACTGGTATACTCAGAGTGCTTTAAATGACTGAAGTGCATGTCGGCACATGTGGTCCTCGGATTCAACAAGCAACATCAAAGTATGTTCTTTCTCCTACACATGCATTCAACAAACGTGTATCAGCAGTGGTGGAATGTATCCAAGTACATTTAGCCCATTTAAACCCGACCGGAGTCCAATTTTGAGGTATCTGCATTTTTTAAAATCCAACATGGATGATTGCTTTAGGGGTGTTGCGATATACTGGTATTGACAATAACCGTGATATTGTAAAAAAAATGACATATTTATATCATGTTGATATGATAATATGGTGTAAATAATCCAGCGCCTCTTAAATAGTTTTACATATACAGTTATGGTTACAGATAGAGTATTTTAGCTGTAATTTGCCAAAAAAATAAAACAGTCAGAGATAAATATGATTGATAGCATTATTTTCTTTTCCAATTTTCTATAGATATGGCAATAATACTGTTATTGTAAACTGTTGGCTATATGAAAATCTGACATTTAGACAGATCGCTTGATAAAATATGATACATTTTCATTTCCAAAATTACCAAACCGTATAAAGAGTTATTAGCTTCTTTGGGACCTGCTACAACATTAAAATGCTGCTTATTTTTACAAATAAGTAATAATGAAATTATACAAAAATAATAATGGAACACTGACAGACGTCATGAGTAGTTTTACCATATATATATATAATACTTCTGGTTTTTTTTTCTTCATAAGATTGTGGATGAATAACATTTACTTGTAATGATGCATTTCTCCATCACTGCACTGCGGCTTTTACTTAAGTAAAGGCTCAACATGCTGATCAGTCTATGGTCGACTAGAAAATGGCCATGCAGTGCGGTGGCCACGTAAAGGTTTATCTTCTCACTACACAATGCTGACCTGAGAGTTCATTTGTCCTTTGAAGCCCTTTATAAAAAAAAAAGCATGGGAGGAAAAGTATTGGGAATATTCCAACAGTTCTATAAAAAGAACTGTTGAAAAGGAGAGTGATTCTCTTTACTTAGTAATGAGGGAGCCACGGTTCAGTGGCCCACATACACACAGCTGAGCGCCACACAGAGACCCAACCACCACCAAGAGCACGCCTCCCCACAGCTCTCACATTGCATCAAGTCACTGAGTGACGGGTACATTGTCCCAGGCAAGCGGGAAAAGAGTGGTGAAAAATGTTTCTCCCAGAGAGCTCCTCCGTCAGGCAAGCAGCTCACCACAGCCAGGCTCGGAGCATCTATACACAAAAATGGATTTCTGGGGCGCGCCGATTGGTTGAGTGCACTCTACGAAAACAGGGTTCTTCAGAAGTTCTTTGGGGGCTGAATGGTTTACAGAGTCATTAATGTTTGAGCGATCACTTGAACTTCTAAACGTTTCTGCATTGCTATTTCTGCACACACATAAATAAAGTTATACTGTTATTGTGTGGTTCTTCCCCCGTGGTCCTATTGAAAAGTAAACAATCAACCGATTACAATTTCAAGTATCTTTTGACTTGTTCTTGTTTTTAATTGTGTGTTGACTATTCATGATCACTTTTGCAAAATCTATTTTGAATTCAACAAAATGTGAGACATCATAAGCCTTTAAATATTACACATTTTCTTTCTTTCTGTAACATTTGATGAAATGACACACAGCAAAAAGCATTTCATACACACTCCATTCAAGAGTAATGAGATTTATTTCACTGTTTCACCCTACAATTATATTTTAATGCTGTATGATATCATTACAATACATGTTATTCAAGTATATTAAACAGTCATAGCTTAATAATAATTTATGTTGAATACAGTAAGACAAGTAATAAACAAGCAGGTGTATTTGATAGCATTCAGACCAGACCACAACAACTTCCATGTTGTAGTTCTCTACTTGTTGTTGCTCATTTCGGTTCACTATCGTGTGTTCGCAAATATCACACACGTGTTGGGTCTGGGTGGTATTCAGAGGCTGCTATCATTCATCATCACTGGTGTTTCTCTGCTGGACACAGTGCTCGAGATGTTCCAAAAGTCTGTCCCCACCGTTTCACACTTTAACTGAAAGACAAGAAATCAGCAGGTCAGTGCTGCACAAAATAGTTTTGAAAGATAATGCATCAGTAAACGGAGAAGATCACAAAACAAGAATACAGTTCTTACCTTAGTGATAGATGCTCGGCATTTTCTCAGCCAGGTCATACATCCTGTTTAGATTTTGCTGAAGAACATCGGACTTGAGAATGTGAAGAGGACCGGCAACAGCTGCGTTGACCAACCCGAGACACAGCACCAGGAGAAGCATCAATGTCTTTGTGATACTAGCTCGATCTAGTCGTTGACCTCTAGAAGAAGCTATTTCAACAAGTCCTCAAACTGATTACTCAGCGTTTTCTGAGGCCTCGGCTGAGAACGCAGGATTTATACTTGCTTTGCCCACACCTTTGTTTGTCCACTCATTAGGGGTTGAAAAAGAAGATGCCGTCACTAAGATAAGATGTGACTGAATATGGCATGGGTGATGAGAAACTTCACTATGATTCTCTGAACTCTATCGATAAGGCGGTAGCCATACTAGAACAAAACCATTCAAGCAACCACCGCCTATCGGTCAGAGATTCAGGAAACCAGTAATAAGTGAATAAATGGCTTTCTTTTGGCATAAAACACCTTTCTATTTTCACTGTTTGCCCTAAAGCAGGGAGGTTTGTGAGAAAGTCGCCCCCAGTGATCTACGCCACACAAAAAAAAAAATACACACGCAGGTGTTTCAAATTAGCATGGACTTAATTAGCAGAGGTATTTTGCAGGTGTTTGTTGTTTGTTGTCTGTTGAACACCAGCGGTAAGGTTATAGGTTAATATGGCAACAACTTACTTAATTTGAGTTCCAATGGCAGAGTGGTGCTGTTCCAGCATGCGCTCGTGCAGTTTGGCCCCGGGGGAAGTGAAGAAGAGTGGCCCGCAGTCAATGGGCCGCGAGGCCCGCTGTGGATGACATGCTCGACTCGAGCTTGATTTGTGCTCGCAGCAGCTGTGACGGTCGCGAGAGTGCGAGCATGGACAAAGTGACGTCAGCTATGGAGCTTCGCTGGGGTCCGCGAAGCCACGCCCCCGCTGCAGCACAGAGGGTCTTGTTTATTCAGGTTTCTTTTTACATACTAAACATGTAGCCTGTCCAAATTTGGGACAACTTCCATACTGCAAGCCCTTAGGTAACCTAGTAGCCTAATACACCCGCCAAGTGTCAAGTGGATGAACCTTTCCCGAGATGTCACAGTTTCATTGTGTTTATAGTTAAATAGATATTAGGAAGTAATCACTACTCAGCATAATTGCAACCTTATTGGATGAATGCGGAAACGTCCTGTATTCATTTTGTATTGCTGCCAAAGGCAAATGGTAAACAGTCAGTTCAGCAAACAAAAAAGCCCCAAATGTTTCACTAGTCATATATACAAAGGAAATTAACAATCAGCTAGTTTAGCAGACTATGTGCTCTACTTATCTGCAGACATTTGGCCTATATTTTTTAAATTATGCAATGCTATAAATAGATTACAAACATCTAGGTTGAATCCATCTTAAAATCAACAGATATCGTTAAATGTGAGAGTACCAAATGTCACCTACTATAAAAGGTAAATATGCTGCATTCATAATAGGCAGTTTAAATGTGTTTCAACACATTTCAAGGCTTTATTTTAATATAACAAGATGTCAAAGGCGTGAAGTAAGTAGACTGAAGAACTGAATGAGAAAAGATGACTTGTCCTAAGTACAGCATCCTCAAAAATCTATGCAATACATCAAAATAATCGTGATGAAAAGTATTTTTCTGTAAGTGTTTATTAACATATAGAACAAAGCATTTCCATACACACTCCACTCATGGGCAATACAATAGATTTTTCTGTTTACACTTATTTCAACGCTGTATGATATTATTACAATAAATATGTCATTCATATATTTAAGAGCCATAACTTATTAACTTATGTTAAATACAATGGAAACAATGATATAAATATGCAGGTGTATTTGGAGGCCTGGATCTGGGTCATAACAATGCTGGTGTTTCATTTTCTACTTGGAAAGCTGCTTGAGCCCAGACCCTTTCATCAAGTCGCTACAGTGACCGCTGTGCTAAATAAAAACAGCTAACTGGACAGTAAATATCTGTTAAATGACTAATTAGCATACTGAGTTGTAGTCTAAGTATGGTCTTGAACTGTGCATCGTGCCAAGGGACTGCAGACATAAATTTGCTTGAAAATAACTCAATATCAGCGAATCTTTGTAAATGTACTATATGTAGAAAACAACTTGCTTGTAAACAACCACAATCAATAATATATGAAGAAAAAAATGTTTGTAACAACTTATTTGACCTGTTAAATAATAAACAAACAATAAAATAAACTGACAAAAATCATTCAATGTCTCTAGAATCACATCCCCCAATAATTTGCTCCTTATCATTATCAATATCAACTTCTTGGAAATAAAAATACCAAATTGTTTTAACTACTTATTTAGGAAAATAAATCAAACACTTAAGGACTCAACACTGACAGTTGGGTGGCAGGTCTGGGAGGCATTCAGGCGTTGCTTTTCAGAGTCCATTGAGGTTTCGAGCTCTGATACAATCGACGAGGCGAGTCACAAGTTCGGGAATCGGTTTGCGGCTGTCTGCAGATGCCACGTCCTTTAGTAGCATGGTACAGTTTGCCTGAAAGAAAAATAAATCAAGTTGGTTCAGCGCACTATACCTTGCAATGTTTCTCAACAATGCCGCTGCATTTGCTTTGTTCATCTAAAAGGTAGGAAACAGTGTGTGTGTGTGGTACTCTTATCCTCTGTAACACAGATATGACCTTCTCATTTTGCAAATCTGACGTCGAAGGGAAATTCTTACGTTTGTGGTATTGATAAATTTCTTCAAGTTGTTCACAATCTCGTTCTCCTCCTTCTCCATCTTCCCTTTACCGAAGTGTTCATGCTTGTGCAGGATGTCGTGCACTTTGCAGAAGAACTTGTTCTGTATGGAACATAAGCAAAAATACATTAGCTGTTAAAAAAACAAAACAGACACACACGTTCAGGTTAAATGATGGCCA
Organism: Leptoclinus maculatus; assembly: GCA_032191485.1. Lineage (NCBI taxonomy): Eukaryota > Metazoa > Chordata > Actinopteri > Perciformes > Stichaeidae > Leptoclinus > Leptoclinus maculatus. The sequence continues at coordinate 14,011,267 of JAVDOI010000001.1, read as the reverse complement.
TTGCAATTTGTCTTCTTCAGTTGCTGCGTTTGGTGCCAATCAGAAAACAGATATTAGACGAACACAAGTAATTCAAAATACTGGTGCTACTGTCATACTGCAAAAGTTATACTTATAACTACAAGCAACGATGTTTCAAAGACGCAACACTCCACTCACATTACATCCAGCATCAGCCAGCAGGGAGACATCTTCCACGAAGAATTTCTGCAGAAAATGGAACAATTTGACAATGTATTACTTTAGGCAGATTGTTAAGGTTTTAACAAGATCATGCGCCAATAAATTGTTTGAAAAAAATAACTTAAACAGGAAAAGAGCTTCTCAGACGATTGTTTACCTCAATCAGAGATGTATTGTATTTGTCAACCAGGTAAATTATACGGTTCAGGTTTAGGTTTTGGCGTCCTTCAGGCTTGCGATGTGTAGTAGTTGGCACACCTGAGCTGAACATCAGTGCCACAGCGGATACCAGCAGAAAAATCATCTTCTTCATGATACTAGCTCGTTGACTCTCGACCTCTAGAAGAAACTATTTCAAGAAAAGTCTATGACTTGATCACTCAATTGTCAGCTTGCAGCTTGTTCTGAGGTCTTGGCCTGAGAACACAAGATTTATACTTGCTCTGCCCACGCCTTTTGACATGTTTTTCCCCTCATTACATACAAAAAAAAAATGCTGAGTCTGCAGTATGTGAGATAAGATTTGTTTGATTAAGCTGTGGTTGATGAGCAACTTCACTAACACTTAGCTTTGTTTCTTAGAAATGAATTTTTGGGGTTGGCAACCTAAAAAAGCCTTCACAAGAGGTTTAATGAAAGTGGCAAATGTGGAAATACTACAAACATAATCCATCTTGAAATCAACAAATATCTAGTTAAATGTGAGTACCAATTGTCACTTACTCTACAAGGTCAATATGCTGCATTCATAATAGGCAGTTTAAATGTGTTTCAACACATTTCAAGGCTTTATTTTAATATAACAAGATGTCAAAGGCGTGAAGTAAGTAGACTGAAGAACTGAATGAGAAAAGATGACTTGTCCTAAGTACAGCATCCTCAAAAATCTATGCAATACATCAAAATAATCGTGATGAAAAGTATTTTTCTGTAAGTGTTTATTAACATATAGAACAAAGCATTTCCATACACACTCCACTCATGGGCAATACCATTGATTTTTATGTTTACACTTACTTTAACCCTTCACAAGAGGTTTAATGACAAAGTGGCAAACATGGAAATATAACGCAGAACTCATCCTTCTGTTGCCACTGCTGGCCAGCAGATGGCTACTGGACACTTTGTAGACGACAAGACTACAAACATCAGTGCACGACTAAATAAATAAGTCAAGATCAACAGAATGGAAACGGTTCATGCTATTGATTAGCATCATAACTGTCAATGTCAGTTTTTAATTTGTGATGTCATCCAAAGGAACTTTTAAGCAAGAGACAGATCACCGGGTAAAGGACCTAATGTAGTGTAGAAAACAAAAGTTTAGGTTTAGGTACTACTATCAATACAGAATGCTTCCAAAGAGTTCCTGGAAAGTCTTTCCAGCTGGAGGAAGAACAAGAGAGGAAGGAGATCGCCCTTTGTGTTAGATACTGTTGCAGATATTTGCTGGTCTTTTTTCATTTGGCAAGTTAAGTGTGCAGATGAATTCACTTTCAAACCACTTAACAAGCTTTAAACTAAATCCACTGAACATTGACTTTGTCCAACAGAAATGAAAACAAGGATGAGAGTGCATTAGAGCTTAGACTCTTTTGTCTACTCAGTGGAGAAAGGCAGAGAGGGAGGTGATGCTGCACTTTGTGATCTCAGAGTTCTGGTCCTGGTTCTTGCGGATGCGGTAGAAGTGCTCAATGTAACTGGACCGCCCCAGCAGCTCCACGAAGTCCTCGTCGTGGGTGATGATCAGCAGCTGGAAGTTGCGCTGGCGCGAGCGACTCTTGATGATCCTGGGGAGAGCGAGCAAGAGGAGATAGTCATATAGCGCAAAGCAGATCAAAGGAGGCTTTTACATTTTGTTGATTCAGAGGTTATAAGGGCATTAAAGCCAAAGCAAGGCTGGTGACGTGGGTGAAGAGGCTTATAAATTACAGCCAGGATGTGGCACAGTCGCTGTGTGTGTATTTTTTGCACTTTTATCCTTGTGAGGACATAACTGAGTTCGAAACCTATTTTTGACACCTTGAGAGTGAGAAGATTTAGGTCAAGCTTCAGTTCTTCAAAGGTTTGTTAGAAGATTAAGAGTTGGTTTTGGGTAATGCATCATGTCAAAGAGGGTCCTCACGAGTTTTAAGGTAAAAACATTGTGTGTGTGTGTGTGTGTGTGTACTGACTCTACGAGGGCATGTGCCAGTGACTCAATGTTGTCTCGGTCCAAGTTGGTGGTGGGCTCGTCCAGGGCCAGGATCCCACAGTTCAGACAGAAGGTCTCGGCCAGAGCTAGACGAATGATCAGGGACGCCAACACCTAGACACACAAAGCCACAGTTTTGAGAAAAAACTGGAATGAATCAATCAACTCTACAGTAGATATCTGACCTTGTTATGTACTTCACTTGCTTACAGAATCATTCACCTCACTGGAAAATATTGTATTTTTTTTTTTTTTACAACTCACATGCAGAGAGTTTTATGTGATAGATGTGCTAATGAAGAAAACCCTTTCCTGGTACCTTCTGTCCAGCACTGCAGCGTCCTCTCATATCCAAAGCCGTGTCTCCTTTAACCATAACCACTCTGTAGTTGTAAACCCTCCGCTTGACTCCAGCCGACGAGTTTTCGTCCACATCAGACCTGATCTCCACGTACTCAATGTCTGGAGAAGGGGGCAAGAGGGAGGAGAGCGATGTGCACACAAGTACACATAAAACAATCATGTAAAAGTCTAAAATCTAAAAGTGAGACGCACCTTGACCCCTGTAGGTGTTGCGCCATAGATCTCTGATAATCTTGTTGATCTCGTTCATCTTCATGCTGTGGAATTTCATGATGGTTCTGAGGAAAACAAAAAGTAGGCTTGTAGGTTAAAAATGCCGGCCGGCTTTTGCAAACGCCGGCCGGCTTCTGCAAATCGTTTTTAGCTATTGTTCCAATAAAATTCACTTAAAATATTGATCAAAATGATCGTGTAATGTTTTCAGTTGATTTAATGGTGTTAAACTAAAGTTTAACTTCGTACCTTTCGAACTAAATATCGTTGTAATTATTAAAGTTAGCTTTGCCTTTACCAGAGTCGTTAAAAGGACGCTAATGCCGGTGAATTAGCCGTGCGCCGCTATTGGCCTAATCCGTCCAAACTTCTATCCATGTTGTAAACACTGGGTGCTGCTGGTTTTTCGGGGATATTCGCTTGTTACAGGTTCGCCAAAATTACCATTAATGCTGTCAACACATCCGGGAACGTAGTTCTGTCCTTCACAATAAGATATCACGCTTCAACAACTCCACCGTCGCCCGAGCGTCGCCGAGTGTTCTTTCATGTATCTGCACCGTAGCTGTTCAACTGTAGAAGGCCCAGACATAAAATGCACGGCCCGCCACTGCTGAGATTAGTTTCCCAGAGTTCACAATGAGCACAACTGCTTTGAATATAACAAAATGTGTCATTTTCTGGTGCAGTAGAATGAAAAATGAGCAATGGAACAAGAGGATACAACCCTGTAAATGTAAAGCGTATTCATGATGTGTATTCCAGATTAAAATGGGAGCACGGTTGTGGATGAGAGTGTAGGGCAGATTAAATGGTTCAAAGGTGAACATACACACGCATGCAGCATGAAGGGAAGCTGTTTGAACTCAAACGGACAGATAGGGATAACCACCATGAAGCATTTAGGTTCAAGAATTGTGCTGTTGCACATATGAACGTGACTAACGGCAAACTATTTTCAAAATGATAGCGACAGCAAATTCTTTTTTCTCAAATTAATATAATATTGATGGAAAAGCATATATGCTGATATAAAAGATATGAAGGCCGGCAACTGGAGGCTGCTTTCCGGCGTACTAGGAATCCGTTTGTCAACTTTCTACCAAACTGATGAGAAACTCTAATGTGGTTTGAAAACACCAGAGTGATAACAGAAGAACCAACGGCGCTTCTTCTGAAAGCCCATATTTGGTGGATAAATCGAAAACCAAAGAGGGAGTAGAGCAGTCCTAATGCATCATGTATTTACTCTATTTATGCAACAGAAGGAAGTCATGGCAACGTGACTTGGCCATGATGAGAAGAATAGAGTGATTTTTATATGTTAGATATATCACATTGCCGACAGGGACGATTAAAAGTACTCCTTGGACTTTTCAATCATTCATGCTGGCTATTAAAATGTCTCTTCCTGACATGCTTCCAATGTAAGACAAGTGAGACAAAAAACATTTTCAAAATGTATCAGAAGTTGAGCGTAAGTCTGAGTTGATTAAAGCGTGTATCTTCCAAAGTTACGTCCTGTTTAGAAACAGAACTTCCGCTGATATGTATAATCACGCTTCAAGATAAATACACTTTGAACACATTGCTCCTGAGACATCTTGCTAAATATCTTTACTTTTTTAACATTTGAATGAGGAGTTGGGTATGTCTACTCGGTTACATATCAGAAGTTTGATATAACCATATAAACAGTTTACTGCTAAATCTGCTCTAGCCTGGTAGCCTTCTTTAAGATAGATTACATTCTGTTTCAATAAATAGCTGCACACTTGATGTATCAAACAACGATTTTCCCACTGAAATTAGTCCAATAACATATTTATTCTTGTTTTAAATTAAATAATCAGAAAGATGGTGGCTACTGTTGCTTGTGGTGACGTTTGAGTTTTAACCGAAATTATTTTGTTAAAATTTTTTTTTTCAGCCATGTCTTAAAAATGCCAATGGACATTAATGTGCCCAGTGTAAATAAACAAACATATACACACTTACATAATCAGTTTAGACTCAAAGTAATTTTACAACAACGAAACAGAGATTAGAGGTACACGACAGCCCCAGCATTGTCTTCAGGGGTTGGAGTGATTGTGCACACACGACAAGTTGTTGCAAAGTGAGTGACAGAGTTTTCTCCGCTTCCAAATCAAAACATCTCACCATGACACCACTTTCTGTGTATTAATACAGAAACTGTGACCTGGTTGTATGGTCTCTGCTGGAAAGCTGCTCAGGCCTGCATTCAATCTTGATAACAGACACTGCATCAGAGCAGACTCTAATGCCTGAACCCACACACATGGGTAAAGGCTTCTGCTCTCTTCTCAGACGGTATCTGAGACACTTCCTCACACTTCCTCACTGAGGCTTACTTATGCCTTTCATTCTCAGTTAGGGTCTCTCTGTCAAACTTATCCATATATCCAAAAAAATGTGACTACACAAATTGATTTTGATTATAATTTGGAGTGTTTTGGGGAAAGAAAGCCACTGAAAAAGCACAATGAGCAAAGGCCTTAAGGCCTGATCTGTGTCCTTATAAAACAATAAACTTATTGGTGCATCATTTGCAATCAAAGTGGCGCAAAAAAAAAACCTCCTGTGATACAGTTCTTTATCATTTTAAGATGCGCGTCGTCGTGGTTTGCCGTTCTGCTGATCATTTTACAATTGCTGGCAGTTTTTTTTATCACAGACATCAAAACTGCCAAAAGCAAACCTGATGCCACATTACAATGATGCCAATGATAGTGATGCAGTCGTATTCTAGGAAACAACTCGATAGTTTGAGATAAGGTTTGTGCTCGCAAGCATTGGGGCGTTTTCTTGGACCATTTCTACAAGCAAAAAGACATTTTCACACTTAATAATTAATGTATGTATCAGTTGTATTTCATAGATTCTATTGCTGACCTCTTATTGCATATACAGTATGTATATATATATATGTGTGTGTGTGTGTGTGAGATTGTTGAACATAATCATGAATTGTTATTTGAAATGTCCAATTAAATAACATTTTCTTTACTTTTGATACAATAATAAACAATATAATAATAAACTAAAGGCATTAGGGCTGCAACTAAATATTATTTTCTTTGTCAATTAATATGCCGACTATTTTTTCAGAGAATCAACTTATTGTTTAGTCAGTAAATAGTGTCAGTCAATAGTGAACTAGAATTACATTTTGCAGTTTACGTCCATGTCTGTCCAAAATGTCATCGCTTCATCATTTTATCCTATTAGACATTTGGGTGAAATTGTCAAAATTGTATTTCTTGAGTTTACAGCCCAAACCGAGATTCCTGAGATCACGGTGACTTCTGATCACCAAATTCTAATCAGTTCATCCTTGAGTCCAAGTGGATGCTTGTGCCAGATGTAATGAATTTCCCTCAAGGTGTTCTTGAGATATCACGTTCACGAGCTCACATTAACCTAGACCTTTGACCAAGAAAATCGGATCACTTCATTCTTTGAGTCCAGGTGGACATTTGCGCCAAATTTGAAGAAATTCCCACCAGACGTCCCATGAGATATCCCAAGAATAGACCGGACGGACAGACGAACAACCCTGCGTCCAGCCACGGCCGTCACTGGCACGGAGGCATACAAAATGACAATATCGATTAGAATTTTCTATCGTGAATAAAAATACATTTAAAATGTCCCTTTTTATCAGACCCAAAGATCTGTGATGATTCTTGATAGTCTTATTATGAAAGCAGCAAAGCTTAAACAGAAAGCGATGACTTATATATATATATGATCAGTTTCTCATGAATGATAAGATCACAATGAATATTAAACATGGCTGGGAAAAGGACTTTGGTGGCAAAAATAATGACTAAATCAGACAAATCACACAAAACACAATATAACGCAGTAATAAAACGGCAAGTGACTCCTGAAATACAAAGTAAATGTGATGATTCGTGTTCTGCAGCATGCCGGAAGTGCAAAAAAACTATTTTGAATTAATTTTCATCTCATGTCCATTGATCAAAGAGATTAAAAAATGCATTGGGGTTAAAATGGTAATAGTTCCAAAACTGTGTATTCTTAGTGTTGGCTCCTTATCTGGTCAAAAGGCTACATTGCTAAATGCTGCACATTCCATTCCATTTCAATCCTACATGTCTGGTTAGATGTACAACCACCTACATTGTCAATGTGGTATGATGAATTATTATCAATTCTTCCCTATGAAAGGTTAGCCAACGTATTGGAAGGAACCCTGGATGAGTTTGTAAAGCAGTGGTCCCCCCCTTAGTACATATTTTGGTTATGAATGGCCAGCAATAACCTGTATTGGAGAAGATGGTGCTTGATTAGCTCAGTAAGCTTTCGCTGTAATTGTAAATTTCTCCCCCAAATGTTTTGTTTATTTTAATTTTTCTTTGTCTTTGTCTTTGTCTTTGTCAGGGACATACGTGTTTATCCTGGGACAACATTCCAAGAAAATCTTGTTGTTGTTTAATTTGAACATTGTGTCCATTGATTTCCTAATTTGTTCTGTTTTGTTGTTTAGAAATAAGAAAATAAATGTGTCGATAAAAAGCAGTAGCATGTTAGAACAGCTGGAATCAGCAAATACTTGGCACTTTTGCTTGAAAAATGATTAAGACTATTAAATTGATTATCATTACAGTTTTCTCTTGATTGACTTATTGATTCATCGCTAAATCGTCCCAGCTCTAAAATGCATAATGCAGTCCAATAACTGTAATGCAGCCTTTAAAGCCAGGAAAAGACAACACATGCCGTACTGCGACATCTAGTCTCATATCTTGATATCGATATATTGCGTAGCCCTATATACTGGTTGAATATGACATCACTAAATAATATGTTATATGCTTTAAATACAATGTATTTTTTAATTAAGTCCAAAACACTGCAGCTAAACACTTTGCAAACCCCTCATGTAGTTACCACAACACTTTCTAGTGCATTAGGATGAGAAAAGATAAGAGAAAGTTCATGACTACTGACGTGTCTTACTGCAAAGACTTTGTCCACCTACACAAACTGCTGCAACATGTCATCCCTTTGTCACAGATGTTGTCACTGCTTTGCTTTGTTTGCTGTGCAGGATGATTGTGATTTAGATTAACTCAGTACAAGCCAGGTCAGTTCAGAATGCAAACGTAACGCAGAATGATCACTTTTTGAACGCATATATTCATCCAAACCACCGACTGTGCTGCATGAATCTGTCAACATAACCGATAGATTTGCACAGAATTTACGTGGAGCAGTATTTTGCATTACGTTTAACACATTAAACTGAACTTTAACTCCCACTGTAAGTTCAGTTGTGTGCTTTTGCTATATTTGTATACTAACAAATAATGTTTTTAATAAAGTATTTGTTTTTTTTATAACATTTTAAAATCTGATGTGGACTAAAACAAAAGAATTGCACACATGTAAAAGGCTGCACTGAGGTTTTTTTTTTACAATTAAGAAATGACTTAATTTGGCTGAAATCTATAAAATGATTTGTTAGTGGTATACTGGACATTATGCAATAACATCCTATTGTATCATGATTGTATTTATTGATCACAGCTGCATTGTCACAGCAATAATGACAAGCTGCTGGTGAGTCACGTCTCACTATTTTTTGATATCCAACTGATTACATCCAATTAAGATAAGTTAGCACTAAGCTAATGCTACTGCTGACAGTTGTGCACTGCAGCTGCTTGAGGTGACATTAGCGCCACACACTGACATGACGAGCTGCATCACTGGACATCTGATCATCAGAACTTTAAGGTGATGGCCATCAAGCGATGGAATGATTGCTTTTAAACAAGTTTAACGCGCAAAGAGAATATCAAAAACTCCAAAACAGGAAGGCCGCAGCCGCAATAGTCAAATGTTTAACTGTGGCACCTTCCGGCTAAGAAATGTCTCAAGCCCCCTCAGTGCTACTGTCTAGAAATGTTACAAATGGAACTGACATCACTGTTCAAACTAAATTCCCCCACCATGAGGCGACTGACTTCCTGGCTAACAATCTAAAAGCTTTGTGGTGGGTATGATAACGTCACTTCAAAGGTGCCTTATAAGGAGAACACAGGCGGATTTCTCATAACAGGAAAACTACAAGAGAGGGTTCAAACAAAGGAAGCAGTAGTACTACCTACTAAGCACTAAGTCACTGTCATGAACAAAATCCAACGCCGATTAGATCGTATTGTGTTGTCGTTTCTACATAAACAATTCTTCTGCAGTTCCACGCTGAAATCATTCGTTCAGATCTGTTTCCATTTGCGTCATTGTATAAACACATATACGAGTTCCCAGGCTGAGTCAACGTCTGACATTTGCTTCTACTAGTACCGCCCCCCCCCTTCGTGGGGAATCACAATAACCACGAGATACTATTGTGATATTAATACAAGGTAGAGGAATTAGTAGTAATTTCCAGCTGGCATTCTCAAGTATCAAAACTCTGGGAGAAATATCTCTTAGTAATTGATTTCTATTCGTTAGTTCAGACGACAAAATAATTGATTATAATTCACAACATTAAAAAAACACTACTATCAACCTCTGATTAGATAAACTTGAATTGAATTGAGAGATACTTTGTGGTTAACACCTACTGTAAGTGTCTGTGCACATGTTTGGGCAACACTCACTGATCAAGGGCCTTGTAGTAGAGATCCAGGTCTTTAATGACCATCTCCGTTGTCCTCATGGTTATCATCTTGTTTTTGTGGCGCTCGTCGGCTTTGTCATACTGATCGTCTCGCAGCTCTTTTCTGTAAGCAATCAGTTCAAAAAGGAAGTTGAATTCACGAAAGACACCATGTTATTAATATAAAGCATGGAACCATCAGCAGTGATGACCACTAAAGTAGCCAAATGGTTGGACAGAAACCAGCGAAACAAGTTGCTTACTTCGTCTTTAAGTAAGGAAAATGTTAATAGGAGAACACTTATTTCCTCGTCACTACAGGTGCACTGACAAAGCTCTGCCTTAGATGCTAGATTGGTATTTGAACATCTGGATCTGCGTATCGCACCTGTGATGCAGTATCTCCTCCTCGAACCCCTTTTGACGCCCCAGTGCAATACTGCGGTTCTTCTTCATCTCTTCCAACTTGCGTTCTGTTTCACGTCGTTCTCTGGACAAAAACAGAAAGTGATGAGGTCAAAACATTGTGGGTAACCTCTAATGTTACTACCAGTACGTGCGATACCGCCATGGTAGAAGAGATCGGGGGACGTCTTGAACACGTTAGCACATTTATTAATCTTACAGATGATGAATAACGGCGTATAGTGCTCTTACTGGCGTAGCTGCAACACTTGCATGTTGCCCATTTCTTTCAGTAGAGCCCCGCGTTTAGCCACAACCTCCTTCAACTCCTCAACACGCTTCCTCAAAGTCAAGTTGTCCTGCAACCAGCGCTCCTGGACCTAAATACAACAACAACAAAAAAGAGTTACCCTGTCAGGCTGCTTCCTCTAAAATAGGTGAAGTTGTGCCAAAAAGAAAAGAGACAGAAAGACGAAGACGATAATGACTTTGGAGGCCGTACCTTTTGAGTGTCTATGTCCTGACGGACGTTTCCCATCTCCTTGTTGATCTTCTCTTTGTTCTTCTCCGCCTCATGGAGCTGAGTGTTGGTTTCTTGAAGCGCAGCCTCTTTTTGCTTCAGCAGAAACAACCGACAACGTCAATCAACTTGTTCAGTACTAGTAGTTTACTAGTAGTAAAAAAAAGCTTCTACAGCTAATGTCAAAAGAAAAAAAAAAAGATATTCAAAGAAGAGGAAAGCGTACGTAACGTCCGTCACAAAATGAACAATGGAGGAATCAGACACACGGACGCATCGCGTATGATAGTAGCAAACGTGTTACCTCTTTGTATTCATCTTTGCCGTCTTCAACGTATTTGGTGATGTCTCTTTCCAAAGTGGCGATCGCCTTCACTCTCTCTTTAATGGTGCCGATCTGTCAGAGACAAAGTGTTCAAACAGTGAGTAGATGTAGCAGAAGAAGCTAAAAACTGCTGTTATTCCATCCTTACTCTTTTTTTGTGGCAACTAACTTGCTGTAGAAACATTTAAAGAATAAACTCTCAACATTTTACTTCAATAATTATCAAGAATTGTGACTTTTTTTTTTTTTTTTTTAACTATAGAGCCACAACAACAGGTATTTGTATAACTATCAAGAATGTTTTAAATAACGCTAACTCACTTTTGAATATTCATTTTCACTATAAAATATATCGAGGTGTGAAATGTAAGGGAATATAAACAGGAAACACAGAAAAGGTAACACCAAAAGAAGAAAAGACATAACAAGGAGAGGAGGATATAATCTAGCGTGTCCAGTCCCATGTGAGTGAATTAACAGTTTGATGCTGACTTTTCAGAAATAGAGAAAGAGTACAGTGAATAAGAGACAAAAGTGAGAATGTGTCCACCTTCTCCTGCCCCTCTTCCTGCCTCTGCCTCTTGTGCTCCACCAGCTCCTGCTTCTCCTGTTGCAGCTTCTCCAGAGCGGCAGACAAAGGGGACAGCTGCTCTCTCGCTTCCTGGTTGGACACAAAGTGAGAGGAAAAGTGACAACATGGGGAAAAAAAAGACAAATGAAGCAAACATGTCAAATAGAAACATATAAATGAACGGGATTATTTTTATCATTTAGAATGCAGGCCATGCACAATGAGAAGATACCAAAATGATAATGTTTATATAAGGACATATATCTTTGTATGGAACAGAAATGTGCAAACTGACAGAATACACTGTACCCTGATGTCTCTGGTTAAGGCCTGTATTTCAGTGGTGAACTCGACACACTGCTCCTCCAGCTGCTGCTGTTTCTGCATATCACTGCTCAGCTGGAGTTTCTCTGCTCTGGTCTCATTCACAGCACTTTTTAGCATCTGAATCTGGTCCTGCTGGTCCTGGATCAGCTTACGTTTCAGCTCCATCTTGCTGGAGGCTGCGAGTACAAAAAAAAAAAAAAGTTACAAAAAGCATAATAATGCTTACACTCCATTCTCTTTACCATCTGACTCGTGAGGTCGACAATCTGCAGCTGAGACCAACAAGGGATCTTTAGTGTTGAAGTTGTCTAAAGCACACAACAGGTTTGTAGATTAATTGAGGCTTTAATGATGCAAACATCACCACTTTGATTGATTACCTATTTTAAGCATGCTTCAAGTCACATTCATTCTCACTTCAAGTTTAGAGGTTAAGATAATTAAGTTAAAGTGGGCTTGTCTAAAATAGTTGTTCATGTAGTTGCCGTGTGTAAGGTGGCAAAACTACATTAGAACCTAGACTGTAGAAAAATTGAATTTCCCTCGAAGTGGGAGGAATGCCTGTATGATGTCATCTTACTGGTGTCTAGCTTGTGCTGAGTCTCTTGTTTCTCCTGACTGACTTGCTGGATGGTTCTGGTCAGGTCCACTCCCTGGAGTTTGGCTGCCTGCTGAGCTATTTTCCTCTCCAACTCTTTAAGGTCCATCTGGAAAGAAACAAACATTTAGTAATGTGAAGAAAGACACAAGGGAGAAGGGGGGGGTTTATACATTTCCAGGAATTAGCAATGTGATGTTTCTTAAATCACAACTAAAAATGCCAATTTGATCACTTTTCCTGTCCCACACTGCTGTTATTTGTAACTTTGATATCCGAAAAAATAACTGAAAAGAAACTCTCATGAGCCCGGCAGTAGGGGTGGGAATCACCGGAGGCCCCACCACAAGTTTTCCCTCTGTAGGAAGAGCGTACAGGATGGAAAGGGACAGAGGGGGTCAGAAAGAGTGAGACAGACAGGAGGATGGTACCAGGTATCTGTCCATGAGAGATATGTCCTGCAGGCAGGCCTTGGCCGTTTCCTCCTGTGACATCCGGGTACCAAGCAGACTCTCCTGCTCCTCCACGTCGCCCTTCAGCCTCTCGATTTCTCTGTTTACAGCCTGCAAGCGGTTTCTCAACTCGGGCAACTCCTTCTCCTGAAACTGTACAATGGACTGCCTGGGAGGCGAGAAAGAGAAGAGAAATATACTTTGAGCAGATAATAAAAGTGTATTTATTTAGATGCTGTCATCCAACATTCTAGCTTCTTTGACTCCCTGCTGTTATTCAGGGAACAGTTATCTCTCAAGCCTCCTGTGGATGGATGATACCATTTAATTATATTATATGTTTAACTTGAGCTTACAAGACCCCTGAACCACAAAATAGCTGTTTAGCATACTGTATGCATAGTAAAATATGATTTTGTTGCAGTAATTTTTAGTACAGTCCATCAATGAAACCCATATTTAAGCTTTGTATCTTTGTTTCTTCTAAATAGGCTTTCCTCTGCAATTTCAATAGGTTCAACTGCTGAATATCACTTCAATTGTTGAAACATTGAATGCATTTCTTTTCTTTTGTTTTTTTAAATAAAGGGAGTGGCGGCTGAGTCTATTCGCTCTTAATGGTAGTGTTCTTCTCCGGTCATGAAGAGACAGTGGAGAGAAACAAGAGGTAAAATATGAATCATATGAGAATATGGCTCCATCTAGTGGGGAACATGTGAATAAACCTCCTGCGCTCTACTCGCTGTACCTCCACACAGGTGTCAGTTAGTCTGGCTGATTAGATTTCTTCTCAGGAAAACTGCTCCTTTATCATTCTTACTGGTAGATGAACATTTGTGCCTGATCAATTCTCATCAAAGCTAAGGCTCAATCTTCAACCCGAGCAGAAATCTAATCAGCCAGAATAAGTGAAAACACCTGTGTGTAATTAATCTAAAGCTGCGGATAGTTCATATTAATTGTCCATTATTTTTGTGTCACACTAACACTGTGTTAGTGTGACAAGCGAGTCTACAGTCTGATTGGATAAATGCATCAGGGATTTTTGTTTACCCTATTAAAATTGTCTTGATCGTGGGTAATTAATGTACCCTAGGGCAAGACACTTAAATGGGGAATCGATCGTATCCACTGATGAAGATGATACTCGAGCTGATCTAAAAAAGTACAATGTAGTTCTGCCCTTTACTGGCACAAGTCAGTTTTAAAATGCTGCAATCATTCAACTAGCCACACTCAAAGCCAGCAGTCACAGAGAAGGGAGATACTTGAAAGTTGCTCAAATAAAAGGAATCTATTTTTTTTGTATATTTCCCGAGAGTCCAGTACACTTTTTGCACTATCACACATTCTCTGTCTCCATACCTGACGGGTTTGAGAGCCATCATCTCATCCCTCTTCTGCTCCTTCCTCTTCAGGTCCTGCTCTGTGTTTTTCAGCTTGTCTGGCACCAGGCGCAGTTTGGACTGCATGTCACTGATGACGTCGTGCAGATCGGAGTCTGAGGGGAACGTCCGCTGGCACACGGGGCAGCAGGGCTCGCTCTCCTCCGTCAGCTGGCTGATGAACTGGGTGTACACCGCTGTGGCTCCAGCTAGCATGGCTGGAAAAACACAGGTGGAGGAAGAACCACTGGTCATCTCAAATCAAGGCAGCAACAATATGCAGATTCTGGATTTGTCTGAGACTCGTCCCATCATCTAGTAACGTCCCATCATTTGTTTCGTGAACCTTCAAATGACGCGTCATTTCTCTATATGAAGGTCACCTCTTTGTTTGGAGATCTTCTCCAGATCTTCTCGTAGTTTGCCCAGGTCCTGCTCCAGATCCTGACTGCCGCACACGTTGAAGAACTTCTCTTCGTCGCTGGCTAACTGCTGCTCCTTCTTCCGTACCTCAGCAGCGATGTGGCTTTTATTCTGCTCACTGGATGCCAGGTCCTTACTGAGAAATCATTAAAATCATGAGATAATACGGAGTGATAATATTCACATTTTTTTCGTTTATTATGTGCGAGCTTTAAAGTAAATAAATCTTGCTGACTTGAGTTTGGCAAGTCGGTCCCTGGTACTGTTGATTTCCTTAGATTTGCCATAGATCCAGTCCTCCAGTTCTCTCTTTTTGGGAAAGTGGCCCAGCAACGACACCAGCTCCTCGCTGTGACGAGACTTGATCTTACGGACCTGCTCCTCCTTCTCTGTCTGGAGGAATGAATCAGAGGAAAGATGAGAGGGGATCCAACAGGAAAAAGGAAAGACAACATGCGAGTGCGAGAGGAGAATGTTCAACAGCAGTTGCCTTCCAATGAATTCAGGTTACATATTAACCTTGTCCTTTTTCAGCATGTCCATCTGGGTGCGTGCGGTGGTGTGCGTGTTGAGCATCTCCATCTCTTGGTCGAGCTTTCTCTGCGTGCGGTCAAGTTCAGCCTTTTCTCTCTGCAGCTCCACCACCTCTGCCTTCAGCTCCTCCACGTTGGAGCTCTGAAGTACACTTTGTAGCTCACGCTCCTGAAGATGAGAAAAAACAACAACAACACACAAAGTTTTTGCGACTTCATACAAATAACTCACGTAAAATTCACACCATCTAAGAAAAGCTCATCGTAGCTGTTGTGCGAGTACTCACCACTTTAGCCAGTTCGTTCTCCAGTTCCTGCAGGCGGCCAGACGAGCCCTCCAGCTTCTGCAGCTCTGCCCTGATGTTCCTCAGTTCTTGCTGCTTCTTTCCCTGCATGTCTCTCTTCAACTCCACAGTTCTCTCCAGGCCAGTCTTCTTATCCCTCATTTCATCGATGGACTGCTGCTTCTGCTGCTCCTTGTCCTGCAGGTCCGCCTGAGTGTACAAGAATAATGAGAGGAGGAATGAGGCGTTACACTAATAGGACATTTATTCATGATCTGGCTGAATGTTACTGAACAGATTTCTTGCAGGTAGAATTTACTTTTTTTTAATGTGAAATAACACAGCTATTAAATGCCACGGCTGCAAAAATATCAGTAGATATATATACGTATTGCGATCAGGGCATTTCTTACCATAACCTGACCGACTGTCGCTTTTTCCTGCTCAAGTCTCTGTGTGACGTGACGGTGGAAGCTCTCCAGCTGAAGAGGAGTGAAGGGCGGTCGGTCGTAACCCTCCATCTCCAGGTAGGACGACAAAGCGCGAACCTGAGAGAGAGAAATCATATCAAAATGATATATTCTTTATTTTGTAATAAATGCTTTAAGTGTTTTATTTGTAGGTACAAATCTATGAATCACAATAATGGTGCTTTCAATTCTTAATTTCATTTTTTAAAGTAATTTCCAACACACTGCAAACCACTTGTGTCTTTGTATATAGAACAATATTAGTGTTTAGTATAGTTACTGTACAAAACTGACCGTGTATGGTGGAGTTCACCTGCTCTTTACATTACATTACATTCATTTCGTAGTATTTTTTTGTCCAAAGCGACTTCCAATGCATTGCATCCCTTCCAAACGAACAACTTAAAGAGTGTGTTCACTTCTGCAGTACAAGTGGACAGAGGTAGATGTTGTCCCCTCTCACCTGAGTGTCTCGGTTCTTGATGTTTTGAGTGTGGCGGTCAGCCTCCAGCTGTAGACGACCTGGGACAAGAGGAGGGAGATTTCAGCAGCCAGTTTAGACTTCAGGAGCTGACTCTATTGATCCATCCTTCCTTGTATACATCACGAGAGAACAGCAGAGTGTTTCAAGTCCTCCTTGGACTGCCAGTGCACTCAAAGATGTATGCCATCAACTAATGCTGCACCAAAAAGAGCTCTAGAAGAGGGGTGTATTGTGTGCTTAACGATTCAGCAAAATGCTATTTTGGACAAAACGTTTACCCCGGTACTTAGACGTGTGTGCAGGTGTGTGTAGGTGTGTGTACCTTGTTCTACCAGGAGATCGGCCTTGACTCGGTTGAGTCTCTGACACTCCCGTCCAGCTCTCTCCAGCTCCTTCTGGCAGTCCGTCAGCCTCCGCTCCTTCTCTCTCACAGTCCTCTGGTGGTTCTGGTAAATCTCCTGCAGCTGCTCGTCTGAACCCTGGAACACCTGCCGCCACACACAGTTCACTGGCTTAGAGATGCTCTGAAGCTCAATTGAGGAGAGCTTAGCAAAACTGTCAGGGGCAAAGGTTTGACTCCACTAGGGCCCTCCATGATCAAAAATAAATGCACCAGTAGATCTGCTTCCGGTATAACAATACCTGCATACAGTAAGAGCATTACATCGTTACTACATTACAATAAAGCAACTACAGTAAACAAGCAAGACACCCTGGAAGCCGAATGGTAACAACGTTTTGATTTCAGCCGTCCCTCTCCTGTCTGCTTCTTCACTGGCAACTGTCCACTAATGACGAAAATGATGCCAAACATTTGGTTGGTGATGCTTTCACTCTGTCAAACAAAAACAACCGCTCTTCAAATGGAGACGTATACACAACGGAGAGGCAACAAAACAGATGGGAGGAAGAGATTCCTGGCCCCCGTAAAGGCAGAGGAGTAGAAACACTCAACAGTCGTAAAAAGAGGTTCTTATCGATGCTGAGCAGCGATGAACTGGCTATGATTACAGAATCAACAACAAACCTCATTCACCATCTGCAGTCGTTCTGTTAGTTTCCCCATTTAGGCTAACGACACGTACGGAGTGGAGTCTGGAGTATTGTTAAGCAGGTGTTTTCAGACAGAGAAGACAGGTAAGGGAGGACTTGCTGTGCTTTCCTCTTTTGAAGCTCAGCATCTTCGTTCATGCATTTCATTTCATCCGTCCTTAATTAGCTTTGAAGCATCTTGTCAAGTTTCCAAAAACATTTGAGCCAATGTGTTGCCTCCATAATTAAGAGTTGTCTGTGGAGCCCTGAGCACTGCTTTTAGTGCTGGAACCAGTCAAATGATTCATTTTCCCTTTTTGACATCATAACGATACATAACTTTTGAGTTTGTTTTCACGTGCGTGTATATTATATTACCTATTGCTACGTTACCTGTTCCATGGTTTCCTCCAGCTCCTTGTTATCCATCTCCATCTGTTCCTTCCTGCTGTCTAAAGCTTTGATGTCGTTGTCCAGCTTCATCACTTTCCCCAGTTTTATGTCAATATCAGTCATTCGATTCTGAAAAATATCATTAAAAAAAAAGTTCATTAATAACTTGAGATACACTACAGTTACCCTTCAGATGTGCCTACACCTGTAAACATGCAACAACCCTCCGCTGCTTACTGTACGTTTCACCATGTGAACATGATCTGACCACCACAACCACCTGTTGGCTTTGTCTTTAAACGTGTATCAACACACACACACACACACCTCCAGTGGATCAATCTGGCCCTCTATCTGCTGGATGCTGTCTCTAGAGGCCATCAGCTGGGCCTCCTTGGTGGCCACCGTCTCTCTGATCTGCTGGGCTTTCTCCTTATTCTGCTTCAGGTAGCGCAACTCCACTTGACACTCTTTGACCGTGTGAGTCTGTTTGAGACGCAACTGGCGCATCGTATCCAGAGCTTTGATATACCTGAAAAAAACACGAAAGGAGAGCGTAATACCGAGTTTCCCCTCTTATTGCAGCATCTGAATGGAGGTTATGCAGGTTCATATGATTGATGATTGTGATGCGTTTACAGAATGAGTGGCGTTTACTTGGTTGCAGCGAAGATGGAGTCAAACTTGTCTTTGAGCGCTTTGCCCTCGCTGAGTGGCCAGTTGGACTCTTCTTGGTGACAAAAGATGACATGATTGAGCACGGCCTTCGACACACCCAGTGAAGAAATCATCTCCCGATCCAGTTCACCACACTTTGAGGACAGGCTCACCTTCTCACCGTCCCTGAGGGAATAATGAAGAAGGTCACATTTTTGTTTTTCCATCAAAAAGTGAGTAAAGACACTTTTGTGACCGTGGCTTACTTTATCCTGGTAATGACCTGCTCCAAGCTTTTGAAGGTGTAGTTCTTCGCCTTCTGAGTGCAGGACATGGAGCGATGGATCGTCACTTTCTCTGCGTTGACATCGGTGAATAAGAGTCGAATCTGTGCTCGCACGTCCGTCTCATGGGCGTCCTGGAATTCACACAGCAAGACTTTACTTTAACAAAAAGGTAGCCGACGGGATCCTCATCTGACAGGGACTTTTATTAGTCTCGTGTGTTACTTGAAGACACGAGACTTCTTAATGAAGTGAGAAACTTTAAACGTTTTCAGAGACAGAATGGAGCACTGTGGACACTGAACCATCCCTGCATAACAAGCAGTTAAGTACAACTGAGCCAGCTCACCTTTGGATCATGAACGAACGCCCCTCCTTTAGATCCAGGCGGAAGTTCTCCTGCTGTTGCGTACTTCAGGCACTCAATAATAGTCTGGAAACAGAGAAGGAAAATGTTCATGTCATGAAAACTTGAGAGTTGCAGTTATCATTTTTGCTGTGGCTTTCTGCAAAATATTTAAAAACCAGTACAAATCACCAGACCAGTTAGTCTAATGGCAATGCATACTGTCCACTTTCTTGTTCCTTCTTCACAGGTCATGCTTCAACGGTCAACCTTTGCTCTCTCTTCACAACATGCTCTCATACCGTTTTCCCTGCTCCGTTGGGTCCAACCAGCACGGTCAGCGGAGTGAAGAATGAAATGACCTGCTTGTCTTTGTCCTCAATCCCAAAACTCCTCACCCCCAGGATGCTCATCTTGTCTATCTTTGACATTTTTGCTTTCTGAAAGAGAAAAAAAGAGAGAGAGAGAGAGAGAGAGAGAGAGAGAGGAAAACAAGACAAAGCATTTCACTGTGAGATCAACTGAAGAGCGTCTGCAACAGCAGGGAGAATAGTTTGATTAACAGGATTATTATAATGGTCACCAGTGATATCAGTCAATCTGCTGACTGGGACATTTGGTTGTGACGTTGCGGTCAGTTTGCAGATACTAATATATTTATGTATTCGTGCTAAATTGGCCTTAAATATGATACAAATATGACAAGTACTGTGATGAAAAAGTGTACAAAACTTTCACTGCGTCATCAAAAAGATGTACAATACATTTTTACATAGATAGTTAAACTATGAGAAACATTGTATGTAAACTCAGTAAACAGTACAACTGCACTATTACTTTAGTTTTGGTCTTTTCATGGGATTTGTAAACACTTAATTACTCTTTTTATATGTATTTATGGTTTTGGCATGAAAACAATTCCGGTTAAAAATGTTATTGTAATTAATTTATCATCATTTCACGATGATCATCATCTCTACTCCATGATGGTGCATTCAAGACATCGCGCTGATTTTTAGATATGAATAAAATGAAAGTATAATACAGAGTTGATAACTCAAATACTGGTCCTAACAAACTTTAAATTGCTAATTCCTGAATTTCCCATTAATCTAGACAGCTCCTTACTGTCGATACTATGTGTTTAGAGACGAGATTATGATGTTGATCAAGCTAATACCGTTTCACGTGTTGAGACTATTGGGTTGAATCGTGCACAACCTGTGTCACGTTAGCTTACTGCCCGTCAACTCAGCAGGCTAGCTAATTTAGCTCCATGCTAAGTTGCAGGATTGTATAGTTAGCGACTCACTGTCCAACAAAGTGCTCCTCCGAATGATTCCCGTTGGTAGAAGTAGTGTCCAGCCGTATGTGTGCCCTGAATTCAACCCACCTCACGGTTGTTGTTGTGGTTCACACGTGAAAGTACAGTTTTCGAGCTATAGGGAATGTGACGCGTGCGGCGACTTCTTACTTCCGGGACTGGGAGCATGAGCATAGAAAACAGACATGTAGAACGGTAATACACACGCAAATCAGAGCCGGATAATGAGAGTCACACTATCATGTTCACTTCAATGGACCATTTTGGTGGTCAATGGCGGATCATGGAGCCTCTCAATAGTTCCCAAAATTGAAATATGATCAAATAGTAATCTTTGACCTATAACGTCTTTCCTTTGGTGGTTATCTAGCTTTCCCTGGATTTCTTTATGACCCGACTAATTCATAATTTCATGGGAAAGTCAGTTTGAATGGCATTTTGATTTTCAAAATAAATGCATCACACTGTATGGAAGCCCATTCCTGCCAGCAAAATAAAAAAAAAGGATCACTAAAAAAAAATAAGATCACAAAAAAAAAAAAAAAAAAATAGTAACTTAAAAAAAATAAAAAAATATGTAATTCACAAAAAATAAAAAAATAAATAAAAAATCCACCCACAAAATAAATAATAATAATTCTAATAATTTTTTTTGTTTTTATTTTACTTTTTTTCCACCAGCAAAAAAAAAAAAAAACTTGTTGGTGCATCCATCTGTAACCATAACACATGAAATACAGATGATGTTTCACATGGATTGTACTGAGCAAACGCACCCTTGAATAGAATGTTAAGCAAGAAGCAGCTCTGGAGTATAAAGAATGAAACCAATGTGGCTGAGGTGGCGACCAATAAACAGCAACTGGAAAAAAAATGTTTTCTTTTTTGCAGACAGAGAAAAAGTAAAAAAAAAAAAATATATATATATATATATTTTTTTGTGAATTAATTATTATTATTTTTTTTTTTTGTGAATTCATTTTGGTCGCCACCTCAGCCACATTGGTTTCATTCTTTATACTCCAGAGCTTCAAGGGTGCTCAGTACAATCCATGTGAAACATCATCTGTATTTCATGTGTTGTAAAGCCACGTTTTAAAGAAGTCTTCAATGTACTCACAATCCATTCATATGTCATAGCTGCTTCTATGACTGTTGTGTTAAAGTATCTCATAATTTCGGCTTTCTATAGCAACTGGAAAAATCTGGTCAGTGTTATGGTTACAGATGGATGCACCAAATGTTTTTTTTGGAAAAAAAGTAAAATAAAAAAAAAAATGAAATTATTAGAATTATTATTATTTATTTTGTGGGTGGATTTTTTTATTTTTTATTTTTTTTTGTGAATTACATTTTCTTTTCTTTTTTAAGTTACTATCTTTTTTTTTTTTTTTTTTTTTTAGTGATCTTATTTATTTTAATTTAAATTTTTTAGTGATTTTTTTTTTTTTTTTTGCTGGCGGGAATGGGCTTCCATAATTTTGTCGGTGGATTTTATTTTTAATTTTGTGAAGTTACTATTTTTTTTTTTTTTTTTTAGTGATCTTATTTTTTTTTTTGCTTCCGTGAATGGGCTTCCATACTTTTTTATTTTTTTTTATTTTACTTTTTTTCCACCAGCAAAAAAAACAAAAAACTTTTTGGTGCATCCATCTGTAACCATAACACATGAAATACAGATGATGTTTCACATGGATTGTACTGAGCAAACGCACCCTTGAATAGAATGTTAAGCAAGAAGCAGCTCTGGAGTATAAAGAATGAAACCAATGTGGCTGAGGTGGCGACCAATAAACAGCAACTGGAAACATTTTTTTCTTTTTTGCTGACAGAGAAAAAGTAAAAAAAAAAAAAATATATATATATTTTTTTTTTTGTGAATTAATTATTATTATTTTTTTTTTTTGTGAATTCATTTTTTCTTTTTTGTGAATTAATTAATTTTTTTTTTTGGTGATCTTATTTTATTTTTTTTGCTGTCGGGAATGGGCTTCCATAATTTACTATTTTTACTATTTTTAATTTACTAATTTACTAAGTTACTATTTTTTTTTTTTTTTTAGTGATCTTATTTATTTATTTTTTTCTTTTTAGTGATCTTTTTATTTATTTTTTGCTGGCAGGAATGGGCTTCCATACATTTGAACCTTATTTTAAAAACTTTAAAAACTAGAAACTTTCAATGGATTCCTGTTTAAATGTACTCTTTTTTTAGTAAATGTAACGGCCCTAATATTAATGAATTTAACATTTCAAATAAATTCAAATTAAAGCTCAGCAAGTTTAGAATAATTGAATGTGTATCTCGTGTTCTGTTATTTATGTTTTCTTCATATCTTGCAATATGTTAGCACACCATATTTATACACTTTTATTCTATGCATTAGGACACCACAGTTAATAGGGGTCTCATTTAATACATGGGAAGTTGAGTTATGATTCATTAATTATTATAAATATAACTTGTGTACGGATGAAGACATTCATTTTGGCCCCAAACCAAACGTTTTTGAAAAATGTTCTGCCACTTTATCTCCTTCTAATACGTATATGATATCCCATCATATTCTACCCCTTATATTCTGACAAAAGAAATATAATATTTTTCCAGCTGCTGCAGTGGAATTATTATGGAACTGTGGTACAAATGAAAACCAAAACCATCGTCTTGCATCCCAAACATCTTTTTTTTTTTAAGTAGAGCTGGTTTTCTATTGTATTTTTCTTATCAACACACCAACAATGCATTATTTCCATACACTCTGGCCATTAGCCCCAAGCCCATTGGTTCCTAGTGAAGATGCAACTCTTAAACAAATGATCACAAATATGGAGTTTAATTGTATTTGTTTATTAAGGCTAAATCATTTTCTAAAACAGCCTGATCCTGACGAGTAATCCCTAAATATCTGTTAAGTAGGTCTTTTCTTATATGTTTCTGACAATCTCTCATCTTAGAACATTATTCCACAAGAGGACAGTGTTTCCCTCTGGAAAAGCCATGGCTGCCAAATCTGGCAGATCTCACCATGGTCTGCTCTCTCCTCTCCGCATATTGCTCGGCACTCATTTGTTAAGAGTGCTGTGACAGTTCCAGGCTGTTGGCCATAGCAGTAGCTCAGAAGCCACTTAGATCCAAATGAGATGCCTAAATGTCAAGCCCAAATGTAAACACGATACAGAGTAGTATAATTTTATGGAGAAGAAAAATAAATTATCTTAAAAAATGTACATAGAAAAGCAATAATCTCCCAGAGCTCTTGTTACACATTTCATCAAAACGGAATAAAAAAAAGAGTATACAACTTCCAAGACAGCCGAGAAACGGTGTGTGTGTGTTTGTGAGAAATGGAGGAAGAGAAGAAATTTGGATAAAGGGACATGAGTTATTTTGAGCCTGTGTTTAGGGTATGAAGAACAGTGTGCGGACGTCCACAGGGACCTACAGGACTGGTGTTTCACCACCTGCAGCTAACCCCCTAAAGACCTGAGAACATCATATCTCTGACTTCCTCTCGGTTCTATCCCCCTTGAAATAATTCACACACACACACACACACACACAGACACACACACTCACTCCCACAAACCGCCTTCTGTTTTTCGGCCCACTGATTCAGTCTGTCTGTGTTATCAGCCCACTGACTCATTGTGCCTCAGTCCGTCCAGCTCATGGCCCTTTTTCTATTTTCATCCTGTCCCGTCATGAAAATGCCATGACCTTGTGTCTTGTGTTGAACCACTGGAGGTATATGTGTATGTGAGTGTTATTATGTTTATGTGCTTGAGTGTGAAAGCCTAATCCCACATGCCCACGGTCACCCTCCCCGTCTAAATGGCTAATGGAATTGGTTGACTTGGCGTTTTCTTTTTAAATCACACGGACAAATCGGGAACCAGCTGGTTATCTCCTGAGCAAGTAAGGATAGAGGAGGGAAAATATGAGGGGGCTCAAAGGAGCAAGTTGGAAGAAGCTAGAAGGAAAACAATGTGGATGAATTAACAGCAGAGAAAGTGGTTGAAAGCCATCATTTTCTTCTAAATAAATAAATGAGATGTTGTGGACTGACAGCAGTCATCAGTGGTCGACGCAGAAGCAGAACTGGCAGACTTAACTCTCACTGAACCGTCTGTTATTTGACATTTTATAAACTCCTTTCACAAAAATTGCAGCGCAGTCGTTACATCCCGAGGGACTTGTTTTATTGGCAAATTGGACTCGCTGTGTCTGCATAATGGAAAACTTGAGAGAGAGAGAGAGAGGGGGAGAGAGGGAGAGAGAGAGAGAGAGAGAGTTGATATGAAAGAGGATGAACAGCTCATTGATTTGATCCATTAAAAGGTGCTCTCTGGGTGCAGGAAGGGTTGAAATTATACATTACGTGGCAAATTTCCTGGCAAAGTAACCAGCAATAATTCTTGAAAGCAAATCTCATTTTTCTCAGAACCAACCGTTTTTCAAAAAACCTCCCCACTGAGTGCTCAGAGTACAGGGACAATTTTGGCCAGTGGCCTTAAGATGGTTGTAAGTCTAAAATAGAGACGGATTGTGTTCTGAAAAGCAACATTTCCCCCTCATATCCAGCACCCAATGAATAGTGACTTGACCTCTTCTTGCCACATTCAGCTCTGCTCTCTTTGCTGTTTTTTTTTTTACATCCATTTCCTGCGTTATATCCTTTTATTTACACATGAATTAAAAACAAAGAATCACTGTTTCAATTGAACCTGCATGGTGCAATGCCTGGGAAACAAGCACACACACATCTATGTATGAATCTATCATTTCCCAGTTATTTCTTTTGGTGTTTCCATCTGTTAGACTACACATGTACGCTCAGGGTTTAAGGGTGTAAGTACTAGATTGTCTTAAATGTTTTTCTTTCCTTCCATTTTGATTTGAAAGTAATGCTTCTTGTACATACTTTGAGCGGAGGAGGCTTTAAGAAACTCCAACATAATCTTCTGTTGCATTGTACTCTCTTTTGCCGACCTCATTTTACTCCCATCAGCTAATATCAACAGAAATACTCCCTTGGTTTATACCAGGCAGTTTTTTAAAACCACTTTCACTGAGCTCTTCAATAAAGACCCTGCTCTTTGTCTTCACGCATGGCCACACATTCATTCGCTCAGTTTGGGTCAAAGAGGCAGCCAAGGACATGACTGATGACAGTATTAAATATTATGTAAGATAAAGACAGGATACATCTTGACCGTCCCTCGCTGAATATGCCTTCATCAAGATGTTGCTGGCTGTGATGTGATAAAAATGTATTGAATGTTATCACAGTCAAATGTGAAACCCCCTTCCCCCTGCAACTTTTTTTTGCCGTCAATTGCATCAATTTCAAGCAGCAATTGCAGATGTGCGAAGGTGATAACGTAGGCAGGGTTTGAACTTCTCCCTCAAGCTCTTCGTCTTTATTCTCCACACAATTATTTCTGTCACTTTTAACATGTCCAACACTATGGCAGGATCGTCCATAAGTGTCCATATTGTTCCGTTATCCCCGTATCTGTCACACTTGGTCTCTCTGTCTGACTTTTCCAGGCATCCACCAAATGCCCTCGGACTCTCCCTCCTTTCCCCCATCGCATCGGTTGCCACACACCATCCACACACCTGTTCCCACGTCCCTAATCAGCTGATCGCCCTTCCCGATCCTCCTCTTCACCTGCCATCTCATTTCCCTCGCCAGCCACTCTCCAGGCGATGCACTTCCTTTGCTCCGTTGTCGGTTCATCGGGGTTTGTGTGCCTGCCCGAGGGCGTCTGAAAATGGCTGGAGAACTGGAAAAAAAGAAATGTGTCTAGAGAGGAGGGACAGACAGACCACGTGTAACATTAACCAAAAGATTATCTCTCTCTTAATACCTCTATAGCTGCCGGCTTTTCAATCTGCCTTGGACTGTGGCAAACGAAGCAGCTGCTTATCAGAGAGTAAAACTCTCGAACCAGGCAATTATGAGAAAGTGGAGAGAAAGAGTTAGGTGGATATGAACAAGTAAACTGGGTAAAGATTCGGAGGGGGGGGGTAGTGAATACACACCTCCTGGTTGTGAATGGCAGTAATGAGGTCATTAAAGGGACCTCTGTGTTTGTGTCTCTGCATGTCCAACAGCCGGTCTGTCTTTATTTCACCCTCTGCGTAATGTCCTACATAGGATTAATGACAGTTTAACCTGAAATCCACGTAAACTGTATAATAGGCAGCTGCAAGCAATTATTGATGGGTATGTTTTGATTTAAGTGAGCCCATTACCAATATCTGCCTGACAATACAATCAAATATTGCATGTGTTTGCATATTGGCACACCTGAATCACATGGACCCATTATTCATCTCATTAGCTGCAGCTGTGCTTATGACACTTCTGTGAAAAGGGTCTGTTTATAAGCCATTCTGTGGTCGTGCAAGCAGGTTTTCAATATGACCCTGGTGCCAAAGCTACTGACTTTACTGTCACTGTCTTGTTTACTTTGCATGCATAAACTCTCAAATGCTATTCCAACTTTATAACATTGGAGGTTGTATAAAAACAGCCAGCAGTCCAATTTCTATTGCATGGGCCTGCATGGGTCCATTACTTTCTAAAAATATTTGGACATTTTGGGAAATGCACTTATTTGCTTGACTACCAAAAATAGATGAGAAGCTCCATATACCACGTGTGACGCTGCGGCCCGGCAACTGTCAGCTTATGTAGCATAAAGACAGGAAACAGGAGGAAACAGCTAGCCTGGCTCCGTGTCAACCACCACTTCTAAAGCTCATTCATTAAGCACCGTTACGTGTTGTAACTCGAGTCGGGTGTTTCCCCACCAACGGTCTTTATGATAAGCTAGCTGTCTAGCTTCATACCTAGCATAAAGACAACTCGGGGAAAGAAAGTAAATAGGTGTATTCCCCAAGATGCTGAAACTAACAAGCAACACAAAAATAAAGACAAAAATGATACTTAATTATTAACAAGGCTTCTGTGAGCGGCTTCCTTCAGCATGAATACCTCTAAATGATGACAGCGACTAAAAGAAGAGTCAAAGTTGTTTTTCAACCAGTAGTATAGCTACAGGCATTATTAGATCTAGATTTGACATCCAGCTTATTAATACACTCAACTCATTATCTAACGTTAGTAAAATGACATCGTCTTGTGGATTTGGTTGCTGGGGTTTGTTTGATTATTCTGACATTTTCCTTCTGTGTACTATTACTGACAAAACTGGCAACAAAATATGTCATGATAGTTATTTGGAAAAATAACAAACAAATTAAATTTGTTAGAAATTTAAAAAAAAAGTTTTAATTTATTGACAGTGAATACTGTGAATATGTCTTTAACAGACAGACAGTGCAAATTACATATTCAGTTTGCACTATCTGCTCACAGATATAACACTAAACACAAAGATGACTCAATAAACCTGCTTTTCAGCCCAAACCTGACCTCTAAAGCCTGTGTTAATTTGACCTACTTGGTATTAGATGGGAGGATAAACAAGCATCTGGGTGCATTGTTTAATTTGAGGCACTGGGCAGGCACTAGCTGTATTATTCCATATGTTATCCACTTAATCATGAACGAGGAAGTTTAAAAACCTCGACCGCTGTTCGTTCCTCATGTGAAACGATTTAGTCGTCACGTAACTTGTCACGAAAAGGCTGTATGCCTATGCATGGAACGAGCGGAAATTGACACGTGTTGCTGACTTTCGTAGGAAAACGCAAGAAAATTGAAGAGTAACTTTTCCTAAGATATCATACGAACCGTTGCATTATTGACTATTACCAAAGGCCCTACTTTATTGTCCAGCAGGCACAATAGTCCTTTTTCACAAAAGCACAGGTGTTACTAATAACATGAACCATGCCTCCATCGTGTCCCAGTTAGACATGACAGCACACAGTGAAATATAATTCAGCTCTTAGTAATTACATTATTCACGCCTATGTTTTTCCGACATCAAAGTTTGTTCCATGAGAAATTGCTGGAAGTGGTATACGGCCAAATGGAATGCGGCCATTATTAATGTGGTTAGTCACACCTGAGTTAACATGTCCTCCATGAGAAAGGCCAATTGTACGGGGATTTGGGAGGCACGCAGCACCCAACTGAATTATGGGTCTGCCAAATGTATCATGCAGTAAATTTATGCGTGGCAAACTGCCCAAAAGATAAAGGTCAGTAATTATGATAATATACACATTACTTGTTGAATAATAAAACAAAGGGGGACAACCAACAGATAGACACACATATTACACAGGCAAACACACACACACACACACACACACACACACACACACACACACACACACTGCTACCTCAGCCTTTATGGCACCAAATACTCAAACAGAGACAGAGACCAAAGAGATAGAGACACGACCACACAAAGCCGGTGAGAGAAGGGGGAAATGGGCCGGAGCTGGTAATGAGAGATAAATTAGCCTCTCTCTGCTGAGGCGTAGTGGTGTCCGGAGACACACAGCATCGATGGCACAAAAGCGAACAATTGGACCACCGCAACAAAGAGAGGGAGGGGGAAGAGGGGGGAAGACAGATGGAGGAGAAAATATCAATTTGCTTTCAATTAATCTGCTCTGAAGGTGTTTTTTTACATTATGTGAATGCATCAGTAAAGTTTCTATCCCTCTTACTTCTGATCCTAATTTCAAAAAAACATACCATTACCATTTAGTTTAAAGTGTCTTAAGGTTTTAATAGTTTTAAAAGATCTCCCATACATTTCAGGCAGCTGCTGGCCTCCATTGGTTTCAGTGCATTTTGACTTAAAAACATTTGAAATGTGCTTGAGTGAAGACATCTGTCTCTGTACATGATATCCACCCCCATCATCATTCGTACAGTTTCAGCTGTGTGGTGATTGAACTTTCACGCTGCCATCTTGACCAGGTCTCCCTTGTAAAAGAGAATCAAAATCTCAACAGGATTATCCTGGATAAGTAAATGATAAACATTTTAAATAAATGATTGACTTTTTTTTTTTGCTATGACAGCTGAGCTGAGCCGCCATGGTGTCTGTTCATATTGTTCTGGATTTCAACTCCTGCAGACGTGGTGCGTTTGAAAAGGAATGCGGGTTTATTGAGCAGATGCTTCATGATTCTCTCGCCATGTTTTTTTGTTCCTGCCATCGTATCTCAGCTTCGGGCTCAATGCCCCACTTTGATGGAACTTGCATGATGGGAAATGAGCTGGTGCGTGAAATCAGCAGAGGTAAAGTTGCCAAGTGATTTCACCCAAGACAACCGGCTTGAAAGGGAGCAAATTCTTTTGAACAAGAGAGGTGACTATGCTGGCTGGCTTTCGCTGTTGCTGATCTGAGGCACTCATCTGTTCTTTGTGTTGTCATTCACTGAATGAAATTATATGTTTTTGTCTCCTAGAAACTGCGCTTTGTGGGGAGAGGATACTTTGACATGCGGACTGGAGGAACATGTAGCAGACATCTGGAAAATTGAAAGAAATTCTCACAAAAGTTATTAAGTATCAAGGAGATAGAAGTTTTGCCTGGAAAGAGGAGTACAAATGTAACCAAAAACAGAGAATAAACCTTCACTAACAGTAAAAACAAACATTTTCCACAATAGTTAGATAATTATTTGTATCTGCCATGCTTCCTCCTTATTAAATCACTATTTCTCATCATGCATTCATTATCTCACGGTGAGGACATTGTCATGTTCCAGCACTGAGCGTGATATTTTAAGTCTACTTATTCAAGTGATTCCAATGATTATTGTAATTTGTGAAACCAGGCTGTCAGCCAGCTGAAGTCTAACATGACTCATTAATGTCACTCTTTGTATCCAGCATCCCACATTTCAAATCACCAACACATTTTCAGCGATTTTTTGCCAACATATCTGTTTGCTATTCGTATCAATCTTTCTGAGCATGCAGGCTGTTGACAGTATCTCTGAAGCTTTATTAAAGACATTACTCCAGGACACACTGTGACGGCTGTATCTGAGTAGCACCAGTATTGATGAAAGTCTGGCTTTCAAAAACAGTGGATGAAAACAGCTGTATTGATGTCTTTCTGAGTGATGTTTTGATCTTCAGAGCCCAGCCAGGTTCACCTCTTTCTCTGAAGTCAATTCAGACCAGATGGAAAAACAATACTACCATTGAGACCGTGATGGAGGAATTGGAAGTGTAGGCAGCAGGAGAATGACCCAAACACTAATACAGATGACGAGATGAGCCGGTCCTGCGCAGAATCGATCGCCGGTGATCGCCGCACAATGCATGTTGGTTCGATTTTCTCTCTGATCTGGCAACAGCCAGGCGTGGTTTTGTGCCCTGTTATTTCGTTGTTTTTTGTTTCACCGTGCTGTGGTCCTGCAAAAGAGTAGATCACAGCTTGTTTCTAAAGCTCATTTGCTCATCCAGCTAGCAGCCCAGACTCTCAAATGGACCAATTCATCTAATGGTAGAAGTCACTTCCATTTTGTATTCAAGTATCATCTGGGGTAATCATCTTTGGAAAAGTTATTCTCATTCTGTGCCACTTCCAACTCAGCATTTCTTTCACGCAAAATGACTGCCCAATGTTGCTTATTCTCCTTTCATTGCTCATTGCTGATTATGCCCTGTAGCTGCTTCTCCCAGCCCATGAGAGGCACAGGTTTCATACATTTTAGTGTTACAGCCAGAGGCCACACTGCAAGATCTTTATTAGAAAGAAACGTAGC
Source organism: Leptoclinus maculatus (assembly GCA_032191485.1). Classification (NCBI taxonomy): domain Eukaryota; kingdom Metazoa; phylum Chordata; class Actinopteri; order Perciformes; family Stichaeidae; genus Leptoclinus; species Leptoclinus maculatus. The sequence continues at coordinate 13,980,117 of JAVDOI010000001.1, read as the reverse complement.
TTGTCAACAAAGAAAGGTTTCAACATGACAAGGGGCTTAATATGCTTCATTTATCATCGTTTTCTGGTTTTATACCTTGTTTCACGCCACTGCTACCTTGTCTCCCTCATTACTTATCCTAGAACCATACGCTCACACCACCAAAAGCAGAACATCCCTGGCTTTGAATTAAGTGAGGTTAAACTTTTTGCGTTCAATCCACAGCAGAATGTAAGCTGCACTAGCCTGGATTTAAAGCCGTGCACACTAAAGCTGAGCTGCAAAGCTGTTTTGATAAAAAAGGATGCAACGCTTAGTAAAGCGTCTGGTGGGAAGCAATCCTACTGTGCGGTGTGTGTGTGTGTGTGTGTGTGTGTGTGTGTGTGTGTGTGTGTGTGTGTGTGTGTGTGTGTGTGTGTGTGTGTGTGTGAATGTTAGACAAAGAGCGAGAGAAACAGATGAAATGTGCCGGACTGAAATGAATGAATTCCCTTTAGCAATTAAAATGTATAAAGGAGGCAATGAAATTTTCAAACAATCTCAAAACAGGCGATGGTGTCCTGCCAGGCCGCCACAGCAAGATCAAGAGGGGAAAAAAAGCTGTTGCTCAGTTTTCTGATCCTTTGGTGAGATTCACCAGCTTTTGAGACATCCCAGAGTGTAACCGATTGAAGAGTTGTATTAAAGATACAAAACACATCAAGTTCAACATAATTCGGTCAGAGCAAAAAACTATTCGTAGACAATCACGAGAAAGCAAATGATAAATAAGAAGCTTGCAGTAACATATTCAATGTCTTTGGGCTTGTGACACAAACAGCTTATATTTGAACAAAGTATAGTCCCAACAAGGGAGGGTCCCCTGTGTTTGATTTGCTAGAAGAAAATACAGAAAAGACAAGTAATGAGAATCATTACTTTAAAGCACGATCGAATGTGACATTTGAAAGAGAAGAAATGTTCTGTTTCTGTAGCACTTTGGAATAAAATGCTTAGGAAGTTGAAAGGCAAGGCAATGTTTATACCGACCATAACAAGGACATTTGCTGTCCAAGAATAATATCACTAACCCCACTGCAGTAAATAATCTCACCGCAATGCTGCAAACATATGCGTGAAACCTGCCACTGCATGAGAGGAGGTGAAAGCAGACACTTCTGACAGAATCTTCCATAACAGTCTAATTTATTACGAAATTCATTATTGCACTAAGCAAACATGCTATATAATTGTGATAGATAGATAGATAGATAGATAGATAGATAGATAGATAGATAGATAGATAGATAGATAGATAGATAGATGGATAGATGGATAGATAGATAGATGGATAGAGTGTGTGCGCACACATTATGTTCAGAGATTGACCTTTTCCGTGACTGTTGCCTCCACTTCTTTATAAACCTACTTTATCAAATGAAACTCCCGACAGATGGTCCAAATATCATCAACTGTTCTGAATTTATTATCCTCAGATACAAAAGGAAGAGACGAGGGAGGATGAGAAGAAGAAAGGGAGATAAGAAGATAAGCGCTTGCCAGCGTGTGTACGTGCATAACTGGAATCTGCAGAGATTAAACACAGAAATATTACAACGGTATACCACGTAGATAATGGTTCCGCCAAAGTAATGGCATTTTTTTAAAAAGATGTGAAGCTTTTACATGTAATGTCTCTAAATATTATAAAGTAGACTTTTTAATGACCAAACTGAGCCATTTTAATGCTACAATTAATGATGAAAAGGACTTTTCTTTGTCCTGCTCATTGCCTGTCATCTCCTCTGTTTTATCTCCTGTCTTAAGTAGTTCAGTAAATACCCTTTTAGCTCTGAGGGATTTCAAGCAAAGCACCAATTAAGGGCCTAATAAGAGAAAAGAGATCAAAATAGAGGTCCCTTTGGAAGCAGCAATGAGCTTCTAGCACACGAAAAGCTACCAAATACATGTGTGGACACACACACACACACACGTCACGAACGCTGCTGTGTGTGTGTGTGTGTGTGTGTGTCAGATGTTGAATCTCAGTGATGGGATTAGCACTCCGCATTTCCTTCTCGCTGGGTGTCTGGTGGTGAGAGGCTCCATGAACGACAACCTGGGACCTGATGGATGGCACACTGACAAAGAGGATTCGGAAGAGGGAAGACATGAGAGAGAGAGCGTATTTACTGTTCCGTATGTGTGTGTGGGGGGGGGACATCTTTGCTGCGGATTAGTCTCCTGTTCATCCCTGGCCCTTTTCCTCTCTCACACACACACACACACACACACACACACACACACACACGCACACACACACAGAGAGACACGCTCTTAACATCTGACAGGTCTTGTTTTTTAATGATATTCTTATTTGCTTTTTTTTACAGAGAATAAACTAAAGCTGACGACAGGCTTGAAAAGCGGTGTCATTTCGCAGCGATCACTTTGATAGAAGTCTCATAAAGTTCGACTGATGTTTTATTATCGTTGTTCACTGTAAATGAGATTTCTTGTACTACACAGAAAGAATCAATGTGCCTTTAAAAAGCAATCTGTTCTGTCAACAAACATTAAGTCTAATAAGAGGCGTTAACATTGTTGCTTTGTTGAAGGTGTTACTTGTGTTTTGCGTTGTTTTACTCTCTTGACTCTCTTGGTTACAGATGTCAAACATCCTGATGATGCCTTTTCACCTCAATAATTTCAAACACTAAGTGATGTAAACAAGCATATCATTGATACAGCTGATTGGATATTCACATTGACTATTTACTTGATTTGGTGTGTCATCCCTGAACCACTTTAAGATTATGCCAATTTGTTTATAAAATGTCTGAACAGATCTGTATCACAGGAAGCTAAGAAGTATTCACTGTTGTTTTAAGGTAATTGCCCGACTTATTGTTGAAGAAAAATAAATAGGCTCCAGCTAATGAAGGCTGCGTCTGGTCATGAATGTCATGAAAAAAGCTATCATTTGAATTGGTTGCTACAATAACTGCTGTAAATTTACCGCACCAGATGTGATTTCCAAATCAAGGCAGACACCTAACATTTGGTAGACACACTCGAGAACGTCCCTTAAATATGATGGTACACAAAACCAGCTTTGTTTTGATTTAAGAAATGCACAGAGCACGAATAACAATTGTCATACACATGCATCTGTGTGCTGCTGAATGACGCATCTTGGCTGCACACACCCCTTCTGACTGCAGTTATCCTTCATGATAGCTTTGATATAAAAGTATATGCACTGTTGTTGGAACCTTATTCAGTAGTCAAGCTTTTTGATGAAAGCTGTGGTGAGTACCAAGAGTTCATCTTTAAACTGTCCCCTGCAGTTTCTGCCCCCCCGACAGCCTTTAAATGTTTAGTATTTGGTTTCTTTGCTTGTGGTAATATTTTAAAATTGGACTGGCTTTTAGGCTGAATCCTTCACAGAGAATCCCCACAGAGATCAACGCGTACACTACAGGCACGGTGAGAAACCTTTCCGGAGAGTTTCAGGTGTATCTCCTCCGATTCATTGCCTGTAGAAATGACGGAGGGTCAGCCCAACGGCAAATGGAGTCACTTGATTAACTTCCTATCAGGAGGCGAGCTGACACACTCTCTGAGCGTCCGCGAAAAAGTTACACAAAGTTTTGTGACGCCGGTTCATTAGCAAACTTGCTGCATTAATTTGAATTAAAACCAGCAGATGTGTATCAGAAGACTGTGCTCATTTCAAACGCATCAAGGACATTCAATGAATCATAAGAGACATACGCTGATGTGAATGTCGATGCACAGAGCCTAACGACTACAGGGTAGGCTTTTGTTTTTAATTCTAGCGTTTTGAATGTAGCCATGGGAAAGCACAGAGACAGCAAATACTATAAAGTCATATTTGGAAAGATTGAAGGACAAATGAAACATCTGACCCACATATGAGGCAAAAGGTCATCCAAAGACATTTCTACTCTATTCCATTTTATTCTATTTTGTTTGCTTTTTGGAGCAGACATAAATGACCCTGCATGGCTGGTTGTGTGTGCGTGCGCGGGTGAGTGAGCGACTCTGTGTGTGTGTGTTTTTGTGTGTGACGTGGTCTTGGTTTGAACTTTGTCGGCTGCACGCACACCCTGGCTCTGTGCTACAGGGAAATGTGGGCGTTGTGTCTGCCAGGCCTCTTACACTTGGCTTGTCTACATGCATTACTCACACACACACACACACACACACACACACACACACACACACACACACACACACACACACACACACACACACACACACACACACACACAATACATGTACACAGATCCGCAACCACACACAGACATGCTCAGTCAGCACACATACAAAGTCCGACACACATGCATAACAAGAGTCACAAACAGACACAGGAGGACGGAGTTCATTGAGGATTTCTGTCAGGCAGCAGCTAACGGCATAATAGCATTAGCTTCTGTAATTTCCATCCACACCCCCCTCCTTCACACACACACACACACACACACACACACACACACACACACACACACACACACACACACACACATGTCTCAACAATTGCTGTCTCTCTTACTTCATGGGTCTTCCTGCTGCAGTGGCTCATGGGACTCTAATCTAATTCAGAGTTGTTCAGTCATGTTTATTGAGGTGACGTTAATACAACGATGCTGCAGCTCACTCTCTCGGCTCCCACTCTCACTTAATCTCCTACAATCTTGCATCCAGTAGATGGCCTCATTGTGCCTCTGTGTGCATGCCTGCTGGCTACAAGTTCATCTCAGGACATCAAGACACCTTCATTTTTAGCCCTTCTTTTCTTTTTGGGACTTTACAGCGGTGATATATATCCCAGTTGTTGTCAGTGGAGGTCAAGTGTAAAATAAAGTGCAAGCCGATAAAGAGGATATACAATCATTATTGGTACTATAAAACATGTAACAGTGAGTTTGTGATGTAGCCTATTTATGAGTCAGAAATATCAAATATGACACCCACCGTGTTTCAGGCAGAAATTTACATAATTTGATGAACTGAAAAAAGTAAGCTAATGTTTTCCTTCTGTATATATTGTCCCGTAATAATCCTTATTTGTCTTAAATTTAAGTCGGAAAGGTTTTTGTCATTATGTGCCTTAACTCTCTTGAGCAAACACAAATTGGGCTCTATGGTTGTGAATTTGGGTGGCTTTACCCTTCACAGCCTCCCTGGATAGATGGAGCAGTTGTGGCAAAGACCGTGGCGCACAGCAGCAGGCTGCAGCTGAGCGGAGAGAGAGGAGCGCGCATGAAAACGGGTCTTGGAGAGACCGAGTCATTCCCATCACTCTCCTCCGGCCAGTCAGACCGCAGACACATCACAGGGTAACAGAATTTTGCACAACAGAGGAGGAACCTATAAAGAGACGCATGTGGACTGATAAAAACACCTGAGGACCGTCGCAACAGGGGAGCGTGACTGACTTCCCACGGAGGAGTGCGCCGAGAGGGTGAGCTCCTTCTCCTTCACTTGGTTCCAAGATACAAGTTGGATGTATATCGAGGAGATGTGGATTTTCGCGGGACTGAATTATTTGTGTTAGTCAGTTCAATTAACACAGTTGATTTTGGATTCAATTATTTTTCAAGTGGGTCCCGAGCTGACCACATCCACAGAGCGGAGCGCGCGCCGTCTAAAGATTTAGAAAATAAGAAAAACAAACTCTGTTTCTAAGACGCCAACCCAGGGATTTCATTGCCAGAGATACTTTAGGTGGGGTGGCCCCAAAAAACTCTTGAATGTTTTTGAAAGCTGAGCGGTCGTTTTGCTGTGTCCACACAAATGGGCACGCGAACTAAAGCCAAAGGAGTAAAAACGGCCTCGCATCTGGATTACAGCGACATGTCAGCATAAAAAGAGCGGTGAGCTTGATGTGCTTTCCTACATGTGATGAATTCAGACATTTAATCTCGAATCTCGAAATGGACTGTTGAGACTTTTGAATGCAGTTTTCAGCCTAATTTGTGGCTCATTTTTGGAAATGCTGTGCCATGCACTAACAGGGAGCTGGATTCAATAAATAATAATAATACAAAATAAAATAAAAACACGACGCCTAGCTGGGGTGGATCAGCTTCTATACAGGCACCAACATAATCACACGGACACGCCTAGATGATCATTAAACAAATCAAATAAACGCAGCGCGAAAACCATCGATATAAGTTATTGATGAGGTGGTATATAAGGCTAATGATTGGCCAAGCCTCTGTTTACTCAACAGCTCGGCTACAATATGGTGTGAAACTTTGAGGCATCCAGAGAGAGCAGACAAATGAACAAGGACTTTACTTTTTATTTAACTTAATTTTTACTGCTGCTTTATACTATTTCATGACGACTGTGCTTGGAAAAAGAACTGCAAACATCAGCTGGAATATCCCTCCTCCTCTTCCATCTAGAATGTCTGCTGCAGCAGGGATTTATGAACCAGGTATTTTTGGGCGTCAAGAGATATTTTTGAAATATTTTTAGCAGTTTTCGTGCAAAGATGTTGGTTGTGACAAGGAGCTTATGGATGACCCAGTCTGTGGGAGAGCTGGTGCCGAGACAATTGACCTCTCCACCAGCCACGCCATCTGTCTAAAACTCCTCCCCAGAGAGGCACAGCTGCTGCAGGCTGGGGATGTGATGGGGTGACTGTTGACACCCCCCTCACCCACCCCCTATCTCACTTTATTAGCAGTGTAATATAAACAATGGATCAGAATTTCTCAACGGTTCGAGATGGAAAGCAGCTGCTGCCAGACCGAGACTCGTCTAAACGTGTGCTGACAGGATGCTTCCTCTTCCTCCTCATCTTCACCACGCTGCTAGGCAACACGCTTGTGTGCGTCGCCGTCACCAAGTTCCGACACCTGAGGTCGAAGGTCACCAACTTCTTTGTTATCTCGCTGGCCATCTCTGACCTCCTGGTAGCTATCCTGGTAATGCCGTGGAAGGCGGCCACTGAGATTGTGGGCTTCTGGCCGTTTGGCGCGTTCTGCAACGTCTGGGTGGCGTTCGACATCATGTGCTCCACTGCCTCCATCCTGAACCTGTGTGTGATTAGTGTAGACCGTTACTGGGCCATCTCGAGCCCGTTCCGCTATGAACGCAAGATGACCCCTAAAGTGGCATGTCTGATGATCAGTGTGGCGTGGACCCTGTCAGTCCTCATCTCCTTCATTCCTGTTCAGCTAAACTGGCACAAAGCTCAAACCACCAGCTACGCAGAGCTGAATGGAACATACACCGGCGATCTGCCCCCTGACAACTGCGACTCCAGCCTTAACAGGACCTACGCCATCTCCTCCTCCCTTATCAGCTTCTACATTCCCGTGGCTATCATGATCGTCATCTACACCCGGATCTACCGCATCGCCCAGATACAGATACGGAGAATATCTGCCCTGGAGCGGGCAGCAGAGAGTGCCAAAAACCGCCACAGCAGCATGGGGAATAGTTCGAGCATTGAGTGCGAGAGCTCATTCAAAATGTCGTTCAAGCGAGAAACCAAAGTCTTAAAGACGCTCTCAGTCATCATGGGAGTGTTTGTGTGCTGCTGGTTGCCCTTCTTCATCCTTAACTGCATGGTTCCGTTCTGCGAGCCGAACTTGCCAGACGGTACCACAGACTTCTTCTGCATCAGCTCCACCACCTTCGATGTGTTTGTGTGGTTTGGCTGGGCGAACTCCTCGCTAAATCCTATCATCTATGCCTTCAACGCCGACTTCCGCAAGGCCTTCTCCATCCTCCTGGGCTGTCACCGGCTCTGCCCTGGGAGCAACGCCATCGAGATCGTCAGCATTAACAACAACATGGGCACCCCCAACTCGAACCCCAACTGTCAGTATCAGCCCAAGAGTCACATCCCGAAGGAGGGCAACCATTCAGCCAACTATGTGATCCCCCACAGCATCCTGTGTCAGGAGGAGGAGTTACAGAAGAAGGATGGATGCGGATTGGAGATCGAGGTGGGAATGGGAAACAACGCCCTGGAGAAACTCTCCCCATCCATCTCTGGGAATTTAGACAGCGACACTGAGGTCACCCTGGAAAAGATCAATCCCATAACACAGAACGGACAGCATAAAACCGTGCCATGTTGAGAGGAGGCAAATATTGATCGGAGTACACCGAGGCATGGATGTACACACAACGGGAAGAAAAGCTCACACAGGAGGACGGCAAACGTAACAAAAGAGACGATTATCTTTCAGAACACGCCTGACAGGGAAACACTGAGTGGGATATACAGGACCTTAAGACTGTCAACAAAAATCTACATGGAAGAACCTACAGAATGTTTTAAAGTAAAGGCACTTTATCCTGGATATAACTATCTGCAAAATACTCTCAGCATTTATTGATGAAATTGACACATTTGATGATAAATGTTGATAATGTGAATATTAAAGCAGAACACTAGCTTTGTGCACATGTATACATTTTTTTTTTACATTTACAAAGATGTATACATCTGCATGTGTATACTGTACAGTACTGACACAATCCTGGAAGGACTTAAACACAGTATATACAGTGGAGGAAGATGTAGTAACTATTAGCAACATGTCTTGTACGTAGGTGCTTTGTATGTGTTTTATGGAAGAGAGAGCAATGTGGGTAAATTGATTTTCAGTACAGAATAATTAGTTGTTTGTTGCAGTTATTTCTCTTCAGTACATTTCTAATGACAATTTTATTGCTAAATCAAAACACCTCAGACACCAAAGTGACAGTATTCTTATTCAATCTAAAACAGGCAGGAGGCAGATAATGCAGTTCAGAACCGTATGCCAAGTCATATATTTATGAATATTTCATTTTTACACCCCCCCCCCCTACCCATGTTATCTCGCAGTATCTCCAGATAAGGAAAAGTCACTCCTGTTGTCTACTTCCCTTTCCTTGTATCCTATTCTGACCATCCTGATACAAGTCCTCCTGGGACAGATTAGACATTTCCTCCATTTTGTCTCCTTACTCCTGGTTTTCATTAGCTTTGTCTCCCCTCTCTTGGGCCCTACAGTCTCCTCTCCTTTCCATTTTCCTGCTCCTCTTTCCTCAGTCAGCAAAGTCCCTTCCTCCCTCACGCTGCCCTTATTTCTTCAGCGCTGTCAACCTCTTCTCTCTTCCCTCCTCCCCACCGTTCGCTCAGTCAGCACGGCCCTTTACACCTGCACCATACCTTCCTTTTATGTTTTTCTTTGTCTGCCTCCTTACCGTCTCCCCTGGCAGCCCTCCATTTCATTACTCTGCCCACTTAAAGTGATACTTATTATTCAATTTGTTTGCAAATGCCGTCGGTCCATGATTCAAAAAGAATGTAAATCTGTAAACTAAAACTCCTGCACTCGGACAGAGGAGGCAGCAGCAGCAGCAGAGTTTACTTAGTTGTAATGCAAGTGACACTTAGTGACCTTTTGCCAACTTGCAATTATGTGATTTTGTAAATCGCTCATGCTGGGAGCCATGCTGTGCTGTAGGGGCGATTTAGAACAATGCAGTGTGACTGTGTTTGCAGGGGTGGAGTCCAAGACAAACCACTATGGTGAGGATCACCTTCAAGATATCAAACATATTTTTATTGCCACTCCTCTCACAGTCATTTGTTTATGCACTGTAGCATTTATATATATATATATATATATATATATATATATATATGCACTGATTGCACTGATGTTTTATTCTAATAATAATGATAATAATTTACAAATGTGTAGTTTTACATGCAAGGTTGAGTTTGAGTACAGCGAGTGAGACAATGTAACATTTGCTTACCATTGGCGAGTGTAGGGTTAGCGACTCTAATGTCCATTATAGAGCTAATCTATAGCTTGCTAAAATTAGCTAACATTAGCCCCCCCTAAATTACTGGGCATACCAGCAGCAAAACCTCTGAGTGTATCTAATTGAGCAATGCTCTATGTTATTGCTTATGAATTCAACTTTTCCTTTTGTAATTGTGCTATTTCTTCTTTCAAAAGTTACATAATTTTAAGTTTGAGTTTTATGTATTTGTGCCCATTAAAAACAAACAAAGGCCAAATAACATAACAATATGAATCTAGAGATTGTAGAAAAAGTCCCAAGGCCTATTTATTATCTCTACATAACATAATTCATAATCTCAAAGATATACAGTATGTAGCTCACTGTTCTTTTAATCCTTTGAATTACATTAAATTGCATTTTCAGAGTTTAAATAAAGGCAGACCCTACACGTAATTATCAGACATCATTAGCTCTCCGTGGAAGCCTGTACAGCTTTGATTAGTTCAGTGTTTCTGGGGAAAAGAATGCTCAACAGAAAGCTTTCTGTATGCTGAGCGTCCACCGTGTGCTCGGTGTGTCCACGAAGGCGTGAAACTGTCGCACATCAGAGAAAGGAAGAGCTGATCCAATAGAAAGCAATTGGTCTTGAATGAAGCATTTGATTTTCCTGCTCTGGAAAATCCAATGCTATCTAGATGGCAAAAAAAGGGGAGGGGAAAGCTTGTAGCTCAATATGTGACTTGACTTGTGACATAAAAGCGACTCATTGTCCTCTCTGCTGCCCTGTCCTCGGCTGCTGCTAGCTGCTGCTCCATCACTTTAAAACTGACATTCATGAACCGGAATTCAGATTAGGGATCTTTTATTACGAGTTAATTTAATTTTCCGAGTAATCAAATTCCAAATTTCAAGTGCCACAAATACTAAAACGTTCCCCTCTACTCCCATGCCTTTTTTTAGAAACTCTCAACCATATCAGCTCAGTAACTCTCCCTTTTCTCTCTTCATCAGTTCTTCTTGATTTACTCCCTAATTATTTCCCAACACAAGCCAGCTCAAACATGCGAGAAAACATGAACTGCACATAATCTGTCAGGCCTGGACATGGAGGGGAACTGCCTTGGGGAAGATTTGGTTTCCCCTCTCCACCTCCACCCCACTCTCCCTTTTCTCCATCTCTTTTTCTTTTCTCTTGGCTGCCTCTGTCGACTTGATGAGTGTTCCCAATGTTAACACAGATTGCATTTCTTATTAAACAGACAGGACCTACTGTTTCCCTTCTGTGGTTTGAGTCAAATCGCTGAATCAAAGCCCCACCTGGCCGTTTTATTATTATTGCTGTTGCCAAAATTTTTATTTTTGGCTGAATGTGACTGTACTGTAGCTTATGCTGTGATTTAACCAGTGTTTTATAAGCTAAAATGTAGTGGGTGGGGGGTATTCTTAATGATATAGAGATTAATCTGCCATTTGTTGTGACATCATTGGCATTTACAGGTTTACCAGACGTTTTTTCGTATATGCTGTATGTACACATTTATAGAAACATACCTCCAGCTGTGAGTTGAAATGATCTCTGCTGTATTTTGGCTCCATGTAAAACCCCCCCTGAGCCCTCACCTTGTCAACTCGGTGAGTCATCTTTCCAGATGCCACTGCTTTGATTTTTTGGAGAAGGGCGATGTCAGCCAACAGTCCCACAAAGCGAGATGTTTTGTTTGATCCAGAGCATTTCCTCCAGGCTGCCCTACATGTTGCTTTGGGGAGCTGTGGTGACAGTACACGGTCTCGCAATCAGTGTACTTACATGGCGTATATGACAACTTAAGCAAATGTGACAGTGCAGAATCCGTCTTCTCCCTCGGATGGCGGACCGATGGACGCAGCAGACGTAGGGGCCTTGGGGATGTGGTGGTGATGTTTCAGCTCACTTAAACTGTCTGGATAATGACGGAGTCCCTACCTCGACATCAATTCAGTGACAAAAGCTTCATGTACAAAATGACATTGCAGTATTTAGGGTTGGGGGAGTGCAGGGATAGAGTATTGTACAATGATGTTCAAAATGTAGTCGTGATTAACACAAGTGCTTTTTATCTTCAAGAATCCTTAATGTGTGTAGCAAGCTTACATGCTGTATGTTTTCTCCAGTGTGGGATTATAATTTACAGGAAGATGCAGCAGTCACTGACTATATATTTATTTATTTACATGTTTCTGGTGTTCATTCATGAACGTGATGTCAAAGATTATAACCCTCAGAATAATTACAGTATTTAGTTTACAGTTTGTACAAAAAAAAAAAATATGTGCCCTTCTTGTAAAATAAACATGTATGTATTTTCTTTTTCATCTGTGCCCACTGAGTTGTGCTTATTTGTGAGGCGTGTGTGAAAGCGAGTGGCGTTGTATCTTTGACAGCGAGTGGCTATTGGAAGATCATGTCGCTGCATAGGATCGATGGAGATTGATTTTGAACGGTGACGCATATTTTTTTCCAGCTCCCTGAGCGCGGTGTCCTCGCTGTGTCCCTGCCTTCGCCCCGCATTTACATAACCTGACAACCACTTGACAGTTGACACGTCCTCTTGCTCTGCGCTCTGACCCGCCTCATTTGTTAACTTCGATGTTGGCTCAAACACATGCAGGCTCAAATGGCACACACAGTAGCGTTTTAAAAGATAGAATCCACAACAGTAAAGGAACATATCTCCACATTTTAATCAGATTATAACATATTTAAGAGTCTGAATTGGATTTAGCTCACAGAACTATGACTATCCCACCTTTTTATTTTGCATTTATAGAGCCTGGAATGATCACTAATCTCGTTTCAGATCACTTGGTTGGAGCTTGTTTCATCTGCTTTACACCTGAAGGCAAAAATAAATAAATCTAAATCAGTTGGACTACTCAAAAACACTTGACAAAACCCATGACCTCAATGTTAAACTGTCTGATTGTAGAGTTACACTTCAAAGCATTGCTTTGCATATCCCTAGTGGATTAAGCAATGTAACAATCAACATTTAAAAGGATTAGTTTGGTGCTTAATCTCATTTAACACATCTTTGCATTCGCTCTGTATGCATTTAGTGAGGGTCAATATATCGTAATTGGGTAGTATAACCCGAGAATAGCCTCACTTTCAATTCTTTTGTAACTATCATTATTTTAGCAGTCCACGGAGCAGTGGGATGCGGTCATGTGAGAAATTACAGAAACAAATCTGCAGCATCCCATTCGCTGACTGCTCTGTAGCTGCCAGTGCAGCTTTAACTAACATCTGTTTGATTTTGTCTCTCAAACACACATTTTTTGGAGTCTTTTCAAAATGAAATTGGATCAAGACAGAATAGCTTGTACAACTCAGGCTTGCAATCAGTAGTTGTTTTGTTTACTGAAGAGAAGAAAAAACTATTTCAACTCATACTGTGTGTATTATAATACATATGGAAAAAGACAACATGTCCATCTGTATATAGGCACATACAATAAGTGTGTAATGTAAATATTTACACATGACCCAAAATACTCTCACAAATTCATCCAGTGCTCTTAATTTGAAATCCCACCTAATTTAGAGCACATGAGTGGCAGCAATGCACACTGGTTACTGTAACGGCAGTTGGAAGTGCACTTCACATTAATTGTATTTGGTACAGTATGTTTGCACAAGGGAAATGGCAAAGTGATTTTCACAAGTTCTCAAGTTGTCAAATATGCTGCATAACCACCAAACACAGCATTGGTGGCGTCTGTTTAAATAATTCATGATTGTTTCAGATTTGTTGCAGATCAGCTCGATGGTTTCAGAGAAAGTTTACAACCCTGACGTGCTCTCAGATAGTACAAGGATTCAAACAACTCTTATTTATAGCAGTGTGATTTAACAGTGTAGTGTCACTTGATATTTAAACAATAGGTTCATTACCTTGCTGCAGTTTCCCACTGAGCTTAAACACAGACCTGTTGGGGGCAATCATTTAGCTTTCCAACACCAAAATAAATCTCCCAAGAAGCTTTACAGGGTTGCAAGGCATGCTTTCCATAAGCCTTAATTGGCTTTATTTTGTAAAACAAATGGTTGCAATTATTTAAATTGATTGAACATGTAGAAACATGGCCGACTATCCTGTGAGCTTCCTATTAGAAAGGGAGATTTATCACGGTGTTTGAAGGTCTAATCGGTTTCCCGTTGAAATGTGCGTTAAGCCCAGTGAGAGGCAGCAGCAGAGCGGTGCCTTTATGAGATCTAAAGCTATTCATAAATGATGGGAAACAACACAATTAACCTGGATTCAAGAACAACAACATACACAACTATAAAATGCTGCCACAGCCCTGTGTATTGATGTTTAACCTATCCTGGTCCAGCCTGAGAGAGGGAGAGGCCGGAGTGGGGTCACAGTGGAAATACAGTCAAGGTTAATGAAAGACTGCAGGCAGCAAAATGCAACGTAGCATTGTCCCTGTGTGTGTGTGTGTGTGTGTGTGTGTGTGTGTGTGTGTGAGAGAGAGAGGGCGAGTGAGTGTGAGTGAGTGTAATGAGCTTATGTAACTACAACAGCACTCATTCGGCTCCTTTGCTCACTCCCAGCTGAACAGCAGGAAGCATCCTTTCCAAAATTTAGAGCAGTCCACATTTGATACAGATGGATGAAATGACTAGAGTCTGAGACAATCATTTTTTGGAGAATTGGGGGAATTCTTTTCCTGATGGACACTCTAGCCCAGCATTGTTTACAGAGCCCAGCAAGCGGAAGAAGCCAATGTGGCAGTTTACACCCGGGTGCTTATAGCATGGCAGAGACAGGGACCCAGGTGTCACTTCCTGAGTTTTGAACCTTTCATCCACCACAACCCACTCATTAAACATGGACCTACTTTGTTGCTCTTTACACTACTATTGCTGTTACTATTACTAAATCGTTCTGCCAGAAAGGGCCTACAATTTCAAAATGAACCCCCTCAAACAAATACAGTCAAGTTATTTTATTAATGGGAGCTGAAGTCCTTCAGTTAGGAAGGAGCACCAACAGCGTAAGCAGCAGGCTAAAAGCTCAATTTAGTCGTTCCTAAATGTCCTTTTCCCCTTAAACTCTCTCTTTCTCATTAAAATACTTTCAACGAATCCCCTGCCCTTTCTCATTACTATTTTCCGGACTGCTGTGACTGAACACTTACTGCAGCATGCTGAGCAAATCAAATAATGAAGGTTATCAGGTCATGGACGATCAATGGGCCATTAGGGTTCAATACAGTTTGATATGGGACTTAGATATGTGGGTTTTGGCTGCTAAAGACCTAATAAATAATCAATGTATGCAAATCTTTATGTCATTTATGGTGGTGGAGCAATGGTCCACAGAACTGATCTCAAATTCTCTCCAGCGTCCTTTAATGTTCCCATATTTACTTCAAGGAGTTCTCTGGTGATGGCGAGATGCTTACCCTCTGCGAACACCTTGAACTGCTGGCTCTTGATTATGCTTAAGATCCATGAGATTTGCAACTTCCTTGTGCCACCAGTTACCCATTGGACCCGGGGTTGACTTTATTCATCTTATTCAATATTTTCATTTCATTCGATGAAGACAAGCGTCCATTTAAATCCATGTCCTTGAGCAGTGTCTTTACCTCTGTCTCTGCCAGCAAATTCTCAGAGGCCTTTTTGACAGCTACTTACAACATTACTCAAGCTCCTCTGCTCAACTCTGAGGGGCTGGCGCTTTTTGATCACTCTGCTTGACTCCTCCGCTCCCTTGGGGGAACAAAAAAAATGGTTCAAATAGAGCTCTATGGTTAGATGACACCATTACAATACTATAACAGTTATAACATAAAGTCTAAAAGATCTGTAAGACTTTACTTTTAAGGAACTACCATAACCCTTTGTTTTCAATATTATTTATTCAGGTATGAGACCAAAATACTCTCTCCCTCTGACAGGACCCAATCTGTCACTGTGATGACTTTTGATGTCATTAGTGAAGAGCTCCATCTGTCCCCATCCTTTCTGCATAGTTTTTTTATAAGCTGTTAAAATCACACACGTCAAGCATTTTACCTACAAACACCTGCCTTGTATTTTCTTATCATCATGCATATGTGAAATTCGACCTCGAGCTTTTAACCCATCCTTAACATAGGAACAAATGGCTGCAGTTGAAGCGCCCGGGCAGCAACTTTGGGGAACAGAGCCTTCGCTCAAGGACACTTTGACATCTGGCCAGGAGGAGCCCGGGAATCAAAGGACGACCCGCTCTACCCCGTGAACCCCAGCTGCCCCACCTGTCATGGTTTTAACATTTGACATGCCAGTTTTTGTTGGCGTCTTGTGTTCACATTTCAACCTAAATTTTGTAAACAGCTCAATTGTTTTTTGTCATTAACCTTGTCATGTTATGCCAACACAACAAGCTCAAACTGCCAAGGTAACCAAGCAACTTCAGAAGGCTGTCTGTAAATAGCTCGCTAACTCTAACACTTATACACCCACTCAACTCTGTGAAGTTGAGAAGAATCACTGCCATCACATGAATTACATTTCATGGCTTCCTGCCAATGCCTAAAGCTTAAATACGAACTCAGCCTCTTATCTCCTCCCTTCTTGTCTCGTCTTCTTGTCTCTCCTCCCAAACCCCTTCGTCCTTCTTTTCTGACTCCCCCCTCCCCGCCTTCCCTCTCCCACTCCCCAAGCAGTGCAGTGACTCACACTTCCTCTGGTGTGAAGTGCTTTATCTCATCAAGAAATGGATCAAGCCAGGTATCTTTATTACCTCTTCACTCCCGTAATAAAATAGTTAAGTAGAAGTTCTTGAAAAGAAAGTTAGTAAAAGCAGATACTTAAAAGCATGATTGACAGAGAGTCACATGAAAAGAGTTTCAGTGAACACAACAGGAAGTGTTGGAATCATGTATATAAATCTTATTTCAATACAGAAGAATACAAAAGTTGAATGGTTTGAATGGCAGCTTCCCAGTGGCTTGAAAAACTTAGTGTTCAACTTTCCAGGTCCTTGAAAACCGAGGGCAGAAGGAAGCACTCTGTCTTGTAAATTCTTGTTTTTAAGGAGCAAAGTTTTACTCTCTTGTTATGATTCTATGTTTTATTCATAAACACACTGCTGTCTTTCTCTGCCATGTCTAGAGTGTACCGTTGCTTCAAAACCTGGTATGAGCGGTGAGACCAGGTTCCTTTCCATTCCTCATTATCATATCGCCATAATGCTAATATATGATCTTTCAAGTCACATCGGCTGCCTATTTCTCCCTCTTAGTTCCTTCCAATCTTTGTTTTGGTGGAATGATTTATTGCATTGTCAATGACAAATGATATATGGTCTCAGCTTTTGCAATGTGTGTAAAGGGGAGTGTGTGTGTGTGTATGTTTCCTCTTTAAGATTTATTTACTACACCGTATAGCTATAAAACTTTACCTAATTAAAAGAAAACTGCTAAAGCATAACTAGCGTTTGTACTATTTAGTGTAACATTTCACTTGCAAACAGGTTTTACAGCACTGATAAATCAAGTGACTTACAAGGGAAGGTTGCAGCCTACTGGGTCATGAAGTCATTGCAAGCAACATAAATTAGTGATCACTTCAAGTCTTGCACATGAAATCTTCCTAATATTCAACTAGATACTTGTGGAAAGCAGAGAGCGTGCAATGCTCTCATGGGCCTGGCCACCACCTGTTTTACTGACTCTGCACATTCATTCTGCTGATGTCAATTTCAATGCATTTTTTCCTCTGCTATCAATCAATTTTGCAATCGTGCCAAATTTTACAGACTGGTGCCAACGTGCACTTGAAGAACAAAATAGTGAGTTTCCTCCTGCTGGCAACATTCTAGCTTGTCACGGTGGCCAGAAACATGACTCGAGATGAAAGCGCGTGTTGTTTCGTAGCTGTTTGCAGACAAGTTTGTCACATTCGTGTCAGATTTGGAGAATGTGAACTGAAGGCGTGTGGATCTCCGCTCCTCACAGTTAGAGTTTTGGAAGTTTGCTGAATTAAACAATGAAACTGAGCCGCATTTGTGCCTTACCGCTCTCGTTGGTCAAATCACTGCATGTGCTCAGATATTCTATTGTGCATCTTCCCTTTCATATTGCCTTCATGTCTTCTGCGTTTGGTGTCTCAGGCATCCTAATTCCACCCTCCTCATCATACCCAAGTGTCGTGAAGACTCTTCTAACTGAATTAAAGATGGTGCCAGTCTCCCTCTGAAAGTGATGTGGCTCTACATATCTAGGCTAGTCATCAACACAAACTTCACCAAGAGATCTGAAAATACCTGTGATATCTTTTTACAATCTCCTCATTAGATACCTGAGCTGAGCTATTCTGCCTCCTTTTTGTCTGCATTTGGGTCCTTCCCCCGTTGGCTGCATTCACAGGCTGTGCCAAGTAGAGTACAAGTACCTCAAATTTAGAGTAAATGCGTATACTTGGTTCCACCACTGCTCTCCATTAACACCTGAGGTCGGGTTTGGATATGTTCTATGTATCTCCGTGCAGAGTGTATCTGCATGTGACTCTGTGCAGCTGCTGCTGCCATTTATCTGCTCCTGACCAGTGCTGTGTTTGCTATGTTCTGTGCTACACTGAGCACCTGTCTCCTCTTCGCTTCCTTTTTTATTTGTAATGTAATGATTTATGTCCAAAAACTCCCGAGGCATAGCCGGTGTGCCCTACTTTACACTACACCAGGATGTTAGGTGGAATTAAATAACTCATGGCATTTATTCATTCTAAATAAATTTACCTTAACGAGCCTTTCCCCCTGGAAATGAATTGCTCTATTGACCAGCCTGTCTCCTTGAAAATACCCCATACAGTGAGTTAGTTGATTGATTTTTTTCTTGATTTTTTTTCCTTTCCCTGAGATTACGTATAGTCACTCAAAAATAGTCGGCTTCACTCGGTTTATTAACTACAAAATCATATGTATCCCAAAAAGTTCACTTAAGTTTAATTTATTTTAATTCATTCGTATTTGGACAGAGGTAAAAATAGCAGATTTATTTTTAAGAGAAAACCCTGATGCCATTAGTCTCCAGTTTGTTTCACAGCAGGTATATTTTTGTTATAAATTGAAATTGTCCCCAAGCATATAGATCTGATAGAGAGTTACCCTTTGTATAAATTGACTGGTCAGTAAGATTATTAGGCCTATTAATACCTAGAAAGTTTTAGATGTTGCATTAATGGTTTTCTCAAATAACTTTAAGCTCGCTGACACAAGTCTAACCTTAAATGTAAGTATTTCCTCTCGAAACCATATTTGAAACACTGCATATTATGTGATATTCAGTGATTCTTTTTTGCCTCCCAGACATGTTTCTTCCAGAAGGGTCCTGAACTCTTGGCTCTTTAAACCATTAAACTGACGGCTGCTTTTAAAAGTTTACAGAGAATGAGAAGAGCAATATTTGTATCATTGTGAAGATACGTTATGTTTTTTGGTCTGGGGCACAATGGTAAAAAAAAAATTGGAAACAATTAAAACTATAAATTACAACACTCTTATCTCCTCTTACATCACATGGAGGCAGTTTTTCCTTCTGTTCCACTCTGCTTGTTGTTGATGTCGACGCCTTTAGGCAAGGTCACCAAGCTCATCCGCATGTCTTGAATTGTTCAACATATTCCTATCATAGTTTTCATCAGTAAATCCACAGAAAATTGCTTTTTTTATTAAGACAAATCCCACTTTCTTTCTCATCACGACTTTGCTTGTTTACCTTGCATGATGTGTAACCGTATTTGGAAACATACCCGTTGGGTTAAGTAGGAAAGGCAGAAATGTATAAAAGATCAAATTGACGAGTGGAAAAAGATGAACTCGCGCATTTAACCTCTTATAACAAACCAGGAATTGGCCACCTGGCCGATCTTATCAGGACAAGTAATTATAATCAACTGTGACTTATAACAAAATCTTATATTGATGTTGCTTGACAAACTGCTGGCCCAGCGGGTCAACCGGCCAACAGGGAAAACTCCTGCTGTTCCAGATGGCCAGTCCAGTGTGCTCATGGGGTAATTGTGTTTTCATATTCCGCCAGTCGTAACTAATTGGCTCATTCATCAATAAAGAAATTGAAACCGTAACATTTTAATACATCACAAAGAGAAAGGCAGCACTCTTTTTTCTTTTCTTTTTTTTTCTTTTTTTGAAAAACTTGTTTTTGTTTGTTATCTGTAGAGGCACCATACATGTGGATTCATAAGAACAGTCCTGTTGTTTTACAGCGATAGTTTGAAACCGCAACTCAAGGAGAACATTAGCGTGTTATTACAGCTTGGTTTAATGCATAAAAACACCACTGTGCTGAAATAAGTGAATGGCAATTAAAGCATTCTGTGGAATTCATTTGTTTCTTGCATGCTGTTGATTTACTGGGTTTGCTGCACCCGTTTTTTTTTTGCTGTGGTGTTGTGACAAATGTTCACATTTAAAAAATCTTGGCAGAGACACAACGAAGACCAAGCTTAATTGCTGTGGAAGGGCAGTTTTTTCTTGCAGGTGAATCTGCCAGAGCATCTATTATGTCAGCTTTCTTTATCGAAGCCTTCAAGCGCAGAACTCGGCACAGAGACAATACAACAAGGCTCATGTTGATTGGCACTGCTACTGAAGTTTTTGCTCTTTGAAATGCAGGCTTCACTTCTATTTTACATCAAGCGGTATTCTTTTTTACACTATTTAAATAGAGTAACCAGTTGAAGGAAGTCTCATTAAAGAAAAGGGGGCCAACTTTAAACTAACTTTTTTTAAATCGTGCTTAAGATGGTGAAAGGTGTGTTCATTGGCTTATGGCTCACAATTGGCTGTTCCTGTCCGCAGAATATGAGAGCTTTTTTTTTTCTTTTCTTTAGCTTTGTTTGAAAGGGTAAGGATTAAGGTTAATACCGGCAAAGCTCATGCCAGTTGGAGACCCAATTTCCCATCAACCCTGTTTGTTCCTTCAGCCCTTTCAGTATTAGCCTGACGAGCTTAACGGTCAATAAAGATGGAAGCAGAAACATTCTTTTAAATCCACAATGATCCAGGTGGGCTTCATTCTCCACTGGTAAACATTGGGCCTCATGCATGAATGCTTTCTTAATTTTTTTCTTCGATTTTTTTTCTTGCGTTAAGAGTAAAATAAGAAAAATCAATTGGGATTTATGAAACATTCCCTGACTGCCAAGTCTTTTCTTCCCCACCTGAGTATGTTGATGCGTTGCATTTGATCTTAAATTGGATGCGTGTGCTAGGAAATTTGCATTTAGCATAGGGAACCGCCCCTATAAACCCATATAAGGGCAGCAGACTTTAGTGGCCTCTGCAAACCACACACCAACAAGCCACTGACATTTGACAGCTAACGTTAAACTCAAACAGAAGAAAGTGTCAGAACCACAGACATGGATGAGGGCATTGGAAAGTCAGGGATGCAGTCTGATGTTTCTCTGGACAGTACCACAGCCATTAAATATCCTGTCGGCATCGGACAACAAAGCCAAGGGTCAACTAGCAACATCTGAGGACAAATGTAAGTACCAATCCAATCTTCAAAGTGGATTTAATTTAGCCGATAGCACCATTTGATTACACATAAAAGATATTTCAAAAATCTTTAGCCTGTGATCATATGCTCATTTTAAATCATTGGTATATGAATAAATAAAAAGATGTATAATTTATTTCAGATGCGTCTGGCTCCAGTGCCGCATCAAGACTATCCACTAGAGCAGAGATCATCTCGGTTGGTCCTAAAAGAAAATATATGACTCTTCAACATGTCATCCACTTTTTCACATTTTAATGACACTCTAAAAGAAATAAATGAAACTTAAAGGATTTTTTTTTTTTGTTATCAAATTTATGCCATTATATTTTTGGGGGCCTTGAGTATAAGCTTAGGCCAGCTAGCAAAGGTGATCTGCTTGCCAGTTAAAAATGTGAAATGAGCCGCTTTGGGTCTGTGGTCGGGTCCCATGAAATTAATGTCTTCTGGTTGTGGCAGGTGGTTTGGGTTGGTGTATTGCAATATTGTGCAGAACACAGCAGGCCGTGATTATTTTGCACACGCTTTCAGGTGTGTAAGAAAAGCTTGCCACCTGCTTTGTCTAGACACGGCCATCAGTTCCCGGTTACAGACCACCTCCTGCAGGATCTGAGGGTTGGTAAGTGGTGTCATAAGCCACAACAGGTGGGGTAGCCCCGATCACCTAAATTACAAGTTGACTTTATGTTGAAGAGTAATAATGTATTATGCAGAAAATGTGTTGATTGAATGGAATAGTAGGTCCCAGGAGCCAGGAAACGGATAGCAGTGAGTACTTGACGTTGAGGCGCAGTGGGATTAGATTGTTTTGTCTCTAAATTGTGGGTCCAGAACGGCACACTGGTTTTAAAGAATCTGCCTCGGTTATCAAACGGCTAATGAGCCACTCGTCACTTTTGGCAAACAAATCCACTCTATCTCTACACACACACACTCTCTCTTCTCAAGGCTTGGTTTGCCAACACATTAAGCTGTATCAAATAAGCCATTGTGTTTTCGGTTGCGCACTGTTTCCTACCATTATTATACTATATGTGATATTCTATCTCAGACCTGTGGACCTACTGTTGACCTAGTGTGAGTGGTCCTAGGTCCTTTTGCATGCATGCACGTGTGTATATGGGCACTTTGTGCAAACTGCTTCACAAGGTGATGAACATGACTCGCGTGTGAATAATGGAAGATGCTTTGAAGGGCCTTTGCTCTTTGTAACACAAACTTGACCTTTACTCGGGTCTAGCAGCTCTGAGCAGAGCATGTGGTTCTAACAAGTTTGTTTGCTGTTATAGTATTCAGATAGTGTATCCATCAATAATCATTGCAAAATGTTTCTTTTGAAGATTTTTATATATATATATATGTCTATATTTAATTCATGCTCTTTTTACACCTTTTATGCCTTAGCCTCCAGAGAATATTCCACGTAAACGGTCACTAAAAGCCTGAGTAAATCTGAACTGTGACCACACAAAAAAGAACGGAGATGCACAGACAAGAGTGCTCTTACCATTGCTGTCAGAGCAAGTTTCCTTTGCTTTGTGATTTATGGCCTACCTTTGCAACCTTCCCGAAAGCCATGCATCCACTGTACGAGACTCTGTGCACTTTATTACCTCATTACCTGTGGGTGGCTAAAGTTATGGCTATCTTAATGAACTAAAATCAGTGCCAAGTGCAACTTGATGATGTAGTGATGATAGGCTTATTTTACTTGCAGGTCAGAATCAGACTCAATTTTATCAGCCACATTGCTGAAAAATAATTTAAATCAGCTTGACTAATTAGGTTGAGAAAGCAGATAACCTTGCCTCTGTGAGACCAGTTGGCTCTGATTGCCATCTTTTGTTTTATTGTGTGAAGCCAGAGATAGCAAGACTACAGTGAAATTCACAAGATGGGCTCCTGGGGTGCATCAGGTGAATGATGATGTCCAAGTTCGGCTGTGCCTCTTTCACTCTGCAGGAATTCACCGTGTCTCCTAATTTATTTTGGAAAACCAATGATGCTCTCCAGATGGTTACTGCTCAAACTCTATTTCTTCATTTTTCGCCGTATAAACAAACAGCCACTGGCAAGCACAACAAAATTAGGATCACAGACTGCAACACAAGCAGGGAAGAATAACGATATCGCCAGACAAGAAAATTAATATTGGAGGATTTTGCAAAACTATGGATTTTTTATTTTTTTTTAATCGTTTTTTATGTATGCACATGGCAGAATACTATGATGGTAATGTTAGGGTTGGGCAAGTAAAACACGTATTATTCAATTAAGATTGGAGAAAGATTGTTGTTACAGTTCATTAAATTGCGATTGGCAATTGCAAGTCTGTAACAGGATGCAAACTCTGGAACCCAGCATCGAAATTGTATTTGTTACACACACAAACCCCCCCCCCCCCCCCCCCCCCCACCTCTACTTCCTTATTTCTGGCCCTTACCAAACATAAGGCAAACAACTTCATTGCATTGCCACTCAGTGTTGGTATTGGATGTTTGCTGCCAAGTGCAAAGTCCTCCAATATGAACATGATTTCACAGATGGGCTAAATATAGCCAAGACATATGTCATAAAATATTGATATACACTATGTGCACAAAAAATGGAAGGGAGTCCTCTAATACAGATAAAAAAGCAAAGACAAGTTGTTTGGCCCGAGTGTCTTTTCATATATTATATAGTTTAATTTTTTATGCGTGTGATATTTTAGGCATAAACTAGACATTGTTTTTCTCTCCTAGCTAATGTTAACCCACTTACTGTGGCTTTGCCTTTGCAGTATAGACGTTTAAATCCCAGGATACAACGGAGCTGCCCAAGCCATTGTTGATTTGTAGCTCTGATCAGTCAAGTGAGCCAATACTATCATGGGATTTCCTTTCTTGCTCAAGTGCCAGCTCTAGTGATATTGACAGCACAATGGCGAGCAATACGCACAAAGAATGGCAATCATTACAAAGCAGCCGAGGATTCCCTTTGTGTGCGTGGATGCTGACTCTGTGGACAGATAGATGTCTGGGCGAATGAGTCAATATCATTGTCCATGGGGAGTGACTAAGTGGGGTCTTTACAACAAGTAATATAAATTAGTAATGTGAAACAATACATGTGGGACTGATGCGATTATATCAACAAGCAAGGCTTGTAAGTGAGTTGTAAGTTAGAAATGGGAAACCGGCTAGTGACGGATGACAAAGATGTGCCGGCCAAGAATCCGGTCAGGACACACTCTCCTGTGCCTTCGCCATATCTATCTCAATAAAGAGAGAAATTATTCTTGACGAGTTCAGGTTGTCCATTTTCCACAAAGGCAAGAAAAAACAAAACATAAGGAGCGAGTATGGAATGTTAATCAGAGCAAAGACATGACTCTGATAAAGGGCAAGAAAGCCCACAAGGACATATGCGAATGACTAAGACCATGTTTGTGTGTCTGTCATCTGTCTTGCTCCTTTCTGTTTTGATTCTGTTATGTTTTGTGTGTGTTTCTGTGCATGTATGTGAGCATCGTAAGACTGATTTAATATGCAGACATGGTCGAGGAGTGGCCACAGTCATTGAGGAGATATGAATCACACTGCAGCTGACCACTGCAGACAAACACACACACACACACACACACACACACACACACACACACACACACACACACACACACACACACACACACACACACACACACACACACACACACACACACACACACACACACACACACACACACACAGAGAGAGAGAGAGGAAATGAAGACAGGAGGGGTGTGCTGGAAGAAGTGGAGAGGAAGGCAATTAAAAGTAAGAAGAATACAAGGGATTGAAGGGAAAAATACAGTTAGAACCTAGGTGGACTGAGAAAGGTTGATGTATGAAAGGAAAGGAAGAGGAAATTAATTAAAAAAGAGCAATTATTGGCTTTTTCATGTACTGATATTTTATTTTGCATTGTGTTTAAAACATAGCGTGAAAAGAAGTTTGTTCGAGATAAGCCAGGCCTGTGCAGAATCGGTCACCGGCAATTGCTGCACAATGCATGCCGGTTAGATTTGTACATTTGACTTGATCCCGACTTCCTCTGATGTCACGCACACGTCATTCACACGAGGCAGCTGCAGTTTTTAGAGCCAGGCGCCGCAGCTGCTCTCCACCAACTGCAACACCCATGGGAAACGTCTGTCTCTCCCTGATCTAAGAGCTGATTGGCTCTTAGTTTTGACCACAAACACCACGTTTTGTGGAAAATCCCAATTTTCTGCGTAATTGTAATTGACGCTATTTCGTCTCCATGTTGTGCAATTAAGTTGTAATCTGTTAAGAAACTAATCTTGTGTGGTTGGTAATAATAACGCTCATATAACGCTTATCGATTTACGAAGAGCTTCACAAGGCAGACATCGAAATAAATATAGAATACAATGCCAGATAAAAACACATTTCCACTCAATCACAAACAAATATAAGTAAATCCGAAGGTGGTCTTCGAACCACAGGTAGATGGATCTAACAGGATATAAATATTTCTGTGACTTCCTGTATATTCTTTGAAGGCGTCCACTTTTGCAGGCGAGGCGCAGCTCATCTCTAACGAGCTCGCTGACTTTGTGACTGCCCCATACTGTCTGTCCTTTTATCACATGCATGCATACACACATCCAGCATTGCTTATTCATGCTGAGATCTCTCCTACTCTTGCTTTACACACACACACACACACACACACACACACACACAGACCCTGTTGCTTCAGTCAAAAGTTCAGCGTCTCTTGAGGTCGTGGGATATTGCTTCAGACAGTTAAGGCGCACTTAATGGTTGTACAGAGATGACTGGAGGTACCTGGGCAGAGACTGTGAAAGCACATCCTCGTATTTTTGTTTTGCAGTGAAAAAACTGAATGACTAAAAATGATATGATGATATATGATGTTCTCAATAAGGTTCTTTTACTTGGCTCTCCATAAAAACTTATTGGCATGGTATAGGCCAGGGGTCTTCAATTAAAATTCCAAAAGGTCCAGATTGAGAAAATCTCCTCGGGCAAAGGTCCGGAACATTACAATAATATCTAACTCGCGCCACTTAGTGCCATATATATATATATATATATATTCAAGAAGTCTAGTAGTAGTAACGTATCTGTGTAGTCAACAACTGTCAAATCAAATAAAGAAAGTACACATCAATTATATTTTAACAATTATTATTCTCAGTTTTCAAATAGATTATAAATAATACATAGAAATACATAAATAAATGTTCTTCTCTCATTTCAAGTAAAATAATGGCTCCATCTAAAAATAAAATACACAAAAAAGAACTTTTAAAAAACTTATCTTAAAAGAAAGTGCTTGATTTTAGAAAAATGGAAAAAGGAATCTGTTACGCACGGAACCTGTTACGCGTGGAACCCGTTACGCACGGAATCCGTTACGCGTGGAACCCGTTACGCGTGGAACCCGTTACGCGTGGAACCCGTTACGCGTGGAATCCGTTACATGTGGAACCCGTTACGCGTGGAACCCGTTACGCACGGAACCCGTTACGCACGGAACCCGTTACGCGTGGAACCCGTTACGCACGGAATCCGTTACGCGTGGAACCCGTTACGCGTGGAACCCGTTACGCGTGGAATCCGTTACATGTGGAACCCGTTACGCGTGGAACCCGTTACGCACGGAACCCGTTACGCACGGAACCCGTTACGCGTGGAATCCGTTACGCGTGGAACGCGTTACCTAAGGAATCTGTTACGCACGGAACCCGTTACGCACGGAACCCGTTACGCGTGGAACCGTTACGCGTGGAACCCGTTACGCGTGGAATCCGTTACACGTGGAACCCGTTACGCGCGGAACCGTTACGCACGGAACCCGTTACGCACGGAACCTGTTACGCACGGAAGCCGTTACGCGTGGAATCCGTTACGCGTGGAATCCGTTACGCACGGAACCCGTTACGCGTGGAACCCGTTACGCACGGAATCCGTTACGCGTGGAACCCGTTACGCGTGGAACCCGTTACGCGTGGAATCCGTTACATGTGGAACCCGTTACGCGTGGAACCCGTTACGCGTGGAACCCGTTACGCACGGAATCCGTTACGCGTGGAACCCGTTACGCGTGGAACCCGTTACGCGTGGAATCCGTTACATGTGGAACCCGTTACGCGTGGAACCCGTTACGCACGGAACCCGTTACGCGTGGAATCCGTTACGCGTGGAACGCGTTACCTAAGGAATCTGTTACGCACGGAACCCGTTACGCACGGAAGCCGTTACGCGTGGAATCCGTTACGCGTGGAATCCGTTACGCACGGAACCCGTAACGCGTGGAACCCGTTACGCACGGAATCCGTTACGCGTGGAATCCGTTACGCACGGAACCCGTTACGCGTGGAACCCGTTACGCACGGAATCCGTTACGCGTGGAACCCGTTACGCGTGGAACCCGTTACGCGTGGAATCCGTTACATGTGGAACCCGTTACGCACGGAACCCGTTACGCGTGGAACCCGTTACGCACGGAATCCGTTACGCGTGGAACCCGTTACGCGTGGAACCCGTTACGTACAGAATCCGTTACGCGTGGAACCCGTTACATGTGGAACCGTTACGCGTGGAACCCGTTACGCGTGGAATCCGTTACGCGTGGAACGCGTTACGCACGGAATCCGTTACGCATGGAACCCGTTACGCATGGAACCCGTTACGCGTGGAATCCGTTACATGTGGAACCCGTTACGCACGGAACCCGTTACGCACGGAACCCGTTACGCACGGAACCCGCTACGCACGGAACCCGTTACGCACGGAACCCGTTACGCACGGAACCCGTTACGCACGGAACCCGTTACGCACGGAAGCCGTTACGCGTGGAATCCGTTACGTGTGGAATCCGTTACGCGTGGAACGCGTTACCTAAGGAATCTGTTACGCACAGAACCCGTTACGCACGGAACCCGTTACGCGTGGAACCGTTACGCGTGGAACCCGTTACGCGTGGAATCCGTTACGCATGGAACCCGTTACGCGCGGAACCGTTACGCGTGGAACGCGTTACGTAAGGAATCTGTTACGTAAGGAATCTGTTACGTAAGGAATCTGTTAAGCACGGAACCTGTTACGCGTGGAACCCGTTACGCTTGGAATCCGTTACGCGTGGAACGCGTTACGTACAGAATCCGTTACGCGTGGAACCCGTTACATGTGGAACCCGTTACATGTGGAACCCGTTACGCGTGGAACGCGTTACGCACGGAATCCGTTACGCACGGAACCCGTTACGCATGGAACCCGTTACGCGTGGAACCCGTTACGTGTGGAACCGTTACGCGTGGAATCCGTTACGCGTGGAATCCGTTACGCGTGGAACCCGTTACGCGTGGAACCCGTTACGCACGGAACCCGTTACGCACGGAAGCCGTTACGCACGGAAGCCGTTACGCACGGAAGCCGTTACGCACGGAAGCCGTTACGTGTGGAATCCGTTACGCGTGGAATCCGTTACGCGTGGAACGCGTTACCTAAGGAATCTGTTACGCACAGAACCCGTTACGCACGGAACCCGTTACGCGTGGAACCGTTACGCGTGGAACCCGTTACGCGTGGAATCCGTTACGCATGGAACCCGTTACGCGCGGAACCGTTACGCGTGGAACGCGTTACGTAAGGAATCTGTTACGTAAGGAATCTGTTACGCACGGAACCTGTTACGCGTGGAACCCGTTACGCTTGGAATCCGTTACGCGTGGAACGTGTTACGTACAGAATCCGTTACGCGTGGAACCCGTTACATGTGGAACCGTTACGCGTGGAACGCGTTACGCACGGAATCCGTTACGCACGGAACCCGTTACGCATGGAACCCGTTACGCGTGGAACCCGTTACGTGTGGAACCGTTACGCGTGGAATCCGTTACGCGTGGAATCCGTTACGCGTGGAACCCGTTACGCGTGGAACCCGTTACGCACGGAACCCGTTACGCACGGAACCCCTTACGCACGGAAGCCGTTACGCACGGAAGCCGTTACGCGTGGAATCCGTTACGCGTGGAATCCGTTACGCGTGGAACGCGTTACCTAAGGAATCTGTTACGCACAGAACCCGGTACGCACGGAACCCGTTACGCGTGGAACCGTTACGCGTGGAACCCGTTACGCGTGGAATCCGTTACGCATGGAACCCGTTACGCGCGGAACCGTTACGCGTGGAACGCGTTACGTAAGGAATCTGTTACGTAAGGAATCTGTTACGCATGGAACCTGTTACGCGTGGAACCTGTTACGCACGGAATCCGTTACGCGTGGAACCCGTTACGCTTGGAATCCGTTACACGTGGAACCCGTTACGCGTGGAATCCGTTACGCGTGGAACCCGTTACGCATGGAACCCGTTACGTGTGGAACCGTTACGTGTGGAACCGTTACGCGTGGAATCCATTACGCGTGGAATCCGTTACACGTGGAACCCGTTACGCATAGAATCCGTTACGCGTGGAATCCGTTACGTACGGAATCCGTTACGCACGGAACCCGTTACGCACAGAACCCGTTACGCGTGGAACCCGTTACGCGTGGAACCCGTTACGCATGGAATCCGTTACGCGTGGAACGCATTACCTAAGGAATCTGTTACGCACGGAACCTGTTACGCATGGAACCCGTTACGCGTGGAACCCGTTACGCGTGGAACCAGTTACGCGCGGAATCCGTTACGCGTGGAACCTATATGGATGTAGTCAACTACTGTTGCTAACACACTCCCATCGGCCCAGAGTTATTTATTTATTAATTTCTTGCATACAGTCATTATATTGCCTTCACTTTTATTTTGAAATATTCTTCTTTCCGGGTTACCTGTTGTGCTCTGCGTCTCGTTTTAACGGAAAAAACAAAAAGGGATTTGCAAAAACGAAATACGGCTCGTTATTTGACTTTGGTTCTGTGGTTTTTCCGTTTTTGAATTCAGAACCAAAAACGGAAATACGACCGCCCATTTCCGTTTTCTGGTTTGAAACGAAAAACGAGAATACCATGGTATTTCCGTATTATCGAATGAACGGTAAAACAGATGACTAAAGCGTACACGGACCATGAACAAAGGTCGAGATTTTCGAGGTCCACTTTTCTCTTTTTAGAGCACGCCATGTTAACTTGCTTCTCCGACTTACTCACTTCTCTCACTGCTTCTCTCTCACTGCTCTCACTCCGCCTCCCGCCTGTCTGCGTGATCTCACTCGACTCACGATGCATTTTGGAATAAACATTCGATTGGCTGAGTAGCGTCACGTGAGATTATTTACAATGTATGTAATTGGTCGGTGTGTTTCCTGAACTGATGAATGAGTGCCGTAAAGGCCAGAAAAGCTGAGCAGGTTAAAACAGAAGCGCTCCGCCAAAATGTACAATTCTCAATTATCCATCAATTATACGTCCGGGTCCGGATAGGACAGCGTCTGGGTCCGGATCCGGACCGCGGTCCGCCTATTGGCGACCCCTGGTATAGGCTATAACAATTTATATGCTTTTTATATACTCTGCAAAACAGGTCAGCATCCTCGTCTGCAGTGGATCTTTACTCAATCATGCTTAGTTCATTCATCTTGTCCTTTTACTCACTTCTCGTTGGTTTAAAATGTGACGCATTCTTCTTTTAATCTTTATAGTAATCTATGAAAAGAGCAAGATGCATGTAGAAATGTGTGCTGCATAAGGACTGAAACAAGAGGGAACAAAACAAGACGGAGAAGAAAAACGGATGAATAGGTGAGGTGGCATCATCAGGACGACAGTGAGGTGAAAAAAGTGATGGATGGAGGTTTTTGCCATAATGGCAAACAAATGCAAGTGGCTCCGCACAGCGAAATACAAGGAAAGAAATCAAAGGTTGTATTTTGTGACTCCAGTTCTATGAGCACAGGTGGAGCATTACACTTCAATTTGCTTACACTAGTTTGGCCAATTTGGTTAGAGCAGCAAGAATCCCCTCCTGGTGTTAATGGCTATTTTATCCTCAGCAATACAGCAACTTCATTCCCAAACTTGATTTCACTCCCAGCCTCTCAAGACTATAAAACTGCCTCACAAAATCTAACGCAAAGCAGATTTACTCCTTTAAGAGCTTCCCAACCGAAGCCATCATTCATTGATTATACATATCCAGTCCAAGAGGTATACTGTGTCCAGCCAGCAGAGGCATTATTCAATTTTACAGCTATATGTGATTAGGAAGCTTCCTGAAACGTTCCGTTGAACACCGTAGACGTAAAGGTCTGTTGCTGAATGTGCTCCTTACGGTTCTGCCAAAGTGTCAAGTTAAGAGTGAGAGTCATCCTTCTTCTGGCAGCCTTGTCCACTAGTCCTGGATAATGCGTATGGCCTTGTAAAACCTTACAATTTCAGTTTGTTTCCAAAACATTCACACCCACCGCCCGCCAGGAGTGTGGAGGTGAGAATGTAAATGGGATTTTAACTTCTTTCTCATAAAGCTCTCTTTTGTCATTCTTTTCCCTGTCTCTTTTTTTGTCACTTTTTGTACAAGCAAGTGCAACACTATGTGAATGCCTTCCACTAGAGACTTTTTGTCTTCTGAAGTAGTCAGACAACACTTCGTACAAGTTTTTTTTTCCTTTCTAGCCGAAGGGGCAAACAAGCCTATCAATGTTGTTTTCTTGCTAAATTAGATTTTTACTTTTTTAAATGCAATAAAATCTCATTCTCATACAGAGTAATAGAATCCAGAGAGAGCTTCTTAACTGTTACGACCTTTTATAACCTCGACCTCACTTTTACATAATCCTGGATTTGAAAGTGTCAGATTGCATGTTCATCTGGCTAATATTTGGAACAGAAAACCTGAGCATCATATTATTGTTATTATTATTACACAAACCTTTAGTGGAACGCTGTTAGTTTACAGCAATTTGTGAAGTCTTATTGGCTATTTTAAGCCACTTGTATTGTGCTGGTGGTGGAGTTACTGAGTTTATTGAATCGTCATTTTCTTGAGTTTGTTTGTTAATGAGAGAACGTTTTGTGTGACAAAGGAAACTAACATAAATCAATAAATCATATCTAATAAACAAGACAAAAAAAATGAAACATTAGCATTTCATGTGTCAGTTTCATGCTCGTGGTGACCACGATCTCACTTTCAGTCCCTAATGGATTTACTGCACTAGCCTGGCCAATCGATAACGGATCAAACCTTCAACAAAGGAGAGGCATGTTTAAGTGGCAGCTATTAAGTCTGATTGATGAGACTGGGGGCGGGTAGAGCTCGGCTGACGGTGCGCTTGCTGTGCTTGATTCAATTACCACCGCACATGAGCTGTGAGATGAGATAATCCAGCAGTAACGATTCAGCTGAATTACATTTCCTTCCACTGCTGCCTCATCAAAAGAGCTCAAATAGTTGTATTGACTCCAGCAGTGGTGACCCCTAAGAGGTGTCCCAAAGTTGGAAAGCTGTGTTTTTACAGTTAATAGCGAGCCCAGAAGATAAGTACGATGGGCAAGATGTAAGGTCTTCTCATGTAAAGTATAAAATGACTAATGAATCATTTATAATGTTTAAAAAGCTTTATAAGTCATTGCTGAATTGCTAATTTAGGTTTTCCTTATGAAATGTGCTTAATAAAGTAAAACTAACTATCTTGGCACTTGCGTAGCACTAAACATAAAAAAATACTGCCTGCAGATCCATCATTATCCCCATTTATGTTAATTGAGTCATTCACTGTGCCACTTGCGAGAAAAGTCGGAGCTGTAAAACTAAATAAAGAAGGCTGAGAGGCTTAGTCCCTGTCAGTCACGACAATCTATAGATCAGTCTCTGAACACAGAACTTCACACAATTACCATAAGAAGCGTGTTGCTCTTCATCACTTAATGTTAGTTTGTCAATAAGTTTCCTTGATATGACTTTATAATCAATACCTACAAATTGTTTATGAAAGCGTGAAGATAATCAGTCATCTGCTGTAGGTTTGTCATGTCTGGCTCTGTCTCCTCGTGTGTGTGTGTGTGTGTGTGTGTGTGTGTCTTTCACTGTGGTTAGCAAATACAGTTGTTGTTGTTGTCACTTAGTATTTCAGTGGCTTTTGAAAAAAAACAATTATGTGAAGCTAATACTGCCTGTCCATCAGTGAAAGGTTAACAGACATTGCAGATTGGATTATGGATTTTTTTCAAGTTAACATTTACTTTAGCGCACGTGAAAGCAAAGCTCACCTCAACGCGCACAAAGTGATCTTTTCCGCTTTTCCGCTTGATTGACTGAATCAAAAACATAGTTCCCAGACTGCTTTGATGGTAGAAAGTCAACGTGTTTTTTACGGTTTCACTTGTTTTCTCTGTCATGAATTGTGCCTTGATTATGTTTATGTCAGGACGCTCTCTATGAAAAGGACTACATTGACCTAAAAGACGAGAGTTTGGTCTATTGATACGTACGGGATGTTCATGTAACGTGTAAGTCTCTGTAAGTTCTACATAAAGACTTTCGGGGGATTACTAAATGTAGACAGACAACATGAACACTATACTGTGAACAATTAATACATTATAACGTTTTGTTAAAGGAAACTTCCCACTCTAACAAAAGAACCAGTTCATTCTAAAAGAGTCTGCTGATACATCTTTGTGTAGTTGTCGAAACATCCCTTCTTTTTCCAACAAATTTCCAGGAGAATAGATAACTACATTGTATTACTTTAGTCAGGGCAGTTTTTTTTGTTATTCCCTCTTGTGAACAGGCGTACAAATCAGTAAGCGAAGTGAGTCCTGTTCTACAGGGAAGACAGAAAGGATCAGAAGTTTATTTCCAACGTCGACAAGCATCTGTGCTCTCTGTATGACGCCTCCGGCTCTTGACTTCCCCCTCTCTACAGTCCAGACCGTCCTTCGGTTTTGCTCTGTATATCCACACCCACTCACACAACCTCTCACCACCCTCTGCGTTTCCTATTACCCTAGGTGTTGTAGAACACTGATGTTTAATAGCAGTAATAGCCTTTCTTGTCCCATTGATGCCCTTGATGATAAAACGCACACACCAAGGACAAGATGAAGAGAAGCTGATAGAAATAACCTACATGCATAATGAATTATTTCTTATAGGCTTCTCATTGAGGTTAATGCAAATGTGTTTTAATACATGTATTTTTCATGTGGCAATGTGTATTGAGTGCATACCAGGCGTAACCTACTTGGCCACAGTGTTAACTTGCTATGAATTCCCTGCTCATGTATATCATCAAGCTCTCACCACAGGGGGCCAACACTCAATTAAACACATGTTATTCAGTTTACGTTGTGAAGATGATAAGTAACCATTTAAAAATAAATGTTCTACTCGCATATAGGCAAAAATTGCTTTGGATGAACCGGATCATCCTTTTAAGGCAGCTTATTGATGAGAGTCGAAAACCTGCTCGGTGTCTCCAAAATATATATTCAAATTTATTTCGGGTATCATGTAGTGTTTATAATTATCGCAAGAAAGTAGGATGAACTGCAGTGTAGACACTAGAACATCTGCCACTTCGTCAGAGCAACGAAACACAATTAATCAACCAAAAATAAACTAACCTTGTTTTCCTCTCCTGTGACCTGATCAGTCCATGTGTGTCTGCTGAAATATTAGTTATTCTCTGTCTGAGCCGAGAGGAAAGCAGCAAACTGCAGCATGTAATGTCTATTTCTCACTGAAATATGGTGTTCAAGGTGTTTACATGTTGAAATTGATTGGCCTTTTACTACATTTTAAATATATTTCTCTAATTGAAAAGTCACATCGGTGTACTGTCAGTTTTAAGCAGGAAAAGCAGATACAATGACTGGAATTTAAATACGGTTGTAGGTCATTGCACTTTGTTTTAGCTATGAATATTCACCTTCAACAAAAAAATGCTCATTAAAGAACAGGTCTTTTTTAGCTGCTCCAGTAAATGTCATAGTCTCATGGGGTGGGTTCGCTGTTTTCCTAGCGTGGTTTAATTTAGGAACTGTGGTGAGTGCGACAGAGCCAGGGTTGAGATCTTTTAACCTTTTTAAATGTAAGCGATTCATATAAGAATATTTGATGGAAAGTTGAAAAGGATTTTGAAATGCTCTACTGACAGAACAAAAAATAGTTTGCATAGTTAAACGCTTTTTACATTTTTCATTTTTGGCAGGGTCAGAGAACCGTCAGGTGTTAACTTCCAGCAAGTTTCAAATAAGCATTTGACACACAGAAACATTTAACGTTACTGTCTTCCATTTTTGTCCTTTGACATAAATCTAGACTTTGATCAGTTACTCATTTTAGTATTTACAATCTCTATTACTCTTGGTGAGTCCATGAATGGCTGCTCCACTGACAATATACATGGCATTATTGCATTTTCCTCTCTAAAATCCTTCACATTATATTAATAGCAAGCTATGAATCAAACCACTAATATCATTCTGTCAGGTGTTTACAGGAAAGATTCACATCTAATACATTTACATGTCATCAGTCGAATGAAAACCATTTCAGTAGACTACCATCACTCACACATTTTTTGTTTGTTAATTTTAATTCACTCAGCCACCAATGTTGATTTAGAAGCTCAACGCTTGGCTTCCTTTCAAACCACAAGATCAGCACAGGTTGGCAAGAGCCTGGAGGTATAATAATAAATAACGCCATCCACCAAGATATTATTAATATCAATCATCAGCTGTTGTTTGGCGCAACGTTAAACAACAACGACAAATGTGAAAACGCATTAGCTGTTCACTGAGCGTCGTCTCTGTGGACTCCTGAAGCCATGTGTCATATTCCCTGGATACAGCTATTTGACATGATTGGATGTGTTTAGTAAAGATGACATAATCACAGGAATGTGGTTGAGGACGGTTAGATCACAAGCATGCTGTGACTCATGGGTTTCCCTTTTAGATCTGCTAATGGTGTCCCCCCCCCCCCTCCATGATGTTCTAATGCTGCATTTACACAACAAACTAAAATAGATTGTGATTGCATGTAGTAAAGACAGATCATGCAAAAATCTTTTGCTTTTCACAATGACTCACTAACATCTGTAATACTCCCAGCTGATATGTGCAAAGCAAAAGCAAAGCAAAAATAAATCAGTGTCATTGGCTAGGTCAACAACAAACCAATTGTGTGGTCGATGCTGATCATCCAGACGATTGGCTCGGGTTTTCAAGGTTGTATTTCCATATCTGAATCTATCATTCAGTCTGGCAGACCTCACTGCAGATCAGCTTCTTGACTGCTCAAGGAAATGCTGTCACACGTTGGAGAGCGATCAGCCATAGCAGCTCTGTGACGCTGTACTTGGTAACAGCGTTGCTTTGAACTAAATGCTCGTGTCTGCATGCTCACAATGACAATGCTAAAATGATGATATTAAACAGTAACCCCAAACCATACTGCCATGGTGGATATTACAAAAAATGTCATGGGTATCCATTTAACAGTTGTCAAGACATTTTACCCGCTGGCGCTGTCCAATAGTTGTTGAGATATTTCAGTCTGGATCAAAGTGGTGGACCGACAGACCAATGTTGCCATCCACACATTCTGCTAGCATGGCTGAAAAGATGTCCGAAGGTTTGAATAGATTTGAATTTTAAATGGTAGACTTATTTTGTCATGTTATGTGGTGAATATGTTCAGATGAGTTCACTTTAGTCCTATAGTAACTTGGGACTGGCTATTTATAGATGATGAGAACTGTTCCTGTATGTCCATGGTTTTACAAACAAATTGAAATAAAACAAGGGGTTCAAGTCCAGTGGTTTGTAGATTGATGAGATGTCTGTCAAGAAAAGACTAAATTGTTCTTGGCTTGATCTTTTTTCACAAGTTGAAGGTGAAAAACTCAGACACGGCGAATCAAGATTCCATTAGCGCAACAAAAATGTTATTCTCTAACCTCACAGCGAACTTAATCCGATCAGAATCGGCATTCTGTTGAAAGCTCTTTCTGTTTGCCAGGTTTTCAATCTCTTACCGATAGAACTGACACAGAATATAATTCACTTAGCTTCATAAAACTGTCTAACGATACAAAAATAAAACGTCTCAGAGGAAAAGAAATGATGATTAGTGCTTTTTTTAGAACTTTGTCAGTTTCGTAACTCAGCAATTCAGCCTTGTGTTTTCTTTGAACAAAGACAACAATAGCATCTTCTCAAAACCCCTTCATTAATCCTGCCGACCAGGCATAACAAATTAAGACAGATCACAGTGAGCGGTAGTCCTATTTTGGGGGGTAATTTATATGTTGTGTGTTTGCTTCTAAGACAATCTATCTGCTTTATTGAGGCGCTGAAGAAAACTCATCGCTGCCCTTCTCTTTAGGGACTCTCTGTGTGCACTGCTTAGCTTTTATGAATAGAGTTGAACTCTAGATGTGAGGTGGACCCTTTGCACAGGGCATTATGTTATTTAAGACAATATATGCTGATCTGACTCCTTACAGATTTCAAGAGTTTAATTATAGCTTAAAACCTCATTCAAGTCAACCTATGTATTTATCACCCAGCTTCTGACTCTTGACAAAATGTTGTAATTAAAAACAACATGTGGCCTAACAGGGAAAGTGAATTTAAGATACTGAATAAAAAAATGTAATTCTTAAATTGGATTGGGACAGAAAACACACATACACACATGGCTATATTCATATACAGCTCTACACACTAGGGTGCAGTAGCAGCATCCAACACAGTTCCCCTCCATTCTCACATACAGTCTGACCTGTCAGAGGTCATCTGATGTTTCATTTGGTCGGAGTACTTTTCAGCCCAAACCAGTTTACTCTGGACTAAAAGATCCCAGCGGGGGCCCCCGGGGGAAATTAAAGCCCTGCTTGGATGTTCTTAGACTGACTCTATCTGTGTCTTTCTGTAGTCTTGCTCTGCCAGTCCACCTATAGTGTCTTGCTGACTTTCCCTTTCTTGGCTCGTTTTCTTTGGGCTGAGGTACACCGGTACATCTACTCTAGTGAAATGGGTGACATTTTACAGAACCATTTTATAATTTCTCCACTGACATAAGAGACCTGAGTGACAGCTGCATCAGCATATTATTAAGGGACATACTGTTAAATCTGAAATTTGTTGCAGTTTTAAAGGGACAATACATACAATACATTTTTCTTCTGTAGTACTATTTTTAAATCTAGATTGTTTAGGTGTGAGTTGCCTATTATTTGAGATACCGGGTGTAGAGGTGTCTGCCTTCTCTCAAATATAATGGGACTATATGGCACTCCAAAAAATACTTTTTGAAAAACTCACCAGCAATGTCTCTTTCGAGAAATCAAGATCCGGTTTCTGCATGAAACTGCTCACAACAAGGTCTGTGGATTATCTTGAGTAACCGGGTCATGAATCCTGGAAGCCCAGGGATTTTGTAATGAAGGATGGTAGGGATATAAAAAACAACAACAAGTTTACCAATTAAAATCTAATTTTCCTCACATTTCTTCTGAGGGTACTCCAATCAAAACATGGTGGAAAATGTCTCTATGCGAAGCTAAAATTACTTTTTTGTTTTGAGTTGTGCCTCTAAGTCTAGACCGCAAGCGTATTAGATGCATTTTTCACTTATACATGTCACGCAACACAGTGTTTATTCAAGGGCAAGCTGTAACTTATACACAGTACATTTACTACCACTTGACAACTTTACAGCTAATTTATCCTCTGCTCCGATCACCAACTCCTGTCTACCCTGAATGCAGCCACTCTCTCTCGCTCGCTCAACCACACACTAGCTATGCAATAATATACCAATAGATAAACAGTTGTCAATTTACGATACTCTCATCTCTTAATTTTAATACTTAATGTACATTATCGTTGAGAATAGTTAAATATATAAATAATGCTCCACAATAGATAAAAGGATTCAAATAGACCTCGTGATTGTTATCAGTCGATACGGCTTCCAGTTATTGAAGATCTGTGATCGGCCCCACCAAAAAGATTGCCACTGAACCAAACCCAGACATAGATAGAAAAGCCAAACTATTGAACAAATAGAAATGATTACCTTATGATGACTTCACAAAGACAACAAATATCGACACCAAATTGCAGTTCTTGAGATTATTCACCCTGAACCACAATGTCAATCTAATGATTGGCGCTAGAGGAAAGGTCATGGGATCACCAATGGGTACACTTAATCCCATGGAAACAATGTCTGTACAATCTTCATGGCAATCTATCCACTAGTTGTTGAGATATTTCTGGACCAAAAGTGATGAACGGACCAATCAACAACCAATCAAAATGCTTTTAATTCGTGCCATTTTAATAAACCCTTTACAGTCAAACTTCCAATAGGTCACAAAAGCTCTTTTGAATATCTTACAAACTCTACAACTTATTTGGCACTATTTGTGGATTTAATTGGGTGAATATTTCACAACAAATATTTTTTTGTCAAAATACGGAATGCACAGGTGTTACTAATAACATCAACGAAGGCTCTGTCCAATTCAAGTCCCCCAGAAAGTGGCAGCGAGCCAACAT
This sequence comes from Leptoclinus maculatus, assembly GCA_032191485.1. Classification (NCBI taxonomy): domain Eukaryota; kingdom Metazoa; phylum Chordata; class Actinopteri; order Perciformes; family Stichaeidae; genus Leptoclinus; species Leptoclinus maculatus. The sequence continues at coordinate 13,940,248 of JAVDOI010000001.1, read as the reverse complement.
GCAACACACCAGGACCCTGCAACTAAAGCAGCTAAATGGAACTCAGCAATGATTCAGTTCATCCTTCTGTGACGCGCCAAAATGTCTTTTGTGAGAGACCTATACACTTAAGAGGTTCAGGTCTCCCCATCTAAAGCAATTGCCTCTTTGTAGCATGGTGATGCAGCATCACACAATTTTTTTTTTCCAACAGCAGGGGATGTTTGATTGATATTATTAGGATAGAGGGAATGATGCAAACATTTGTGCTGTATTAGAAAATGACCCCAAGCATGCCAATCAATGAAAACTAAAATCATTTTGAAACGGCAACATATTAAAGTCCTTGAGTGGTCCGGCTGGAGTAAGTTCAGACATCCCTTTGACAGCCACTGAAAATCCATCATTACAATGATAGCTGTTCACAGATATTACTCATCCAGTTTGACCGAGCTTCAGCAACTCCACAAAGGAGAAAGGGGAACTGTGCCAAGATGAGAGGCATATCAGGGGAAACTAAATCTGGCAGCCACATGTTCTTCTTTGCAAATTTGAGACCTGGTGTAACTCGATAATGGTTTTGAATACATCTTTACGCCAGTGGCGTTATGGTAACATTCCACCTCGGCTAATGAGAAGACAATGTCTGTAAGAGGCCAAGGTTTTCCCCCTCCTTTTTGTCTAGGCATCAACCATTTGCCAAACGTTAAAGGTGCTTAATTCGAAATTCAGAGCATTCACCCTCATTCTACCAACAGGGATATGCTCTATCTATTTTAGTTTTACACAATATGCAAATGAATAGTGCCCACCCTCTGGTTTCCTCCCAGATAAACACAGTTGTTTGCACTGTTCATGCTGTTTGCACTGTTAGCGTCTAGCTGCTGGCTCAACAGTCAACAGGTTGAGTTGTGGGGTGGGAATCCCTCAATCATTGATTGATATGCTCTGAATTTTGAATCTTGCACCTTAAAGGTCCTCCTGTTAGGAGACATGAGCTTCTTTTCATCCTCTCACTGCTTTTATTTCAGGTGTAGACCTTCAATCTTTTACAGAAAGTTTCATTAAGTCCCCTCATCACTTTCTTGTCTCCTGTCTCTTTCAATCCATCCTCATATCGCTGTCTGACTTACTTACAATCAGTTAACATTTCAAAAGTGACCTCTACGTGCAGGAATGATAACGTCATACTGTTCAAGGACATATGTGGTGTCCACAGGATGTTGGCAGAGTGGGAAGCTGATGCTGTCCTTTCCGTTTTGGGTGTCAAAGTGCCCTTTTCCAAATGTCAAATCTTAATGTTTCCAAATGTTTTCTGTGAATCATCTGACTGAGGTGGAAACGTATACGTGTGGGTATGTATGTAGCAGCATCCAGGGGCTGAAGAAGTGTAGTTGAAATCGAATGTTGCCCGAAAACTGTTGGCCAATGAAAGATATCCTCCTCTCCTCTGTGTTTGTGGTTTTAAGTCGTGCTATATGCTGATGGTGATGCTGTTTTGATAATCTCTGATCACTCCAACTGCTTCTGAATTTGCTTCTCCAGGAACATTGTTCCTGCCTTTTTGGCCAGGTCATCATTGTAAATGAGAACTGGTTCTCAACTGACTTATCTGGTTAAATGAAGGTCAAATAAAAACTAAATAAACTCAATGTGCAATAACTGTAAAATGAATTCATCAATGCAATAAAACCACTAGCTAATAATGCGTTGTATAATACTCTCTTCCCAAACACCACATCTGTGACATTCCCCTATTTATCTGATCATTTCTGTCCGAGAACAAGTCTGTGCTGATTTCCAGCAAACCATTCAGGATATTTCCACTCTGCTCTCATACTGCGAGAAACTGGATGGCTATTTGGCGAGCAGTGCAGCATGTTATGGGCTGTATCATGGACAACAGATGGGGCTAACATGAAAGGTCCAGCAAGTCCCGGTGGAATGAATCCCACTCGCATATTACTCTTCCATTCAACTCTAATTCAAGCAAAAGTACATGCGATCACTTTGTCATGCGTCACCTTTGACCACCTGGTGTATGTCCTCTCTCATTATGCTGGTTAGGTCCTTGTTGGGAGATGGGGCTCAGAAGCAAGAAGTAGGTCAACGGAAGGATGAGGACGACATGGTTGACAGGATTTTCCAATAACCCTATGTACACATAGCACATGCATTTTCTCAATATATAAACCTTATGACTTACCATCTAAATGGAGGAGACGTCTACAGGCAAAGAATGTCATAAAGAGACGCATTTTCTAGCTGTCCCACTAGCCATGACCCAATTTCTTCATACTGGAATTTGTTTCATCAGTTCAAGTTCTTTTGTTGTAATGTACACAACAATTACAGTGAAGCGGTTGTTGAAAATGCAATTTTAAGATCTCAGGCTCCCTCATACTGTGCTCTTACAGATGTTCACGAACTGCTGTGAGACTGCTGTGAGACTGGGTTGGCAAATCATGACTCTCCCTCTCTCTCCTCTGCGTCTTTGGAAGTGGACACTTCCATGATTTGCCAACCCAGTCTCACAGCAGTTCGTGAAATTGTCACGAAATGCAGACTATTAGTGTTGCTTGGAACCACTTTTTTTATTTTTTTTGGAACGTCATTACATTACAAAACAAAAGTTTGGTTTAGGCAACAAAACCACAACACTTCGGTGTCAAACAAAGGTTGTAAGTTGAAATGGATGAAAGTCCTGTGTTTGTTGGACCCTCCCGACCACCACAAGTGGTCTTTGTCGATATTAAACACTTGGTCACTTGCTGTGACTGTCGCATAGTTACGTTAATGCCTTTTATTCGCGTGTCCACCACGAAAAAGGGTCCTAAATAACTTTCTATTGGCTTATTTTTTTCCGTCCTGAGTGACAATTCCGTGACTATTTCACAACTTGCCAGGACACTGGGATGGATTGCACATAAGAGCACATGATCTCTCTCTCAAGCCATTTCAGTCAGCGTGTTTTAAGGGAATTAGTGGTTTTATGTTCATGAAGTGCAAGTGTTGAGGAAGATTGTCAATAAAGAGATCCTGTACTTGTTTTTGTGAAGCAACAGTGCTAACTACTGCACCTTTGTGCAAGTGATCTCTATAGTCCAAAGATAGGTAAATCGGTGACTAAAATACCCATAAGTGTGTGACTATGGGTGTGAATGTACACACCTCAGCCTTGTGATATGACTGACAACTCGACCAAAGTGTGTCCTACCTTTTGCCCAGTGTGAGCTGGAATAGGCTCCAGACTCCAGCCTCCTGTGCTGGGGCGCAGGCTAAGTGTGTATGGATAATGGAAAGAGCCCGCTTATTTTAATGCCTGCAGAAACACAAGCAAAAGGTTTTTTAATACAGATACAGGACCTCATTGCCAATTAGTCTTGCCAAGTTGGGCACTATTGTTGTATGTTAACAGTTTCAACAATGCTTACAGCGCTACAAGACCGCAAACAAAGCTATTCTGTACTCAAAACGAACCATACAAGAAGAAACTTGCTCTTGTGAAATATGGCCGGAGCTACGTTAGTACACAACTGTCCAGTTGGAGAAGAGTGTATAAATGATGTGCTCATGGCAACACACACACTGAGCGATAGCTTCATGAGACTGCCTCCTACTTTGTATCAGTATGCTTTAGGAGTGTTGGGAAATGACAGATCTGCCATGTGCACCAATTTGCATCAGGAGCAATAGATCATGTTGGTGAAGGATTCTCAGAGGGGAAAAAAAGATTGATCCTGGAGTTGATTCATAGTATTTCACTTTCATTTTGACTGCGTTCTGAATAACGCCCGGAAAAATGATATACTTGTGGAAAGCATGAGTGTTCATCCAACTGACTTCGTTACCTTGAGAAACTGAAGCAGGCCAACAGTGGGTGGAGGATCAGCATGGCTTTAAGCGATTTTGGTATGTAGGTCTCACTGAAACGGTTTTGTTCCTGTGAGAGGAGCAAGAGAGAGAATGGGGAAGGGACATCAATTGGATTGGAGAGGAGAGAGGATGGGCCACTGCAAGTGTGGGTGCAGCATTATCGCTAAACCACAGTATATACTTTCAAATTAAGACCTGAAATCACAACATTTCAATGTTGTGAAAGAGAAGGCATAGAACATTTGAATCTGTGTAATGACAGAAGTACCAGCTTCAAAAAATATGTGAAAACACGTGTGAGGGAGCACATCTAGAGAACTTGTTGATGGACGTTTTAGACCTGTTAGTAGAAATCTCTGGACTGCATGGCCTCAGGGGGTTTTGTGTATCTGGGAGGGGCAACCTCTGACCACGTCTCTTGTCCCTCAGGTGCAGCCAAGGTCAGGTTCATTAGCTGAACAGATAACAGGGATGATGAATGAGCTGTATTTGCTCTACTCCACATACACACATGCATACATACACACATTGGCACACACACACACACACACACACACACACACACACATACTATACACCCTCAGGCCAGCCACAGTCAAGAAGATGAAGAAAGCCTCTCTGAAACACATGCAGGAGCTAGAAATGAAATGAAACTTACACCAAATGTACGTATGTATAAATGATGTGAGATTTTTAATGCATTAATCCCATGTATATTCACAAATCCGAGTATACATGGGATATTTTTTTGTAATCCTGTGTGTCATCCTACTGGGAACCAAACCGGTATTCACAGTCAGAGTTTACCTCAGCAGGAATGGTTAGCACCAGCAACACCATCAATCTACTTTTACCGTAGATTAAAGCTCAACTAAGCATCCATTTAATTTATGCAAATTAAAATGTCCTCAAAAGAATGCTAATCAGTGTGTGTGTGTGTGTGTGTTTGTAGGCATGTAAATGCACTGGAGCATGTTGCGTGTGGGTGTACGTATAATAATTAATCTGTTGTAGCCTTACTATGTGGTGCACATAAGAATTATAGGCTGTCAGCCTAATTTATGATTGTGTGTGTGTGTGTGTGTGTGTGTGTGTGTGTGTGTGTGTGTGTGTGTGTGTGTGTGTGTGTGTGTGTGCGTGCGTGCGTGCGTGTGTGCGTGCATGTGCACGTGCGTGGGGATCAGCTGTCAGATCAAAACTGTGGAGGAGCACCAGTGGCCCATTTGAATCCATGGTTTCTATGAAAAAACGCACATTAGAAAGAGCTCTACATAAAGATAAAAGCATATTGCATAAGGTCCATGAAGGGCAAATTATAATACATTTTAATGCACTTGCTGCTACAGCCACTATTCAACATGACTCCTCTGCTCTAACTACTACCAGATCCTTCAATTGCTTTAGTAAAAATGTATATATTCTTGGCATTGTTATAGTTCAAACTGTGTAATTATTGTGCAGATGCAATAAATGCGACATCAAAACAGTATTGTTCAGTCCTCAAATCCCTTCTCTGTTGGTCTTTCTGACATCTGAACATTATTACCTTGGGGGGAGCTTTTCTCTATCTGAATAGAGGGTCTGAGGGTAGAGGGTGTCGTAGGCTGTACAGACTGTAAAGCCCCTTGAGGCAATTATGTGATTTGTGAAATTGGGCTAAATAAATCACATTGACTTGACATGATTCTTTCGGGCTCTGTAGGCTTAAGGCTTAAGGAGGTAACATTTGACACTAGAGAAATGATGTCCGTATGTATGTATGATGTATGGCCACATAGAAGAAGCCATTCAAGCATCCCACAGCATGATACAGGAGAGCAGAAACAACTATACACACAACACCCTTAGTTAAGACTATTGTTAAGAAAAAAACTAGCAATTCATTTATTGGCTTCAATTTTACATATTTGAACTAGAATACTATGTTTTGCACACTATAAAATAAGATGCAACAGCAACGTACAATGAGGGAAAGCCATTTGTCATTACAGTGCAACGTTAAATCGGTCAATGTGTTAATGGTGAATCACAAAGCAACATCTGAAGTTATAAAATACAAACAGAACTCACAGAACTCACATAGATAAATATGCCTGCATAGGATCATTACGGTGCAGCCGAGAAACACTTAATCTACATAATGATTCCACTGGCTTTCCCTCTGTTCAAGCAGTCACCCCAGGTGGTAAATAAACACATGGCCAATTATGGTAACATATGAACAAAATGGCGTGCACTTCCTAGTGTTTCCAAGACAGTCTCTCTGCAATACAGTCAGAATACTTCAGCAATAACGGATTCCAGAAGATAACGTGTGCAGGCAATTGTGGGCCATGTGGATCAGGAGGAGCCTCCTATAGGCCAGTCATGGTCATGACTTGAATTCCTACACCCGATGGGTCATGTAAACTCTAGATAAGTAATTGCTTTTCTAATAGTATTACATTTTATTAGAGAAGGATGAAACCCGTGGCTGCACATCACCGACCTATTAAGAGCTTTATATATATACAACATGGGAATGGCCGGTGATTAACGTATAATGAGCTGCAATGTGAACAGTTATGAATCATAAAATGAGGTGGACCAAACACAGGATGCACAGTTGGCTGTGTTAGTGAAGTCATTGTCACGGACAGATTGACAAGACTTGATTAACATGAAGATTTGAAAAAGAGTGTATGAGCTTCTTTTTGATGGAAATTAGATTCATAAGCTTGCAGTTTCAACTGGAATATATTGTATTTGTTATATCTTAACAGTAATTGTTTACACTATTGAGATAAAAACATCTCAAAACCCCTCAAACGAGACCGTTTCTGTGATACTCATAGCTCTTTATGTTGCATTCCACACCCTCCCTTGTCCTTGAAAGGATTGGGGAAGCTTTTGCCTTCTCATTTCCTTCCATCGTTCATCCTTATTTTCTCCCTACTTTTGAAGTCATTGTGACCTTTCCTACTAATAACCATCCCTCTTACGCCACTCTCCCCTCCTCGATAGGGTTTCCTTCTCCACGTCTCCTCCAGGATCTTTGTCTGGAGAAATATGCTTTGCAAATCACAGAGATGGTGCTCGTTGGCGTGGAGTGACCTGTGGTCCCCTTCCATACATCATTAAAGCCTGCAAGGTGTCTTCCCCAGTCAGGTTGGGCTTTTCATCCATCACCCATAGGATGTTTCTGCAGTGCATTTCTCCCTTGGGGCCTGTCTCCTCCTCCCTTCTTCTCACGAAGGGGACCTGTTTTAAAAATAGCATGAAGCTAAAGGTTTTTTTTTCCATATCATGAATTGTGTTCTTATTTCATTGCTGACTATTTCAATGCTTTTCGTTTACTGCGGAAATGTGTTATGCCGTGGTTGTCTTGATGTGACATTCTATTATATTAATATATTCATTGAGTGTTGTTAAAGGGATTGTTGTGTATGTGGTTACGACACAAAACACTGAAATAAAACATTTTTATTGCTATTGAACTGATTGTTTGTATTTTCTTATCAGCAGTTTCTGGCATTGTAAGTGCCTTGCCCAAGGGCATAGGATGACTGTATGAGATCTCAATTATCTGTGCAACCCAGTCCACCAGTGTTACAGGTGTGCCTCTTTCATTCCTTTCAGAGGGCACCATCACACAGCGGTGTTATTAATTTTATCAGCAATCCTCGAGACACTAGTTTTGCTTTATTGACTCTTTTTCATCCCCTCAGGGCTGTCAGGAGTATGATGAACCAGGGACCTTCCTGAAACACATTTGGTTGTTTTTCACATAATTAAATTAAAAGGAGCCACAAAAACGTAGAATTAATCTTGTACAGGGGTGTGGTAAGAATAGAAAACATTTTTAAAAGCATATCATCCAGTGAGGAGGCTTTTTTTCACAACAGTAAAGTGCTGTTATCATTCTGGGCTGTGAAGTAATTTAAGCGTAAGTGGCCACACTGCATAACTTCTGGGGGTCATCATGTGATGCCACGCTTGCCCAAATAGCATTTTCCCCATACACAATCATTGGATAAGGATGTAAAACAGTGAACATCACAAACCCCCCAAAATGACTAATAATTTTGATCCATTCTGTCCAATAGCATCTAAGAGCCATATGATTAAATGTATTCATCCCATGCATGTGTGCGAGGGGCTAATAGGAAGTCTCTGAACCACTTTGGACCAATTTGCAGGTTGTGGCATTCCCTCAAGAGTCTCTCCACACAGATACAGCCATTTCTATTTCCTCTGGCTATTACCATAAACTCAAATGAGACGTTCTTTATGCTTTTACAGCCAGAAAAAAAACTGAAACAACCCCCAGAATAGATTGCAGGTACAATCATATGGAACATAATAGTTGAAAATGAAATTTTAGACGTATAAAAAAAGATTGGTCATTTGGCGGATTTTACCTCAGGGCAGCGTTTAAATTGAGCATAAGGACAGGGCAAGATGAGCGCTGTGGGGGGAAAATGTTACACAATTTAAAATCTTTTTTTTTGTCTGTTTCTGTCCATTCTCAAGGGGGCCTTCCAGCATGGCGGGGGCAGACAATCTGTCTCACCATTCTGCCTCTGCTGAGAACCACATCCAACTAACGGTGGTTAAATGGTTAAAATGTCTCTTTTTCTGAAAATGGTATCCATGCCTATAGTTTTGGGGATTTTTTTTTTTCCATGTCGACTTCGTCAACCTATCTTTGAATTTTTTATCTTGCGTTGCCTTTCCACTGCTTTCACCGATCGAATCAGTTTTCTCTGCAACCCTTCCTTGATTGCTTTTTTAAATCCTCCAAGGGATCAGGATGCTGGTTTGTGTGGAGTCGGTAGTCCTGTGCTGATAGCTTTGCCTCTGAGAGCTCTTGAACAAATATGCGTTTAATTAACTTAGACGGAATGGGATGTAAAGATGTAATTTAACTGCAGTGTGTTAGGCTATTGACCCTGTGCCATCAATTACTCATGGGAATTAGCCTTTCCACATGTATGATCATATCATCCATCTCGGCTATGATTGTTTATGCATAAAAGGGTCAGTTCTTCTTGCTCTCTGGCTTACCATATCCCATTCTCCTGACTGTAAATAAAGAAAAGAGGAATATCACAACACATGGGATTGGCGTAGGGTAGTAAAGTGGACCAGTGATTACTTTCTACACAGCGAGATGGTTTCAGGTTTGAATCTCCTGACATTTTATTCATTATTTTCACCGCTATCCAAAGGATTTTTTGCAGTCCATCAACCTCTACCAAAATAGATAAAAGCACTCCATGTCTGGCTGAAGAAAAAAAGGAAAGTTTCATCACAAAATGTGATTGTCAGTATATTTTTTTTAAAGAGTACAAAAGAGAACATTGAAGGTATCTTGTACTCAGACTGGCTGTCTCGCTCATGTCTGACTGGATGTAAACCAACTCTCACACGTTAGCTTTGGCTTCACAAAACTTTAAATCTTAGTTTAATCAACTACACCAAAAATGCAATGGGATTTCATTAAGTTATACACATGTCCGTACATGACTCATTACTTTGTCTTCCCACTTGTTGATCGATGTGTGGAAATCCCCACAAGACTTCGGTGACCAGAGAGCTGTGACCTTCCAGGTCCTGTAGTAACACTGCTACTGGTAGTGCTAACATGGCATCAAGCTTCCTCCCTTAAGTGCAAACAGTGCCTACAGCTACCATAGTAAAGAAGAAAAAAATAGAAGACTCAAGCACATTGGTGATCATGCTGCTTCTTGTGCACATGTTGAAATAATTGGACATTTTGGTCACAGGACTTTCATCTGGGTGGCTACAGCCACAGCTTTGAAATGCCCTCCAGCTAAAAAAGAGTGCTGGCTAGATAGTGTCACTTTCCATTACCGCCATGCCTGCCTTCCTAAAATTAGAGAGGACGCCTCTGTAAACATTGTAGGGGACCTTGGAATGACTGCCAGCAGGAGATTAGATATGAATATAAGGATTTGCAGGTTGGTATAGTTGGAAGAGGAAATGATAAATCAAGTTAGGAGGCGACAATGAATTTTGTGGTTGGTTCGCTTACTGTTTATCTATCTGACCTTAACATGGCCACAACGTTGTTAAGTTCAGATCCGTGACACTAATGAGGTTAGCTGAGCTGCAAAGGGTTCATACCTGTATCTGCACGGGCATCTTTACTGATTACTTTGGAGAAGGGCAGCTAACTGAAAAAAAAAAAAAAGAAGCTCACTAGACCTCACTAACGTTTTTTTTTTTTTTTTTTAATTCACAAATCCAAGCATTTTAAATACCTTATGACAGAGCTGTTGCAACAGCCTGATCGTGTACGACTGACTGGCCAACCAATATCGTATTTGCCATGCCTGCGAGTAATGGAAAGTGCAACAATGCGCATGGCCAGAGAGAGAGAGAGAGAAAGACAGTCAGAGAGAGCCGGGGAAATAACTGTTAACTGTGCAGCCAATATATCTCTGTCCCTGTCCTTTTCTACTCTGCTTTGTGTGGTGTTGTGTGCTAGAGGTAATCAATGTTTGGCACTAGTTATTTGTGGAGTCACATCCTGAGTGCTGGCACAGGGAGACTCCAAGGTCAACGCGCAGTGCACACAGGGTTACGCTGCAGCTGCTCATGCACACAAGCAGATGCACACATCATAACAGGATCACTCAGGTTGTAATCTGATTGGCTGATTGCCCCCCCCCTGGAGTGATGGAGCCGTCATGGAGTCTCCGCTATCCGTAACAGCACAGAGCGGAGATGCATTGTATCTACATTTCTCTTCTGACAAAGATGTGTGTTGACATTGTATTTGGTGAAAGGGAGGGAGAGGCAAAGAACACAATCCAGATACACGAGGCAAAGGGAAGTCGTGGTGGCGATTGTGTTGAGGAATGCACAGCAGTTATTGTGATATCGACCTGCTATGTAGCCCCACTGAGGTTGAAAACAATTTTTATGGTATTTCTTTGTTTTTTCTCCCAAGGTTCCGCTCCAGAGATTTCTGGACCTCTTTACAGTTGCTGTCTTAGTTTTATCTGAATGAGTGATGATGATTTTGGATTTATAGCCCTCTTTAAATGTCTGGATTTGCCTTTTATTAAGTGGGTGGAATAAATACTATAAATACATCCAAGTGAGTTATTTATAAGTCAGAGGTTTGCACTTGATGCGTTGTTTGTTTCCACTCGGCCTCCCCTGTCACACATGAGCAGGAGCTTGTTTGGTTCGACAGCGGTTACCTTTCGCCCCGGCAGTCATCCACAGAAACACATCAAAACCATTCAAGGGAAGCAGCCCAGGGTTCAAAACAACTGAGAGATTTTCTTCTTCTTTTTTTTTAAACCTGTGATGAGTTGAGCTATGCAAATGCACTATTTTGTCTCCTATAAACGTTTTTATTTGTGTATGGAATTCAGTGAGTATGCGTGCAAAATATTAAAGTTATTCGATTTTTTAATTTTTGCCTATTTAGATGAATTGAATCTTTCCAAATCCAATACTACAAATATGGTGATAGTCTAGGCTGAGTGATGCTGCAGGGGGGGAAAAGCTGTCTGCCTGGACATATTTAAACTTGCTGAAGCCCTGTTTACATCACATTTGTATTTTGAGGGGTCATTATATTAGTATTGAAATAAATCAACATAGACCCTACCACTAGTCAACAATTACAACTGAGCCTGTGCTTGAAGTTACTGGATGGGACGTTTTTGTTTAATGCTTGAGTGTCATTTATAGACACTGGAGAAAGAAAAAAAGACACTGAGAATTAATAACGACGATTAAGTACAATAAGGTGTAATACTTAATCTTCTGTTGCAGAGATAAGCAAGCATGTGCAACAAAGGGCTGAGAGTGTTTTCGTTCTGACTAAAATCTCCAGCATGTGTTCTCATCGATTTACACGGCGAGGTGTCCTTTTAACCCGGTCCATAGTATGAATATATGTCCTTGTTTGGGAGAGTGCTGCCAACATCCATTTTTAAGACATGCAAAGTGATTTCCCTTGATATATTTTATTGATTGAACTATGAGTGCATTACCATTAGATGGGGTAAGACTGATTCAGGACCAGAGACGGTCCTCCACTCTCCTTCCTGCTGCTCTTATCCTCCCACTTCACCTGCCTTGGAACTTGGAAAAAGAAAAGGTACATTTAAACAAAGCATATCCAAAATAGTTGACAATAAAAAAAAAATAGTTGTAAAGTTACAGACAGGACAATGCAACTGTATGTGTGTGTTTTGAATATGCAAGAGCTTGGTTTCTGCACACATTATCTGAGCAAAATCACAATCTGACATGTCGACATGTCTGGATGTGTGTGGGGGGCAGTTTATGGAGCAGAGGGAAGAGGTCTCACGACCAGTGAGTTCATGGAGGCGGAGAGGCCGTAGGCTCCGCCACAGCAGCACAGTCATCATCATCACAGATCAGAGGAGCTATATTTAGGATGAGTTTGATTTTCCCTCACAGGTCTGGGCCTTTTGCAGCCACTTCCTCATCACGTTTTAAAATCCAGACTCAAGGAAAAAAATCTCTTTCTCACCAATTGAATGCATCTTCCCCTTGTCAGCAATTTTCTGTCGTTCCATGTTTATTTCCACTTTTCTCACTCTCATTCCAATCTGTCAAACCTTATTTTCCCCACATCCTTGTTGGACAACAATCTTTCTGTTCTCCAAACAACAACAACAACAACAGCAGCATCAACAGGACACATGCTGTGACAACTTCAATTCTGTGAAGCATACAAGTTCTTTCTTCTTTTTACTTTCTGATGTTGTCGAGATATACAGAATACGGACACGATTTTTTAGGGAGTGCTGTAATGGCCTGATCTTAGATGTTCTTCCGTTTACTGTGCCTTCGTAATGGTTGACAGAGGCTATTACAGGTGCTGCTGACAGGTAATAGTGATGGGGATATTTTTTCAGACAGCAAGTTCAGAACCCTGTTCAGGTTCAATGCACTTTTAGACGATCTCCCAAAATCAGGTACAATGGTTGAAATGAAAAGATATATATTTTTAGAGTGATTGACGAGTGCAGTTCAAAAATATCTGAGGACATAAAAGGAGGAAAGATGTGAAACTCAGACTTAATTAAGATTTGACATCCCGTTCTCTTACATTTCTTTCTTTTTAAAGATGCTTTCTATTTGGAGAGACTGAAAATACTCACAGTAAATTATTTGTAAATAACATAGACTCTGACCCCATGCATCATTCATGATTTCCTGTATACATTTATTCTCTGAAGGATTTCTTATAGACATCAATTTTTAACATAGATGTTGAGTATCATACACTCAAGAGACTAAAACACTCCCACTTTGTGTCAGCCTGCCATGAATTGTATATGTGACAATTGTTTTTTTGGAAAATTCGCTGTAAATACAGAAAACACAACCAAATACAGAGACCTGTAACTTTACTTACTTTGTTTATTAGTTAAAAAATTAAGTCACTGCCTGTTCTTTCATGTGGGTTAGTATACATCTTAAAATATTATTCATGACGTCACAATGCTACTTATTTTGACTTGTTTTAAACCACCAATTTAACAATTTATTTTTCTACTTGAAAGTTTCTGAAAGTAACATAATTTAAGCCTGTTTCACAATTAATTGTGCGGATTTTGTCAGATTATTGGAATTGGAAGGTTAACAATAAGGAAAAGACTAATGCTAGCCTAACATCACATACCTGCAATCATATCTGAATCATGCTATCACAATGGTAATCATACGATCACAAATAAATTAGACCACGTTTTAGCTTTTTATCCCAAAATTACGAATGCATAGCCGACATAAATAACTTCATGAATCACAAACAATGGCGACAACAAGTCCCAGCCATGTGCATCACTTTGTAGTGTCCCCTGGAAACAGTTTCCGGTGTCATCTGTGCTACTTCCGTTTCTGTTTTGGTTTGTTTTCTTTCAAATTTGCAGCATTTTTTCTAAATGCATGGATTTTCAAATTGGGGATGTTTACTTAATTTGCTAGCATTTTGTTTATTTCAATGTGTTTTCTTAAAAAGAGAGTTGAGCTCTCAGAACCCATGCATATTGACACAATACAAAATTTAAAGAAATCTGTTTTATGTATACATTTACGCAAAGCAAGACAGAGTTTTGTGCAGTAGTAGTCATCTCCATGCATGTGTTCTCCACGTGCCTGTGAACGGCCTAAAATGCAGAAGCATTTAAAACCACAAACATTCTGAAAACAAACAAATCCATCAGAGATGCCTCGCTGGCTACACAGTCTCCCCTTCTTCCTTATGTAACGTAGGTCTTGTCACAGGGAGTCAGCTTCAGGGGCTGAGGCTCCCACAGCAGCAACATGGGTCTTGTTAATACTGACCCAATTTAATGTGTAGGCAACAGGGATGATGACTGGATGGCGGGATGATGTTTTTTTTGGCCTGTTGGCTGACTGGCTTGTTGGATGGCTGAATGCCAGGAGATTTTAATTTGCATGTAACTCGTGTATGAGAAATATAAAAAGCTGAAAACATAAAACAGAAATGAAAAGCTCGCAAAAATGGTCCTTTTAATTGTGTCCACCCCCAGTAGGCATACATTGTGATGTAGAGAATCAACCAGTAGCATGGAGGAAAAAGTAATTCATCATTTCATTGTGATTTTAATGAATTTCTGGCTGCACAAAAATGGCATTGAGTGATCGAATTGCCACTTCTGGACTGAATGGCTGCCTGCTCATCTTATATGTGACTGGCATGCTGTTACTTCTGTCCTGTGTTACTTGTGAATGAGATTAACTGCTTACTTGCTAATTGACAGAATGAATGACTATGATACATGTAGTTTTGACTGGTTGGCAAATGTCTGACTTTTAGAAAGCCTGGCTGAGTGGATAGAGGATAAAACGCCATTTCCCGTAATTTGTATGTGAACCTGTGTGACTAGCTTATTGATCGACGAATCCATTGCTTCTCTGGATGGCTGACTGGCGGGCTGACAGATTTGCTGGCTGGTGCAACAAACATACGTCACTCCTCATCAGTAGCGGTGTCAGGACATGTAAGATTTATGACTTAGTCCACCTGGTAATTATGGAGAGTCACTTGTTTAGTGAAACGAGGTGACATGACAGCTGCCACAACACTGGTTGGTGGAGTCGAAGAGGCAGCATGGAAAGGACCGCGGGTGGGAAATTAACAGAGTGGAAAGGACTTAAAGGGAGTAAAGCAGGGGTGAGAAGAAGAGACGAGGGAAAGGCTGAAGCAGTGAGGAGGGGACGGGAGTGACAGAGCAAGATGGAGTCCGGAAATAAGTGTGTGTATGTGTGTGTGTGTGTGTGTGTGTGTGTGTGAGAGAGAGAGAGAAAGAGAAAGAGATGTTGATGATAAGGCACTGAGGACGTTCTCCCTCTCACTTTCTCTTAGCAAATGCATCAACAGATTGTCTTACTGCATCAAAACAGTGCTCTTATACTGCTCCTGACATAGCTGCCTTCTTGACATGTCTGCCCACACACACCAGTGCGCACACACAGGAATTGTAGCTATTCAGCATTTGCACAGCACCTGGGCTCTTAAATGATTCATGCATTTCACACAAACCATACATGGAAAGAGCCTTTGCACTTTCAGACCTGAATTATGTGATATTAATATTTTTAAATAATATATGCAATGCCTTCATCAGTGTTTCAGTTAGACTTGAATGCACATAAGCAGCGCAAGTGGTGGGGCTCAGAGCTCTACACCCATGCAAACTGACCTTTAATCCTGCTAGGATTTGCCAATGCTAATACATTGATTGATGACATGACATTTACATAATATCCACAATTTCGAGGAAAATTGTCAACATTGTCTGGGTCACAGCTAAAGGAATATCCAGTTATACACATCAAAGTCTGTGTACAGGTCTTGGAGAGTACTACTGCATATGCGAAAAAAAGTTGTATAAACTCTCCATAATAAAGATCCCCAGAGATCTCTGTAGCCCGCTCCTAATCACTGCTTGAAGCTTGCAGCTAGAGGCTATATTAGCCACTGCATAACACACCCAATTATCCAAATGAACTGTTGGTGGTCGAATTACATTATGGGCAATGAAGGCACCAGGTTTTAACAAGGAGGAAGAATACCTGGTGTAAAAAACACCATGTCTCTAATTCAACTGTGTCGATTTTGATCCTTTGTTTAAAACAGTCTGTCATGCCACAATGTTATAGGAGTGTAATGTCACCTGATAGTTGTTTGCAAACAGCTACCAAAAAATGCTATTTATTTAATTTAAAATGTCATGGCAATATGGCTCAATGTATTTTCTACTATTTTGTTGCCTTATATACACATCTGGTTAGACACACACATACTTGCAGTCTACACATAACACACACACACACAGCTGTGAAGCATGATTGTGCAGCACTTGGTCCGTCCCATGGAAATATCTGATTTGGTTTTGAGAGTGATGGTGCAGTCTGTTATAAATAGTTCTCCCTAAAAGCTCAAAAACACTATCTGCTATTGATTAGCTGTCAGCACATGTTAAAGCTTACTGTCGCTGGTCACACAGTCCGCCCTGGTAGGCTGAGCCACACACACACACACACACACACACACACACACAGAGAGAGAGAGAGTCACAACCTCTATCTTACTCTGTTTTCTCTGCTGTTCTACAACACACATATTGATGCACACATAGGCCCACATACGGTACAGTACATGTGTACACACACATGCATGCATTACATAATGCACGCATGCATACATGCAGATACATAAATACATACATACAATCACAGACAAACTCTGTCCCACCCACACACACACACGCGTGCACACAAACTGTAGCATAACATTTGCTCTGCTTCCTCTGACTTGAATGATTCATGTGTTTGGCACTTCCACTCTGAATGCATATCATTGGTTTATTGAAGCTGTAGCGACCCCACGGCATTATGATTTAAACACACTACACGTCTAACTTTCAAAGTCTGCTCCACTGCTCACCCTCACTCAATATCTGATGAGGGCATTGGCAAAAAAAATCTATAGTCTTGATTTTTGTTATACTAATTATCAGGAGGGTCTTTTCAAAAACAACAGTATTGTTTTTGTGTTTTTATCATTTCTGACAACGCAATATCAGTCTTTATTTGTGAATTTGCTCACATCCTGTGCAAACAAAGCAAGTTTTCCCATGACTTCTTCTGGGAAGAAAGATCTGCAACTGACTAAAGAGGTTCACAAAAATAAATGATTTGTTTATTATCCTAACCAAGCTTGGTATGTTTCATGACAATTTTAGACATCTAATGGCATTTACCTTAAATTACCACCAGATGCAGCTTTCAACCTTTCTGTGGTATCGTGGACAAAGTTTAGGATGTTTGCCCTGTTGTGTTCTTTTGTGGTAATGGTCTTTGCAGTCACTTTAAGATATGAGGAATATAGTCACAACTGGAATCGGACAGCTGCTGATAGTTTCTGCTCAAACATGCTCAGCCCCGCTCAACACAGTGCAGGTACATGATAGTGATTGTACTGGACAGCTTCCAGGTGTTTGTGTGTGTGTGTGTGTGTGTGTGTGTGTGCGTGTGGGCATGGAGCAGGGTGTATAGTGGTAGTTGGGGTTTAAGAACATTGCTGGATATGTGGAATAAATGGATTCTTCTTCATGGTGCAAGGACATTTATATATAAAAATACTTTATTGACAGAATGTATTTTTTTGACAAGGACCTCTTGTGGCCAAGCTGCAAGGAGCACTGTTTGCATCCTGTTTCCTACCAGCTGTCCACGTAGTTTTCCAATCTAACTCAGAACTACCCAAAGTTTGAACTATTGCAAAAATATCCTTAAGTCCTTATAAGCCTATTAGAATTAAAAGAGACACATTACAGAGAATCCATAAGTACTCTGGACAATAAAGGCCATTATAATATACAGCACTGTAAAGACTCAATGGAGTATAAAATGAATGTGATTAACATAATGTGCTTTGTGTATAAACTGGCACAGAAATGACCCGTGGAGCATAAATGGAATGTCTAGATGCAAAATGGATCCCTAAAGAGTGAGATGGATGCATCTCTTATCCATATCGATATGTCAATAGTCTAGGAAGGTTATCTTTTTGCCCCGAGGTGAGCTTCAAAGGCAGTCAATGTACTAAAGAGGCTTTACAAAAGGCAGAAACATATACTGCAGCGGCCTCAAAACCATATACCGGTATACACATACTGTCAGCCTTTTTTAAACATTGCAAGTTTGAGGTAAATACACTCAAACGTTACACACAATTTTGGAAAATGTCCATGCACTGAATGGAGATATAGTGTGATATTATATGCAGAGGAGAGTTGTCATTTAGGACAAGACATTACTCTTTGCCCAGTTTAAAAGCTGACGTCCATGCCTTTAGTTATTATTTTCTCCTACTTTGACATGGGTAGTGATTAACCACATTGATGGATATAGTTTATGCTAGATTCAATACCAAAATCTGATGTATCAACTGACTGTGTTAATGTTTTTCACGATCAAACAAACAAAGTTTGTAAGGTCAAAACATCACACAGCATGTTCACAACAGATTGTGTTTGTTGTTTGTTTGTTATACATAGATACCAAAATGTCACATTTGCCAAAGGAGGGTTAAGTGACTTTGAGCTGATGGATTTTGAAAAAGAGTATGTTATGATTACATTATACAGCCAGATAGACCACGTGAATGTTAAGCCATCAAGATGATATCATCTAATCATTATTACATATGTACATCGTTTAAAAGCTGTATTTGATGTTGTAGCTAGCTTGTTGAGTGGGAGCTAACTGCTTTAACGCTATAAGCTGCTGGGTAGTGTAGTTCATAGTGGTGGAAGAAGTGGTCAGATAGTTAGCTATAAGCAGCAGTACCACAGTGTAAAAATAGCCTATTACAAGTCCTGCATTCAGACGTTTTATGAGCAAGATTATAGACTACTATGAATTTATATTTTTTTAGAGATGAATTGCCATTTAACTGTAAACCAGCTTTTTACAGTTGCAGCTCTCTGTGGTGGAGGTCATTTTAAGAACCCGTGCTTATACACATACTGTTGTAGGCTTTCCTAACCCTCAAAATGTAAATAATAAAGTACAGGTACTTAAAAATGCGTGAGTAAACATGGGCTACATATTTATTTTCCACCACCGTTCATAATAAAGCATCATATTCAAATAAGTCATATAAATTGAATAGTAAAAAATAGATCTGCCTCCAAAATGTGGTGCAGCAGAATTAGTAAAACTGATGGGAATACTCAAAAGTAAACAAATGTATTTTCTTGTCAGTTTGGAAAATCCCGTCTTTTATTTTGAAAAATTACCAGAAGTCGTAACGTTACATGTTGATGTCAACATTCTCCAGTATGGCTGACTGACTGAAAAAATGTAGTTTTGTCTTACAAAGCTAGGGGATAAAAGGCAGGAACTATTTCTTAAAAACATAATCTGTGCAGTTCTTGTGATAAATTCAACATTTCTTGTCATTTAATTCAAAGAAGAGGCTTTAAATTCTCAAGGAATACAAACCGGAAGTAGCGTTGTTGTTGCTGGCGAAACAAAAGTAGCTTGATGCTAACTGCAAACATACTAACTTAGCTAGCTACATATTATGCTCAAAATGTTCTCGTGTTGACGGTGACAAAGCAAATACTACACGCAGGCACACAGCGTTCAACAGACACGCTTACTTGTAGGTTAAAAACGCCGGCCGGCTTTTGCAAATCCAAAATGACCATTAATGCTGTCAACACATCCGGGAACGTAGTTCTGTCCTTCACAATAAGATATCACGCTTCAACAACTCCACCGTCGCCCAAGCGTCGCCGAGTGTTCTTTCTGCTTTCTCCCATCAAAGTCCCTTTCCTATAGTATTTAGACATGTAAACGTCCATATATATTCATGAAATTTGACACGTAGATTCTTTGATATGTATGAATTAATATTATTTACACTTGGATGGCGATCGCCGAAGAAAGTGCGTCACGACGGAATCGTTCGAGATAGGCCAATAGCGGCTGGCGCCGTCCGAGCCAGGCCATCGTTACGTTACGTTGATTTGACTATGCATTGTCCGTTAATGACCAGCGTCCCGTCATGCACGGATTCATGTATCTGCACTGTAGCTGTTCAACTGTAGAAGGCCCAGGCATAAAATGCACGGCCCGCGACTGGATTACAGTGATTTATATCTCCAGCCAAAACAAACATAGTATCTGTGTATTCATGTTCAGTGCAGTGAAGAAGTGTCTGTAATTTGTGTTCTTTTAAACATCTCTTTCAGAACATCTGGTGCCCCTCTAACTACAGTGGTTTACACAGGACACAGGTGGCTCAAGAGCTGGGTGGTTAGAGAGCGGTCTGTCGGGAGAATCAGAGGCAAATAACACACTTGTATTTTAAGCTGAAGGTCAACACACTCACAAGTATTTGAGATCACGCCTGGGGCAAAGAGTATTTGGAAATATATTCCATGTGTTTTTCTCCACTCGACTTAGAGACAACAGCTGGTTGGTATGTGTCACATTGGTGAAAAGTTGAGCGACTAGATTTATGCTGAAGGCATCATCAATGGAGGGTGTGGTAGAAATGATCTATAATAATTTCCCAGAAATAAACATGATGACAAACTCAAATGTTTTTAAGTATTTCATTGAACAGACATAATTCAGCTGAATGGTAAAAGCTCTTTCCCCACGGATGGTTCGGAGGTTTAATGATGAGTCAACATGTAGAATCATTTTATTTTTGAAGACATAACAATTGTTCATCCAGAACCATTTAAAGTACATCAATGGAAAATTACCCAAGTGGGTTCAGTAAAAGAGAACAAGAAAACATTGACAAATAACTGATATTATTCACTCTTCATGCATTATTTTTTGCTAAAAAGTTAGCTAATCGTGTGCTGGTCTCGAGAAATGACTGTGGAATCCAGCAGATTTACACATTTTGCAATACAGCCTTTAATTGAGAGGAAAACCAACTTTCTGCTCCATAGAGACCAATGTTAAATTTGACTCCAACAACATCTTCCACAGAACACGGTACCCCATTTCTCAATCGCCAGTTAAGCCCCATTTTTTTACACTACAGACACAATTTTCACATGATCTGTTCTTCAACTCATACTTCCTCTCATGTATTAATATCGGAGCAATAGCAGCTACGGTTATGGGGGGTTTTGAGGATTTGTTTGAGAGGTGTTTCCCTGTTTTATCTCCATGAAAAAAGCATTAGCTCCCATAATTTCCAAAGGCTTCTCAAACAAATGTATTTATCTCGAATACAGAAATGGAATAACATCATTTCCAAAGGCTTCTCAAGCAAAGATGTATATGTCCAGTACAGAAATGACGGGAGCCATTTGTGGACTGTCCATCACGAATACAAGATTCAATCCAAGAGTATGAATCTAAAATGCAGAAAAGAGAGAAGCGATATCTCAATCGAACCTGAACGATACTACTGGTAACATCGGCGTGTGTAGCTATATGTTGCGACGTCTTCGGGCAGTAGAAGCCACACTGTCAAAATTTCTTGCGAAATGTTCTAGTTGCACTTCTCGTCCTTTTCTGGTCTGCAGGCCTACGCTCTGGTGTCTGATCAGCCTCAATAGAAGTGCTAGGTGGTGTGGAAGCCCTGCAAAATGTCTCCATCTCGCTCTGTCTTTTCACCAACACCCTGTGCTTTTGCTGTCTTTTCCTCCACGATTTTCTGACATTCCTTTGGTCCCTGTTGGATAAATCGCTGATACATTTCAACTTTCTTTCTTCCTTTCGTTTCTTATTTATTTCTCTTTCCTTCCTTAAATATTCTTGGTGTTTCACTGCGTCATCCCTCACTCTTTGTCTGTATTCTCTCAGTCTCTCTGCTCCACTTTTTCTAATTCCTTTTGGCATTTTGGTGTCTTATGATTCTTTCTCCCCTGAACAATTTAATTTAGAAATCAGCATTATCTACATGTTTACCATTTAGTCCACACAACACATTTATTTCAAAATGATGGGATTGAACTACTCACCATTCCATTTTGTCACTACCGAAATGATCATGTCACTACCGAAACTTTACCATATGTTTCGGTAGTGACTGTTTCGGTAGTGACAATTCTAGCTAACTTTGAGCTTAACTAAAGAATGCTAGCAAGCGGATGGCTAGCATACATGTCTTTGAAGAGGTGTACACACATAAAAACATAATACTTTGCATAAAACCCCAAAAGGTTTACTAAATTGAAGAGAATATGTGTTCGGTAGTGACAATTCTTAAGATTACACGCCGATTTTCAGACTTTGGAATCCATTTATATCAAAAGTATGGGATTTAGCTACTTACCATTCAGCCATGAGGGACAGGGATGCAGTGTCACTGCCTGGTCAAAAATGCAGGGGTGTGGCTAAAAACCAGTTTTAAGTGTTATTTACAGAAATTGAAATTTAGATGTCAGGGTTTGGGACAGCTACTTCCCAATAGAAAGTACCCTATAAATGATGATTTTGTATATATTTAGCTTAACACTATCTAATTTAATGCCTTGGGTTTAAATAGACCTAACATATTCTTAGTAAATATCTATGTCTGAATACTTAATTGTTTTGTTAAATAGTTTTTCTTGTCGTGGGACCGCACTTTGAACGAATTCGGTAGAATGGCCCATATATATATAGTGTATACCTTTTTAGTTGTGATAACTATTACTGTGAATCACATCAAAACATTTAAAAGGCTTTAAATAAAAGCCTGGACTCAGCTGAGTGTCAGTGAAAGTGAGCAGTTTATCGTGAGCCATCTGTTTGTGTAAGGTTCTCTGATTTCTAACTATATTTCTCAGCTTTAATTGACACATACAGTATGATGCAAAAATAATTGTGACACACAGACAGTACATTGCAACAAGAGTGCAATACATCAACAGATGAATATACACATTATATTTTACAAATATAGAGGGAGGGAATACTTACAATTTGAATACAAATGAGTTACAGTGTTGGGAGATTTGAAGCAGTTTTAATTTAAGAGAGGCTGTAGTGACCGTTGCTTCCCGAAAAAAGTCACCACGGTTGCTGAAATGTTTGGTCTGACGCGTGCCATAAATAACGAAGTCCAGTTTCCAATATAAGCAATTTATTTCTCACATAAACAGAGGCCAACCACTTTCTCTGTCGTTATCCATTTTCTCTACATATACCAATAAATCATAACATTTACATTCATTAAATGTGCACGGTCAAAAACGGTTTGCTTCTGCTTACTAGCAACCCCCTGTATCCAATGACCCCACTGATTATAATACCTGTGCCCTGATTCACACCGGCACTACGCCCCCAAGTGGTGGGAGGTTGTACGAAAACAAAACAATAACAAAATGGCTCTTACAGAGGCGAACAGAACATATTGCAGTTGTGGACATCTTCTTCTCCGACAGGTGATGTCATAATGCCGTCATGCATGCTGAGGTTTTGTGACATCACAGTGTAGCACCCTCTAGGCTGACCCAGGGCAGAGGCCTCTGGAAGGAGATCTGGGTGACATGTTTTTTTCTCAGTTTGTCTCAGTCTGTTGTTACATCAGTAGCTACTTTGATAAAAACTGCGAAAGCTCGAGGTCAATATGGCATATTTCCCATCCCAATTTCTGGGGAGTCAAACAAACCATAGTTTTGACCCTTTAAACCACAAAATGGCAAAGCTTTGATCAATAAAAGCTACTGGAAAAATAAGAAGGCAAAGCTAAGTTTACCCATGTTTCATTTTGTTATTCAAGGCTTTGCATGACATTTAATTTTGCATTGCTTTTAAGATAAGATAAAACACTTTATCTGAAGATAAACAACAAAATGTTTCTCGACCCTTTTAAAAAAAAACAAATCTGTCTCATACAGTACTTACAGCTATCCGTATTGATCTATGAATGTCAGATAAATCTATATCACTGTCTCTCTATAATCCCTGCAACTCTGAAGTGCTATTTGCTGCCAAAGATATCATCATACTGTTAAGTTATTTTGCATTTAAAGGAAGCACACAGAATGAAGAAGTAAAATGTGAGTCTGACTCTGTCAAGGTTGTATTAACCTACAACTGCTATTATATGTCCAAACTCGATGAAACACGACCTTTCAAACAGAGATATGCACGAAACGATGCACTTGGAAAATGTTATCTCGCACAACCAAAACACATTATGGTACTTTAATGCACTAGTATATTTAAAAATGTTTAAACATATTTTCAGAAAGTTTCATAGAACAGCCGTCCCCAGATGTGTTGGTGTGGCTGCACATTCATTGCAGTGACAGCTCTATGTGCTAAGAGCTCTATGACTTTGGGCCAGCAGAATAAGTGCAGATAAGCCCTTCATAGATTAGACATCATGACTCCTGACCTTAACCACACCGACAATGTAGAAAAGCCTCCCCACACACACATTTACCTTCGTACAAACAGGCAAACACAGGCCCATCTGGTACAGCTGGTCTGGCTAATGTCGGAAAATACACAAAAACACCTTTGCCCACTTCTTTACTGATCAAGCCAGAGGGTTAAAGTTGTTTTAGCTGTTCCGAGTGTCCACAATAGAATGCCACAGAGAGGGGCAATAAAGATTAGATCTCTGGAACAAGCTGCCGGATGACTTGATGTCCATTACAGTCACATTCAAAAGCAAACTCCAAATGGTTATGGTAATTACCGTGTGTGTGTGTGTTTGTGTGCACGCAGGGGTTTCTATTTGATTGTGTTGATATTTCGGGGTTTTATTGCTGTGTGGTTGGGTGTATGCTTGTGTATATTCTTATATTCATGTTGTTTCTGCTACCTCTGTTCGTATGTTTATGCCTATATTTCTATATTTTGCCTTTAAGGGTAAAGTGCTATATGAATAAATCGGCATTGCTTACTTTCTCCCCTCCACACAAACCTGGCTGAGCGCTGCATGAAGTCGGCTTTGGAAAGCTACAGAAATTGTCGGATGCAGCCCACAAACCTTTCATGTCGGAAAGATGTGAGGGGGAAACGTTGTTCGATCATCCAACAAGCACTCCTGCTAGAGTGTACTGAAGTGCACTTTTATACACACTAGACAGTGTTGCTCAATTATCTAAATGGCAAATTTGACATAAAATTATTGAATATAATTTCTTACCCACTTTATGATGACATGCCTCCCCTCGGTGCTACATTTAACTATTAGTTATTTCATCATGTGTATATATATTTTTTTCTTACAAATCAATGATCAGCCTATTATACAGCATGTATTTGTCTATTTTTATTTAGACTAGTCTTGGGATAGTGGGTGTTTTATTTTTGTATCTTGTGATCATCAAAATTATTGTTTGCTTAAAAATACCTCCCCAATTTAAAAAAAATGAGGTAATCCTGCAATCAAGTTCAAAATTCTGTGATAAAATTACATTTACTAAAGAAATGTGGAATTGTTTAATAAAGTGAAACCTGCGAGCTCTTCCAGCCGGGCTGTCACACTCACTCACTGTGGCATATATCCAACGCACCCTTCATCAAAAGGCGGTCCATTTAAATTGTCAATGAAACGCCCACCCTTTGGAATAGTTGCGCCACATTTGAAGAACATGGCCCTCTTGCTCACGTGGCATCTCGGAAGCAATCTAGCCTGACGATCATGTAGCCGTAGGGTGGGTTTGTTCCGGGGGAATAATTGCGTTTGCATACTTTTTGCATATTAGCTGTTGGCCTCAAACGTCACATCAAGCCTGAAGAGTATTGATGATTCCCAAAAAGGATTCGCCTTCTCTGCACTGAGACACAAGACATCACTGCTTCATCTCACCAAGCTACTGTAAGTACCAGCTGCTTGTGTTCACACTGATGTTTTCTGGCTCTGTATTCAGTGGTTTGAGCTCGTTAAGCTATGAGACTGCAGCTCGTTGTCAGTTTGTTTGCAAACATGTGTGTGATATCTGCTGGCTTGCTGCAAATGGTTGCTTGTATGCTGCTGATTTACTTGCAGTAGGCTATGTGTTGTTTTTTGCAATCGTGGTGTGAACTTCCTGTAGTAGCTGTAGCTGTTTGTTTTGGTTGTTATCTAGCATGCGTGCATTGTGATGCTTTGTTCTACAGTGCTGATTTACTTGGTGGTAAAATATGAATATTCAAATGTGAAAATTGAGAGTTTTTGGTGAACTCACTTGTATTGTTCTCTCTGTTTTTATGCTGTTTTACCACTCTTTGGCCTCACTGTGAGGGACCGCAGGATGTCACTTTTGAACGAGGCCCACGACTGGAAATGTTTGTTATTGCTCTGCAGTATTTCCTGCCAAAATATATAAAGGAAATGGGCGAAAATGTTCCACTTTTCTACTCAAAGCAATCTATTAATGTGTGGAGTCACTGTCTTATTCTTTACATGGTAATATAGCATCTATGCTCAGCTGCCATGTTTTGATGGTCGTCTGCTGCACATCAACACTAAAGCTGCGTTCCAATTCGCATACATTTACTTTTTACTTTTAGTAATTGCCCTTTCAAAGTACGCACTGCTGCATGCAGTATGCATTCAATTGGGACATAATACTTCCTCGTAACATGGCACCTTTCAACTTTTACCCTCTTGCTCATATATCTGCTGCGCAAAGGATTATGGGTCAGAATAGCTAGAAAGGCATGCTGGCTTGCATACTTTAAAATGCATCATCCTGGTATTTTTTGGCAAACTGCATTTGACATTCTATGTATTTGGGCATATTTTTGTTGCATACTAAGTAGTATGGAAGTATGGGTATTGGAATGCACAGCAAGTCACATATTATAAGGAGAGCCTGTCGGCTACAAGTCATGAAATCTGTTACTTTTCATGTGTAACTTATTGATTATCTACCGGTGTGTCTTAGCTTGCTGTTTCATATCAGTTGGATTCCTTGGATCAGATGTATTCATGCCGTTTTTTGGGGTTTTGTTTATTCTCATCACATCCTAATCTCTGCTGAGCTTGTATGTAGCTTTGCTTTTGGTGAAGTGATGAAGATAGACAAAGTGATATAATTTTGATAAATATCGATGAATATGCAGTAGATGGCTGACCGTGTCCTATTCCACAACTGCAAGTCGATTTTTAAGCATGAGCGCACTTCTTGTGGGCGCTCCACTACTTTTTGATTATCTCGGTTGTACAGAAAATAACAATAAAACACAGGACGACCAAAAAAACAAAAAACATTTACTTTTTGCAGATAAAACTGTGATGACCGTCGCTGAAGCAAACATCAGAGTTAGTGTGGTTTTATGCAATCAATCACGCTGTATTGATTTTAAGGTGAAATCACTTTCTATCCTTTATCAGTTTAAACCAACAGTCAAGTTCAATTTAGTTTTTCATTTTTCAAAACCACGAAGTACGCTCTACTTCATGCCTCCACCTATGCTGGAGGATTCTCCAATTTACAAAGCCGTGTGAGGGTGTTTGTTTATCAATAATCATCTGAGTACCATGTTTTCTCCATGAAAATACAAAGCTGTTTAGCTGGAGGTCTGTGATATATGACTCTCCTATAAATACGAACATAAAATGGCTATTTAGGTGGCTGTAGTTTGTGGAGATGTTGAACTGTATTGCATTATACAGAGAGGTGTTTCTGTTATTTAGCATACCTTCATTAATATATATGGGTTGGACAAAATAAAAAAAAACACCTGTCTGTGCACCGCAAAGTGAAGCCTCCGAAAAGATCACAAGCCAATTACAACCATTCCATTTCGATGTGTTGCAGGGATGTTGTGTTGGACTGCGTTAGTTTGAGCTGAGTGTAGCTAAAAAAAAGTATGCATATATAAATATATATATATATGTGTGTCAAATGCTTTCTTTCTTTATTCTGTATATGTGTGTCTTGTTGTGTTTACTGCACCACATGCAGGTCTGTGGTCTTAGTTTGCTCACTTAGTTTCTGGCAGGCAGCCCACCTTTCCTCTATTCAAAAGTCAGACTCAGCAGGTCTGACAAGGCAGGCGCTGATATCATTGAGAACGGAACTATGCAGAACTGAATTAGTTTTGTATGTACCAAACCTGAAAAACGTTGTTTACATATGCAGTGTTGAAGAAATGCATATAAATACAAGTCATATTTTGACCGTGACAAAACAACTCGAGACATACGTTTGTGTATATCGTGTGCATGTGTATGAGCCGATGTGTTGAGTGTGTTGGATGTGTACTGTGCACTCGCACACCTTTTCTCACAATCGTGTTTTTTGGCTGTCATGGGCAATAAGAGCCAGGGACATTGGTCCACAGGCGCGTCAAGCCATGAGCTCGCTGACAATCCATGTGCCGCAGTGCTGTGTGCCCGTGTCTGCTGTCTGTGCGGATCTGCCATCAACATGTAAGATGAAAGTAAATGTCAGATGGGATCAGCAGCAGCAAGGGCATTGTGACACATTTCTGTTTCAGTGGTCACAGTTAGCTGCAAATGCATGGATGCTGTTTAATGGAAAATTCCACCTTCGACAATGTTATAGTGTACAGAGTTTTACTGCATTCCATGTGCTATATTGTAAGGAATTTACTTTTTGTGTCGTACCCACTTTACTTTAACATGCCGTCCATGTTTCTGCTTCCATTTGTACTTAGAAGCAGTAATGAAATGGTTTAGCTTTTGTGCAAACGTGTGCATCCACCAGCCAAATAGGAGAAAAGAAGCAAAGGCGAGGTTGATAGTGGCTGGCTGAATTGTCGCAGAAAAACATGATTCTAGGATTTGTATGATCCATCCCTGGAGGCATTCAGAGGAAATTCTGAATGTATTTGGTGGACAGTTGCAGAAATATAACCTAAACACATTGGCTAAACGCAACAGAATAGAAAAAGCTGAGAGCGGACAAACACAGTGTCGCCATTGTTGCAGTGACAGATGTGAAGTAGTACTGATATACTGTTGGTCGAAGGCACCTTGCACACCTTTTCACAGCCACTCATTTGCTGAAGGGTCTAATGATGCTTGTTGCTAGGATATAATTCAGCTGATGCATGATGCGACCAAGTGGTTTTGACAGATAAAATCATCCTTTAACCACATGCATGATTACCTTTTTCTTTCTCATTTCCAAGGAGCTATAAGTATACCTGTTTGAAAAAAAGTGTTCCTATCCAAGCGTGCCCTCAAAAAAGCAAAGCTGAGGGTATTTTCAATGTAATACACTGGCGCTTAGGCGTTTTCTTCCATTTTCAAAACTGAGGTGAGAGCTGGCATTTTTGATAGTATCATCTTGAACATTTCCGATTTAAATTCAGTTCGGTATTTTAAGTTGCCATAGTAATGTTGGCCGTTATCTTTGGGTTTACTTTAAACAAGATTCTTCAGTCCAGCTGAGGATGAAATGTATTTGTCTTTGTGCTGTCACAGCAGTCACAGCGGCAATTCTCAAAAACAAACCTTTTCACGTCTTAAAACTATTGATTTCCTCTCTTAGTTGCTTTAAATTAAGAACAAACGTGTTCCACACTATATCCCAATACAACATTGTCTATCTGCTTGTTTCAACCCAACATGCCATGCAACGCCATTACATCAAGTGAAAATATGTGCCTCTGCATCCTTTCATCCTGCATCCTTTCACATCATTTTCTATGTAAAGCGGCCTGGCATATTTGGGGTCTCAACCAGAATTTCAAGTTATCCACTGCAGGTTTGAACACGAGTTGAAAAGATGGACCCTCTGGTGCTATCTGGCACAGTGGAGGTTAACACCCTGAAGCAGGAGACACAGGGAATCTGGTATTTATTTATTTCATGCTTCTCAGAAAAAGCCCTGAATGTTGCACACAAACACAGCTTTCTAAAGGGCAGGCTTGAATTCCTAGATCACAATATTAAAAGCAGGTAGTAGCGACATGAGTGCAAGGCACGCACAACACAAACACGCACGGACACACACACAGAACATCATGCATCAGCTCGAGAGAAGAGCGCCTGTGACAGACCGAGTGCTTCAGGGTGTTTTTATTGAAACCGTTATCCTCTAACCTGGATGGGCAGGTGATAATATCATCATTGAGAGAGTGAGGCAGATCTACATACTCTCAGGCTCTCTGAGCCATACCATTGCTTATCCAGTGGCACAGACTAATTATTTGAACAGGCACTGGCAGAGGTGAGACGTGAAGAATATGAGAATGAACAGAGGCTTATCAAAAGTGCACATGCTGTATACACAAGCATAATTGTAATGGAAGATATTGAGGATTATACTCGGTCTATATAGTAATATCATAGTTGAAATCCAGTAGAGTGGTTCAAATGTATTACCTAGAAATAAAATACCAAAATAAACCGACACAAATCTAATGACGAATGGGGCTTTAATGTTTCATCTAACATGGTCTGACAAACTGTATAAATGAGATTGTTCAATTATTATTAGATGTTCTGAGCTTATTTTAAGGTCTGCTGTCCGACCCGACTGGGCATATTTCATTGGATTGGCATTGGCTAAGATAAAGCAGATCAAAATCCGACCCTACTTGTCCAGCACTGGCCTCTAACTGCAGCATTGTCAATAGGGAAATAAAAATACAGTTGTGTCTGTCTTTTGTGTCACAGTTATATATAATATACTCTTCCTGTTGTTGGCTTTGTTTTCTTCAGTTTGATAGTGAGACACACATTATCTTCTTCGCTAGTTGATCAGGCTCCATCAGTGCCAGTGTGCCTGACATGGTACAGTATGTTTATCATATCCAAAATCCTCCTACTAACACCTACTTGCCATTACAAACTTTCCTGACAGCCGCACCTTTTCCAAATGAGATTCAGCGGTGCTGGATGGGATGCAAACTAAGGTTTGAGGTCTGCAGCGGGGTTGTGGTTATTAAAGCTGACAAGTGAACCAAAGCACTGAAACAGAAAAAAATTGTCATACGTACATGACAGTCTACATGTGTGGACAGTGTGCATCTCCTTTGTCTCAGTCAATTGGGAATGGCAACATTCATACTTTTAGCCTCTAGTATGTGTCATAACACACAAGTATGCTTACATAAAATGCACATGGAGTGCATAACTAAATCTTTTGCCAAGGTTACGTTGTCGCAAATATATTCAAAATGAGGTTCCAAGTGCACCATACTTTATTTGTTTGACCAACAAATTTCACAACAGCTGGCCACATATGCCCAGTGCTGTGTGTAAGCATGCGTTAGTGCATCATATCTCAATGTATAACAATGCATAACTGGGCAGACTGCGCCGCCTCCCTGGAGCAATGCTGAATTCAGCATTGTGAGCTCCCTTGTTGCTTTTTAAATATGTCAGGTCCATTATGAATTTGTCCCAAGCTGCTCACAAAAATAGTGCAAGACTAACAGACAGTTTTCCATGCCAACAAAGCATGCAATCGCCATAATCATCTCAAGGCTTTGTACATTTAAACCAAGTACTGCACAATACTTTTGTGTAAAAACACAGACAGTTATGCAACTTCAACATCCATCTAATTTTCACATTTAATCTTTTCTTTTAGACAGCTAAGTGTGTCTTTAGCAGCACAACAAAATATTATCATTATTGGTATTGCCCTACTAGGTCCCTACCTACATTTTTGTTGTATGTTTCTATTGTTAGAGAATGGTGTAGTGGCATTTTTTATGTATGACTTATGTATAATATAATATAAGATGGCCTTCACTTCACCTGTCCATGTGTGAAAGTGTCCTCTGGCTAGACCCCAAATTGCAGGTTAGGGAAGCACCTTGTACAATAGCTTGTTGACATTGGTGTTTGAGTGTGAGTTTGTGTGTGCATAGGTAAATTGTAAAGCGCTTTAAGCAAAACTCTCTATATAAATGCAGTCCATTTCTCAATTTCTTTCAGTATTCCCAAAGTACATACTCCGAATTGGTGGTGCTTACTTATATTTACCGTCATGCTAATGGTGGCATTAGAGTCAAACGATTTGTATCCCCTGACACCATAGATACACTCAAGTACAATTGAATACTTCTAATACTTAAAATGAATTGATTGAACCAAACTTGAAAGTGCAGCAGAGCAGAGGTTTCTCCTTGTCCACTGTACCACAGCACAAGTTTCATAAAGCTTCCAATGGGACATTATTTATGTCTTTGAAATGGGTAAATGCAGACAGTGTCTGACCCAATTTAGGAACAGTTGGATTGTCCTCGTATTTAAGGTGTCAGGACCTTAGGGAGTTAAAAAGAAAAAACTCAACATATGTAATCACGTCGCTCCTCTCCACTATTCCCTGTGATGTCTGCTGTGGTTGAACCTGACTGAAGACGCATAAAATAGACTTAGCAGGATATACTACTACTCCCTATCTACTCTTCCAGGCATGAAATCCTGATGTGATCTTTGGGCCTAGGGGAGAATAACTGAAATAGGGAAATTTCTGTGCTGGTTGTTTCCACTGAAGCTTAAGTGAAAACATAAAACAGGCAGCAGTAGAATAGAAGCAGAAATATAATAGAAAAGCCCTCTATAAAGACTTTGTTTCATTATTATTATATGTATGCTTGCAAGTCATTAAATGTATAGCTTGTTGTTGTTGTTTTAAAAAGAAATTGACACAACAATTTCAAATTTTACCCTACATTTTTGCCTTCTTTTGCAGCTATCCCAGAAAGTAAATAAAGCAATGCCACAGGGGGAATAAAGCTTTTCAGCCCACTGCAAACCACCCACTCTCAGTGGAGACACAGTAATCCCATCTCCAATCCAAAATGGGCTGCAGTCTGGAGAACTTGAAAAGCACGTTTTGCTATTTTTGTAAACACTTGCATATCCATCCATCCATCATGCATCCACCCGCTTATCCTATTCAGGGGTGCGGAGGGCCGTAGCCAATCCCAGCACGCACATTCATTTTGCAATATGATCATTGCTATTCACTGAATAAGCATCTAGACATTATGAAGCACGACAATGGATTTGAAACACATTTGAAGATTGAAGTACTTATGGCAGTAACACATTGCATAATCAGCGTGGTACACATATGCACACAAACACAGCCTCTGTTTTGCAGATAAAATAAAAGCAGACCTCACTTTTATTTCTCTGACTCGGCTGTTCTAAACCTTAATGGACAATTCTCATATGTACAAATTGGGACTTTACGGCAAGTGCAGTATTACTATCCCAGTGGATCGTTGTAATGGGCTTCCTCATTACACGGAGGTGACTCAGACTGTGGTTGAGCAGTAATAATCACTCTACAGCAATAACTTCTCCTAAACTGCCTGTGGGTCATTAGAGCCGATACACTTAGAGGATTGGGACGTCTTGATTAATCAACAGGGTAAAGGTGTCTTTTTGTACTCTCTCTCTTTCTCATTTCTTATCCCTTTATCTATATGATATTCAGTAGCCTACAACAGAGCTCTGTAATTGGACCCAATGAGGCTCATGGGGCCCCATAACGAAGAGAGAACCCTAATAGCATGTCATAATTTCAACAGCATTGGGAACTTTCTTTTGACCCTTTGCTAACTTTCTCCCTTGTGGTATTCTTTGGCATAAAGAAACCACTGACTCACTTGGTAAAGATGAATGTCTTGCAGTTTACTGGCGTTATGCTACTAACTAGTTTTTCTTTGGGGGGGGGGGGGGGTTCCAGTCACCTCACACTGCCTCACACAGTAGTTTTGCATCATTAATTCTTCCCCTCTCTATCCCACTCACCTTCACACTCAGTGTTATTGCTCTGAACCTTGCCAGTCGTTTGGACTGAAAGGTACGTTTTCTTAGCCGTTGCCAATCTTTCCCTGTCCCTCTAGCTCCTCCTGCTCAGAGGGCCAGACTCTATGCAACTACTAGTTGTGCTACAGTAGGAAGAACAAATGTAACTGACTAGATTTCAGTGTTTCACGTGGTATTATAAATGCCTTAATGAGCCAACAGGGCAATCTTATGGCGGTTGGACACCCGCGCGAATATGTTCAATCGCCATTTGTTGGGTGGGTGGCCTTTTGGAAAACTGTAACTTATCGCCCAATCCTACATCTTACTGTAGGTGACAAAGTCTTCAAAACTGTAGTGATTGATAAAATGGTTTGGGTGTTTGCTCCCAGAAGCTAAAACTATGCACTCTCTCCCCCATTGGTTTTTGATCAGTCGATCCACAGAAAATCATACTTGTTTTTTTAAAACACTGCAAATTAATTAATTTAATTCAATTGAGTATCATGTCTAAGCTACAGCTTCCACTCTACATTTTTACACATATTTGTTATCTTAAATTTCTAAAGATTTAAGTTGTTTCGCTGTATAACTGTATGTTATATGGCATGAATGAAAATTAAGCCTTAACAATACTTTGGCATGGTTGAAAATAAAATGGATTGGAAACTGGGACAATGAGCTTAAAATGCAGAGGTTTGATTCGCAAGTACTCTTATCCGTAAAAACCTTTTTTGGAAAACAAAAGATGTTCCATCTTCATGGTTTATTCATCTCAGGGTGTTAAACATATTTGGACAGATTAAGATAATCTTAAGCATTCACTTTTTTAATGCAGTTATTGTGCAGAAGAGGTTTTTAAAACTTATGTAGAGCAAATGCTAGTTAGACGTTTTTTCACTAGTTGAGTTACTTTTTTTGTAGAGAGGCTGTGACGGTGGTATCATCAGTGACTCATGTACAAAATGGATCATTTAAAGCTGCTATTATTGAGAAAAACATCAAAACAAGCTGACAGATGCACAGCCACTACCTGCTTGTAAACTACTTATGGCTAATATGTTAGCTACTTGCACATTCAGAAAATATGGAGAGACATTAGCAAAAAATGTGTTGTTTGTCGCCAAGTGATCATGGACAGGACAACAAGAGTTCATGACTACTTCCCCTCATATCCAGTATTGGAAAAGAACAGTGCTGAGATAGAAGATACTTCCTGGACACACAGACCAGGATAAATTTCCCCTCCTCTCAAATTACTGTATTTTTCGGTCACACAGCACTCTGTGGAGAACAACACTCAAGTCAATACACACACACACACACACACACACACACACACACACACACACACACACACACCTCTTTTGTTCTCCCCTTTTCAACACACATCTCACCTCATGGAGCCAGACATTTCACTCTCTGTGTGAGATGAAGAACGCACCTCTCTTCATTTTTGAGACGCAGATGTAACAGTGGGGCACCTGCATACCTGTGGAGATGAAGGAAGCAGTTTTGCAATTAAAGTGATCCAGAGGTGGGGTGTTTTTCTTTCTTCTTAACAGTCAATCTCTCATGGCGGTATGCATAATTGCCATGACTGATCGGATGTGGGCGGGGAATTGATCTGAGGAACCGGTGGAATCCAATTATTCTGCTTCGCTTCTGTCTGTCCCCCCTCCCTCTCTCTGACTCTATTTTTTTTGTATTTTTCCAGGTCTGGAAATCTCTGGTTGTCTTTTCCCCTCGCTACAGTTGTTTGCATCCTTCCCTTTGAATTTTGGAACAATGCCGTTGTAAACTGCCTCGGTTGTGGTATAGCAAGCTGACAGCAGCCGCACTGTATATGCCTACAAATATTCAGCAACGCAGCCCCAGCACTACGTTTGACTTACATGTATGAAATTTGGTAGGAACATGTATCACATAAAGACTTTAAAAAAAGTGTCTGGGACCATGCTCTAAAATTAACAGGAAGTCGGCCATTTCGATTTCGATGGGTGAAATTGATTTACAATTACTGAATATTTGGGTGAAATTGATTTACATTTACTAAATATTTGAGTGAAACAAAAAGATTAAAAAAGGGTTTTAGTTTATTCAGACCTCAAACTACTCAGTTAAACCCTAACGTTTCTTTTTTCCCACTTATGTCTCTTTCTTCCACTGTCTTGACCACTGACATATTCTCCATTCATCTTCCATCCACTGTCTTTTAAAAAAATCTAGACTTGCCTCTCCATCTGTCATGTGTCCCTTGCCTCAATCATATCTCTCTGATTGACCTTCTACTGTAGTCTGTCCTGTTGGTGTTCTTCCACATAATGCTTTGACCTTCTGTGCCTCCTGCAGGCCAGCTTGCACTTGTCCGTCTGCTCTGTTGCCACCGGAATTACCATGCATGCTGAGCCAGCAAGAGTTTGAAGGAAGGCTGGACATATGTCTCTTGTCTGGCAAACTTTGTCTCTTTCCATCTCTCCTACTAATAATGTTCATCCACTTCAGCTGGTATACAAAAATGTTCCGACCTTTACAGCTAAATCAGATAAGGCTTGGGTTACATATAATGATTAGAATGATTAAGGAAGTACCTGGAAGCAGTTAGTTCTTATCTGTATTTTTAGGAAGCTGAGTCAGCTCAAAACATGAGAGTACATACATTCAACATTTTTAAACTAAAACTTGAATTATAGTTGGTGAAAATGTATATGCATTATTTTTTTTAACTTGCAAACTGCACCTGTATGTAGCCCAAAATAAGGGGTTTGTCCCAAAGGACAACACAATCTTTGCAACATATAACACACATTCCTTAAACCCTTTTTCTGGATGATAAAACCCACTACAAAATTAACAGGAAATTAAAATAACCTTACTGCTAGTTTGCACACGGTGACTACAGGAGGCAATGTTACTTCAAGTAAGTAAATTAGTGTGAATCTTTTGTCCTCACTATGTGTGTAGGTGTACAGCTGTCCAGAAGGTTAAGACACTTCCAATAAAACGAAACGGACATGTTGCTTTTTCTTAATCAAAGTAATAAAAACACCAATATTGATTTTTGAAAGATGACCGGATTCATGTCTTTATCATTATTATTTTTATGGACAAATTAAACGCTTTCATGGAAACCTATACTGAGTTTAACAATTTAAAATGTCTTGGCGGCCATTAATAATATTATGAAATAATAATGATATTAATATTAAAAATAGTAATGTTATAATAATTCTCCCAGCAGAGTAAAGATAGGTCAGTATCGCAGGCTGACTGACAAGAACTGTGATGTGACTGAGTTTGAGAACGACGACCACAGTGGCACCAACTGAGGACTTGCTGCTGTCATGGCAGCATGAGCTCAACACACTGATACATACATACATGAAGACATATGCTCATTCGCCCACGCATACATGCAAGGTTTCCAGAAATTGTTTTCTTCACACATTTATTTTCATTTCCATGAAAACAGATGCTCTTATACTTTCTCTACTCCTGTTTACTTAAATTATTTTTTCACTGGTGTTTTTTGAGGTCGTTTAGCAATTAAGACTAATTAAGAAAATGCGCAACTTTTAACAAATTAGAAAGACAGCTAGAGCCAGGGAGCCTTGACCTATTAGAGGATGCAAAACACACACACACAGAAGCCATCTGTGGCCATCTAGTTAAAATGATCAGCTAGTGCTACGGTCGGATGGGGAAAAGACAAGTTATCGCACTGGGTTCCAGGCATTCAGGCTTTCCAGATGTTCCCCTCCAAAAAAAAGAAAGTTGCAGATACAGAATCATTGAATCAAATCATTGTAGTTTCTTAATAATATACTTCTTGGCCATCCCAAAAGGGGAATACTACTAAAAAAAAGCTGCAGCCGCTTCGATAGTCTCATGTAAACATACACAGCTGTTTTCTTTTGGTCAAACGCGTCACAAGCTAAAAAAAAAATTGCATTGACTTTAAAAATAACACAGTCACTTAGCATCAGCTTCAACCCAGCAACCTAGCGACCTCAAAGTAATCTGTACATTATGAAAGACCCTCTGGGGAGTGGTAGAGCAGAGAAACTAAATTCTGCATGGTGTAGGAATAGGAGTGTTGTGCTCTGAGATGAGCAACATGTTCCTTGGGAAAAGAAGAAAAAAAAACATTGGATCATTTCACACACACAAGAACCTCATTCACAGAGCAAATTTGCTGTTTTTCTGGAGCAACGCAGCGATGTAAAACCAATGGTTTTCACTGAGAATGGCAAACCCCCTTTGCGTGTGCCCTCGGTTTTATCAGGTAATACCACCATGGACTAAATAGGACCTTTCAAAGTTTGAACAATTACGAACTTATGACTTATTGCTTGTCTTTGTGGTAATGTTACCGTAATACAGTTGCATTTCAAAAGTCAACAAACAACCTGCCTTTAGGCTGTTTTTTTTGTCACACATTCCTTCCTTTTGAATTTTGAGCTCGGCGAGATCATTATAGACTGAATATTCTCTTTTTTCCATTTTAATAGAAAGTGACAACCCATAGTACAAATACAGCATGTAGAGCACTAATGAAAAAGGGGGTAAATAAAGAGATCCAGAAGGACAAATATCAAAACTCCATGATTAAGATAGTGTTGCCAATAGTGTTGAAAATAGTGTTAATACTAGAGTAGTTTGCTACTTGTTTCCAAACACTGGCATGATGACAACTTTAAAGACAATGCCGCCCGGCTAAGAGAGGTAATAGAGATTCTGCTCTGTCAGATGTCCATTCATCAACTGAGTTGAACACTAATTAACTGAAACAGCATCTCTATCAGATGGAGAGGTCAGACCCTAGGCTATATACTAATGTTGATTTTGACCGTCCAAATGCCTCAAATGACCTTTCCGCACACCTAAGTTGCTTTCAAGTGGCCATGACTATTAATATGATTGCCTAGTTCTGATTGATTGCTGCTCAAGGGGCTATGGATTGGTCATTAGTGACTGTATTCAGAGCATGACCTCTATCACGTAGAGATGAACCAGTTAGCTGCAAGACCCTGGAAACGATGTTGCAAAACCTCAAGGTCAGTGCAGTCTTCGTCTCCAACAGGGTCGAGTTCTAATCAAGACACGTGTGCAACGTCACACAACTTCAACATAACATATGCATTATAACTGGTTGTGAATCCTCCCTGCTTATAGTGGGAAACCACATGTACAAGGTTCAGTTCATTGTCACAGACTTGCATATTTCTGGATATTTGCAATTTATGAATAGAGCTTTAGGGCTGTGCAATATGAGGAAAATATGCAGTTGAATGTGGCGATAACGATACTTGTACTGCTATAATTGCTTGTTGAACTGAAAAAAAAGAAAAGAAAATAATGTCCAACGTTCATTTATTGAATAGTTTCAACATTGAACTGAACACAAAAGGCCCCATTTAAAAAAGAATGACTTATATTGTGCAGCCCTACTCTGCATATGGTGCTTTGACTTGATTTATTTGTATATGTGCAGACTTTTGCATCAGTATCTATTCACATTGCGTCTATTTCACAGACTTCTCACGGGTCTAATTTGCATTTGTCATTTGGATATTGTGATTGACAGGCATGTGACAAGCCAATAATGTTATGGAGATCTCTGTGAGCCTGCACTATTGGGAAATCTGGAAATCTGATGCGTTATGGTGACACTTTAATTGTGCCATTCAGACTTTTGGGAGTGTTTTGCTGAAGGTGGTGGGGATTTCATCATTGTGACTTATATTCCTGCCAATATAGCCCTAAAAAGCAGACACCTTTCTGAGACCTTTCAGTTCTGCTGCTCAGCTGTGTTACCAGGGGAAGCAGAGGATTTATGTTTCATTCACATTCATGCTCTCTGACCTTGAGGATGAATTAACCGCAAATACATTATCATTTTTATAATGTTAAATATAATTGAATGCTAAATGTATCAATTAAGCTTTCTTGACAATCTTGAGCCATCTTTTACAACCACAGTGAACTACTTGAGTAATTCATATACTTTCAAGAACAGGATCATTTAGTTATCCTGATAGCCCCCAAAAAGTAGAAGCAAAACTCATCTTGTAATTTGTCCTGATATGACAAAATACCGGTCTAAGTTGGCGGGCTCTCTCTCCAGGCTGTCTGCCAGAGTCAGAGCAGGTGACATCAGTTAATGTCAAGATTTAAATCACAGGAAAAGAACAGATATAATAGCGCCGGTCACAAAAAGTTGAAACCGCAGTGGCAATCTCCGTCAGTGAATCTCCGTCTTCTCACGGCCTGTAAATTCCTTTAATCGATTTCAAAACTTCTAACTTTCAAAGCTGAAAGTCAATAATCAAAGGGATAGTGATCCTGCAATGTTTAAAATCCCAAATCATGACTTACTAAATCTTGCCAGAAATTTACAGCAAATATATCATGATGGTGTATGTTAAGTTCAGAAAACAAGTGCTATTAATACTATTATTAGGGCCCGAGCAACCGACAACGTCGGGCCGGCGAGGCCCTATTGAAATTGTAAGGTTTATTATTATGATTCTTATTTTTGTGGGAATGGAGCTTGTTGGGGCACTTGCCATGCATGAAAACTCACCAATTTTGCACACCTGTTAGATGTGGTGTAGAAACTCTGAGGCGAAAAAAATTCCATATTTGTGTGTAAAAAAATGTCTCTCTAGCGCCCCCTACAAAACAGTCCGGCCACGCCCCTCAGCCAGTATGTCCGATTTACTTGAAATTCAACACACATGTCCAAATCCGATAGATCTAAAAAAAAGCCCGCGTCCCCTCTTTGCGTGTGTGTGCGTGCGCCCGCGTCCCCTCTTTGCGTGTGTGTGTGCTTGCGCCCGCGTCCCCTCTTTGCGTGTGTGTGCTTGAGCCCGCGTCCCCTCTTCGCACACGTTCTCGGACACGCAGGAGGGAGTCCCGCCGGCAACCCCGACGCGCGGAGGATGCGAGGGCCCGTTCATCGCTGCTCGCAGCTTTAATTTTCTTTGTGTTTGAATGAAACAAACAAAGCCCATGTTTACAATACACCTGAGGGAAGGTGTCGTCTCTGTTCTATTCATAGGCTCTATGTAGGAGGAAGACCTACTTTGTTGGCATGAATGTGTACCACTGTGCACAGGTGTTTTTTTTGTGTGAACAGAGAGTCTATCCTTAGATATTAATTCTGTCTTTACAAGCACATACTTTAATTTACGATGGCTTTTTAGATGTTTTGTGAAATGTCATCAAGTATATATATAATTAGTTTGTGACGTCACTCTG
The DNA here is from genome assembly GCA_032191485.1 of Leptoclinus maculatus. Lineage (NCBI taxonomy): Eukaryota > Metazoa > Chordata > Actinopteri > Perciformes > Stichaeidae > Leptoclinus > Leptoclinus maculatus. The sequence goes on along the minus strand of JAVDOI010000001.1, from coordinate 13,899,441 downwards.
TTTAGAAAAACTCAAAAAGACACCAAGGCTCAGCAGAGCCAAATCCAACTGCTTTTACGCTAACCAGCTGAATCTGGGGGCCTGTCTTACAAAACAAAATGAATAGGTTAAGCTAGCCGTCTCTGCACAGCTGAACTCCGGCTTTTCCATCTCTCAATGGGGGTAGTGACTCACTGTAAACGCGAAGCAATCACCATGGTGACATCTGCGGCACAGCTACCCTTATTTGGAGTAGTTTAGGCTACAAAGTCGTCCCTACTCATCAGTCAGATCCCTGACAGTCACAGATATGGACATTTTTAGACTGTTTTCTCTAGTGGGTTAACAAAGACAGATGATGCATAATCCTGGGTTAACAAAACCAGATAATACATAATCCTGGGTTAACAAAACCAGATAATGCATAATCCTGGGTTAACAGAGCTAGATGGCATAATACTGGGTTAATTGAGCCAGGTGATGCATATTCTCGGGTTAACAGAGCTAGGTTGGGGGTATATATGGGTATATTTAGGTAGGTGATACATAATCCTACATAATAAACAGAGCCAGATGACAACAAAGCCATATGAGGAATTATCCTTGGTTAAGGTTAAAGTGCCAGTCTCAAAGAAAATATCGTGAATATGTTGAACCTGGTACAGGAGACAGATTGTGCTGTATTTCAGTTTTTCTTACTTTTGCTTAATGGGTTTCTTGTCTTTAGGCCAGTGGCGGCTGGTGGAAAATGTTCTTGGTAGGGCTGTGCCACATCCAATCAATTTCAGCAAACATCCCAGAATGATTTAATGCAAACAAATTAAGGTATCAAACGCGCATTACTACTTTGCAGTTAAATATTTAACATTTATTCCAACACGAAAAAAAGCAGTAAATAACACTTTCACAAACACGTCAGGACATCTTATTTTAGTCACCCTCACAGGGAATTCAGTATAATATAATATATATAACATATAATAATATTCTGTATAATATAATAATATATATATATATATATCATATAATATTCTGCATAATATAATAATATATATATCATATAATATTCTGTATAATATAATAATATATATGTCATATAATAATATTCACTATAATATAAAACACACACACACACACACACACACACACACACACATACATATATATATATATATAATAATATATATATATATATATATAACTATATATCCATTTCTCAGACAGGTGCTTCATGTCCCTCACTCCCTAACTGTCCATGCTGGTTCTGTCCCCGTTGTTTTAAAAAGATAAATAAGTTATTATCATGACGTCATCCAGCTAGTCAAACCTGTCTGGTGTACAGCTAGTAGAGAAGCTTCATGTACTGCTTCTCTTTCCTGCTAGTCTGCTGTCTGATTGTGAGGTCAGGCTGATCTGGGATCAGCTCTTTCAGTAGTTTCTCCTCTCAGTTCTCCTCTCAAACGGGTCTTGGAGGAGTAGTGCTCGCGCTGGCGCTCTCCTGTAGAGACTTCTCCTGACGAGAACGCGCAGCTTGGGGCAGGAAAAAAACTGCCCCAAGCTGAATCTATTTGAGGACGCTGATTGGCTGAATTGTATGTCACTCATTTATATCTTTACTCAGCATTGGCTAAACTGCTTTATAGACCCGCCTCTTTGGGGCAGTTTTTCCAGCGCCCCAGCAGCTGAGACGTGCACACACAGAGAGGAAGAGCAGACAGGCAGAGAGGACAAGCAGGAAAAGCATATATTTACCGCAGATATCATATTTTACACATATTACTGGGTGATTCCATGTTTCAAAAACACAAATATTGACAATTTGTATAGTTTATTTTTATTTTAAATTTTATTTTTATTTATATTTTTATTTTTATTTTTATTTTTATTTTTATTTTTTGTAGCTCTAGGGGGGGCGGCGCCCTAGCGCCCTCTATGGACCAGCCGCCACTGCTTTAGGCCAACATCAGCAAAAGTGCCGGATGTATTAACATTTTATATTTGTCAAGGTGACACAGTCATTGTGCCTGAACATAATTTCTGCCGACATGCTGCACTGCTTTGGCATGTGTGTATGAGCATTAGTATGTCAGTGTCCATTTGCCTTTTGTTCCATTACAGCAGTTGTTCTCTCATTTTATCCGTTACATTCTACAAGCTTGGCTTAGTGTGAAATGGTCTATAGGACTGCTGTTATTTAATCATCACATTTATTTTTGCTATGACCTTTCCAAAGGTGAGTTTGTCTTTTATTATGCTGGCACTCACTCCCACCTAGCTTGCTCCCTAGATCCTACACATTATTAGTCATTCAGATATTTGTGCCATTCACCTTAGTGCCCCCCTAAAAACAACCAATTAAGGTTAACGGAGAAATGTATAACTGCATTTGTTTATTTTGTGTATGCGCCATGGTGAGTGTGTCTGATTTATTGTGCACGCACATGCAGATCCGTCATTTGATAGCTGTCCTCTGTATTATGTACTGAACGAGAGCTCACTTTTCAGAGGACGTGGTGTAACATTGCGTTCTTACTTTTTTGCTGCTCTGACCTTATCACCATCTCACTGCATCATTTCACCCTATGGGCACCTGTTTGGCTGTCGGAGCTCCTTGGTGGTCTGTGTGTATATATGTATACCTGGCACATAATATTCACAGGTGTCTTGTAATTGGATTGTGATATTACCTGTGTGTATAATTGGGTTATGATGCTTAGATGTGCCACCAGTTTACCCTAGTAATAAGGTTTACAATGCAGTTTTGTGTAAACATAGTTGTTGTGTGTCGCACTGGATGATAACATCCTTTAAAAGTTTAAATATTAGAGTTTTCATGTTACTGGAAGAGTTGGTTTGCCAGATAATCACGGGATAGCTGATTAGTTTAGATGTCCTTGAGGATCTACAAAGTTCGCCCCCTAAACTGCTCTGACATCGCACAATACAGCATGTCCCTCACAGTGGGATGTGCAGGCAAATTGCTCATCACACGCTGTGCAATATGACTATATCCACCAAATTGCTACAAAGTGATTAAATTCTAATGACTCGTTTTTTGTTTTACATCCCATTGGTCATCTGCTTTAAGGATTTTTGCTTTTGAAAGTCTCAATTTTAGATTGATTAATTTTAGACTTTTGTTTTTCCGAAACTTGCTCGTTATAGTCCTACATTTTTCTCTGAAGCTGTTTTTTTCCTCCACAAGGAGGTCAGAGAAATGTCTTGCTCAAGAAAACAAACATGGCAGCTCAAAGCTAAACATTGAGGGCCTTGTCCTGTAGTTTAAGGACATAAAATATAAAATATAAATATTTGACAGACAATGAGTTATCAGAGGACTTCATCATGGATTAGGCTGTTGAGTCAGCTAGAATATGGCTTTACCCTCCACCACTTGTATCACAAATAGGGCAAGGGACTGTAATATTGCAGTAGAAATAACGTCAGAAAAGGGTTCAGCTGAAATAGATGGCCATCTGAAGAAGCCCCTGGCCATGGGAAACAGACATGCTGCCTGGTGAAAGTACGTCCTCCGAGCTTCGGCCAATCTGTCACCTTGCATACTGCCTCCTGTTTTGGCTCACTATCTGTCTTTCTCTCTGTCTCTCTCTTTTGCCCATGCCCCGACTTACTTCTCCATCCTGCCCGCTACTCTACAGTCTGCAGGGTCTATTTCTGTTCAGTTCACTGAGATCCAAACAGGTTGGAGAGACTCTATCTGTAGCCTCCAGTTTTCTGCATCGAGGGAGTCCAGCAGGCAATGTGCCCCATCGTTTGCAGCAGGCTTTCCCAGAGGTTTTTCCCTGCATATTTTTGCTTTATGTAGCATGTTTTTTTAATGTATTTGTATTTATCAATCTGTTGCTTTGGTCTCTCTTATGTGTGAGATATATTTTTCATATAAATTGTCTGTTAAATGATGCTATGTAATACATATTTTGTACTAATGCTTCTAATTGTAGTCTCTTAGCAATATATCTTAAATCATACTTTCACAATAATTTGGTGAGTTTTTTGGTGGGAAAATGCCACATTGTTTCCTTTTGTAAAGCACTTCTTTCACTCATAACTCCTGAACAGAGCCTGCCGCTGGTAAACTGTTAATACGTTGTAATACACTTAATATTAATAAGGATGAGAAACATTTTAATAATTCAATCCAGTTAGTATTGCGAGGTCTTGCCCTCTAAATTTTAGAGTCTTTTGTGGCATGTACGTGTTAGAAAACAGCGCTGCTTATGTGGAGAACAGAAATGGAGTCAATTACTGTGATATACTGTGTCTAAATTTGGAAGCTGGGGCTCTCCTCTTCAAGGCAGAACAGGAAAGAATGTGAACCGAAGGCTCCCATGGGTAAGAAAACATCTGCCAGCCAAAACAAGGGGTAGGGGGCGAGCATCTCCTCTGGGCATGGAAATACAGTATTTAGGCCTGCAGGTCTGACACAGAGCTACACTGCTGCTCACTCATCACTAATGTTTGGAAGACATGGTTGCTGCCGTGTGCAGATGACTTTCTTTAATTTTCCCGATTCGCACAGTGCAGAGGATGTCGCTGCTCTTTTTCTGTGAACCTGTAGTATTCTCTAATTTGAAGTATAATCAATAGAAACATAGGAGAAAGATAAAGACACAAAGAAGAGAGGGTGCAGACGAGCTGAAACAAGTATAAAGTATAGTTAAGTAGTTCCAGCTCAACCTTTTTCAGGTAAAGACTTCAGGTAAAAGTTTCTACTCAACTAAATATTTTACGTTCATCATTAGATTTTAAAGAGCTATTAATACTGTAATAGGCCCGCTAATTGCAAGTGAGAGTGTTTTATGTATTACTTCTTCACTGTAGTGCTGCATAAAATATCTTAGAAATTGCTGTTTTCACCTGAAAAAAAACTGCAGTCTAATCATTTATATTCTGTTTTGCTCACGCACACTCTTAAATTGTGACATTATTAAAAACCTTAGAGCAGCACACAGTGTGGCCTGCAAATGTCCTCATTTCCCTCTGTCCTATCATATTTAGCACTCCACTGAATCTGCTACACTCTTCTTTCTCTCTCTCTCTCTCTCTGGTTTTTGTTTTTGAACATGCAGCCATTCCCTGATAAAGGCACAGAATTAGCTGCAGTTATGGTCAGTTTTTGTTGTTCATATGCATTTGCTGAACATGTTTTTTCTCTTAGGAAATCAGTATGATAATGCAAAACAAAAAGTCGATACTGTCTGAGTACAGCTTTTTTGCAGTTGCAGCAGCCCTACAGAACAACAGAGCTAAGTTACAACACAAGTTTCTGGGGGACATTAAAGGAGCTGTACTTAATATTCCTGTGACCCTCCAATGATCATCATCAAAGAACGAAATGTACTTCTGAGGCACTAGAAATGTAAATATATTCATCAAAGATAATGGCAGTTCTAGATAATTGGAGTTGTGTTAAACTTCACAGAGGATATATTAGAACAGAAGTGAAGGGTGACATGGCAGTGAACGATTTAGGCTGTACACCTCATTGTACAGATTAAAATAGTCTACATCGACATACAGTAAGATTTTGGAGAGGATCTGCGAGAAAGGCTATTGTCAGTGCAGTTATAGATACATCCCGATTGTTCGCAGAAGTAAAGAAGCTGCCTGGAGTTTGGTTATTTCAATCAAATACTAGCAAGTTATTCCTGGGCTTAATTGACCAGTCCACTTTCCAGAGCACTCTCATGTCATTCCTTAGTGTACGTGGTTGAATATGCAGCTATGATCTTAAGTGAAAAGTACCGTACTTTTTGTTTTTTTGCAATTAGTTATTATCAGTACTCTTATGAGTATAATCAAATAAGGTGGGGTAATTAGTCTTTCAAGTACAGCTGAGACATGGTACTTAAAAGAATAGTCTTTAAAATAGTAATTACATAACGGGACAATAATGAAAAAGGTGGTGACACTGTATAAAGGTTAACCTTACATGAAGGTTAAAGTTCAATATTTTATACTGTATGTTACTTGCCGAACAAAATGGCACATACTGACCTTCATGTGTAATCTTTAGTTTAAAGACACAGCCTCTGTGTCACAGTGGACCTATTCTCTTGGTTTTTATGAGAGATGGAGCTGATTCTCCATCAACGGTCTTTCAGGTCTTCGCTCTTGCGCTCGTAAAAACTTGTTCTGACAAGGTGACAAGCGCCATGAATCCCTGTTTATGAAACTAACCAGACCCCTGTTACGCCGTTTGCTGTGCAAAAAGCCATTTTATTATCTCAAAATGAAATCTTTTTTATTTATCACTGCTTCGTTGTAGTTGGCCTCTGTCTGACTCGCAGCATGTTTCTTTCAGCTTGGCATCCGCTCGCTTTCTGGCAGAGTTGCTGGTAACAAATTGCTGCTTCCCACATGAAAGGTCTTGGCTTTAGAGATAAGCTTTTTAAAATGTTGAGCTAGTAGTACCAGGGAAAGCATTAAGTGGCAACGCTTTAGAATTTCATAATAAGTAGAAACAGTGTTGCATTCACAAGAAAGACTATTTCACCATTCATTTTTTAAAGTGAAAAGGATGGGGATACACTATGACATAATGGGCCTGCGAATGCCCTCATTTCCCACTGTCCTGTCATATTTTGCAGTTCACTAAATCTGCTACACTATTTTCTCTGTTTTTTATTTATTTTTGAACAATAAAGGCCTATCCATTCCCTGACAAAGGCACAACATTAGCTGCAGTAAAAATCAGTTTTTGTTGTTCATATACATTTTCGGAACGTGACAAAAAGTTTATACTTTTTTAGTCTGTGGTTTAGACCTACACATTGATGCAACACAAGCAAATGTAGAAACCCATTTACCAATTTTGAATGGAGTATGTGGCATGAAGAAACACACTGTAAATACAGAAAATCAAATACGGAAATGCTAAAAGTCATACAGTACAGTGGAACTAAGTTACAACACAATAAAGGTTTCTGGGGGACATTAAAAACTGCTGGAATTAGTAGAAGGATTTCTCTAGATGTAAAGCCAATACATGGGATTCATTTTATCTGTTAAAAAAAAACACAAAGAACTGTGGAATCACAAGTCATAACAATAACTGCAACCCCAAATGAGTATCCTCTCAAAATATGACAAAGAGCTCCCGTGTGAAATGCTAAGAAATGTGATTTGCATAAAACATCACAGATTCAGTGGCTGTAAGTCTTTCGTCTTTTGTTTCTCATTGTCAGTTTGAATTCCTTCTTTTTGGTTTTGGATTCTTAGTTTGTAAGAGGTCTGTAAATTAGTGTGGTTATTCTGTCTGGTGGAGGGACCACAGAAATGCAATTTGGCCTTTGTCCGACTCACAGCCTGTTTCTTTCCGTTTTGCATCTGCTTGCTTTTTGGCAGAGTCGCTTGAAACAAATTGTCTAACAAAAGGCAGCTGCATATGTTGCAGCTCTAGCTGTTACCATGTGGGGTGTGGATGGATTGAGCATGCTAAGTGAGTAGCTTTACGTAATCTATTTCCATTCATTGTTTGTACTAAAACATTTCTTTTATAACTAGTTCATACTCTTTTTGTCGGCTCAGATTTTCAAAGTACCATTCCCCATTAGTTAACTTGCAAGCTTACTAACTCACCACATGGCACATTTCACATGGTATGTGTGTTTAACAAATGAATGTATTATGTCTGTTTATGATATGGTAAAAGGTTGCTTTCTATCTGCATATGACTTGGTGAATACAGCCTGATCAAATAACCACTATATTGCCATCTTATTCACATTATGTTCTGTTAATTCCCATGGGAAGTTTCCAACTTGAATATTGCCAGACTTTTGCAACCCTATCGTACTCCATGTTTTTTGGCAGTTGTTCAATAAAAGAATGACTGGTCTAGACACCACACAATACGTATCGCCCCTCCCCATAAAATGAGCCTGTGGTAGGATGCTTCTTTGGTATAGAGTGACTTAACCAAACTACAGATGTGAAAGCAATATGATGTCTTGGATAAGATATAAAGAAAATCAGACATTGTACATATTTTTTGAAGTGACTGGAATTTACACACATTCACACGTCTATATTTTGGACTTGCCTGGTGTTATGCAACATTGAAATCTTCAAAAAGTAGTCTATTAGCAAGCAGTTTCACCACTGGGCAGCTCCAGCAAAACATTTGGGTAGTTATAGTGGACTTAAGCTGTTGACGTGGCAGTAATTGAGGGAGATGATTCTTTTTGTTCACACGATTTTCTCTGCGGGTCCTAATGCGTGGACAGGCTGACTTTGTAATCACAAGGCTGCTCCTCATACCATAAATATCATCGAGGAACATGCAGTATGTATGTCAATTCAGTGGGACAGATTGAGATTGTATGGATACACTCAGTACACACAGTAATGCATTTTCATCAACCGCTGCTATGTTTACTATAGACGCCAATATCAATATCAAGACCCAGAAAAAAAAGGTGTTGGCATTTGGGAAATTCTGTTTTTGTAATGTCTGGGGATTGTGCAAAAAGCACATATGTGGCACAAGGGAGGCAGCTAGATATTATCTGCTGTGTGCTAATAGAGCTTATTGCATGAGAGCCTAACAGAGTAAGAAACGAAGATTGGATACATGTATTGTAAAATAGGCTTGATTAACTCCTGTAATTGAGAGATGCAGCCAGACAGAAAATGCCATTTGCTCTTTTAATGAAGTACACAAAATTAAGCAATTACCAAGTGCTTTAATATAATAAAATAATAAAATCTCTTTATAATAAAAGAGAATGAACTTCAAGGTCATGCCAGGTTGATGATATTGATGTATGTGGGTTGACTGCATAATGAGAGATAGCCATTAAAGTAATAACCGCAGAGACCAGTGGCACATTCTCCATTTGTTTTTTTAATCACATGTGCCTCCAGCACATCATCAGGACTGGAAATACCTGAGGAATCAACAGGAACCTGTTGCTGAAAAAAAATCTGCTCTGCTCTGATTGCACAGAGCAGTGCAATCAGCTTTGTTGTGAACCCCAAGGGATTTTCTAGAGGAAGTGAAAAACACCCAAAAGAAAAAAAAAACAACTTAAACTGAGGATGACTGAGCACTTAGTCTTCAGCAGAAACTGTCACACATATGGATGGGTGTGCATATGGATGTGTTTCTGCAAGTGGCTGTTTGATGCGAGACCAAAGCAATTCACGTGGCAGCACTGGTGTGAATAAAATACATTTTCTATTTTAAAAAGCAGTGAGTAAAGTCAGGCTGTATTGACACAGAATCAGTTTGGGTGAGCTCACACCCAATCAATCATTGACATCCTACCACCACATCGAGGTTGTCTGTTCTCCTATCTTCTCTGCTGGTTCCCTCTCAGGGACAGTTTGAACAAACAAGATCTCATGTGTTGCTGTCATATTTACCGTAGAGTTCCCAAAACGATTCAATGATCAAAGGATTCCTTTGATGTTTCCCTTGACTCTTGGTGCTGCAAGTCTACTTAACAGCTAGTCTGTCTCATGTAAACAAGCATATTTAAGCCTTTACAAAAGCATATTTAAAAAAAAAGGATTTCATCGATTTTCACACAGTTTTTATGACATTTGTTCACTGTGGAGCTTTATTTTTGTAGTCATCAGAAAAGCAGAGCACTAGATCACGGTTGGGGCCATTAACAGAGGCGTTAAAGAACATTTACCACCCTCACTAAACCTTAACATCCGTATATTAAGTACATAAGTACATCTGAAGCAACTGCCAAGGATTTTTGCCAATGTGCATTAGAAAATGAAATACACAGAGAAAAGTGCATCCTCTCACCGCTGCGGAAATCTTTCTCTTCTTTTTTGTAATGATGAAAACAATTATTTATGGGAATCTCCTCCGAGGCCGCAGAGTCAGAGTCCCCAGCCGGGTGCGTGGAGGGGGTCTGGCGGCAGGGTTCCTTTGCCCCGGAGGAAGGGCTCTTTATAGTTCCTTTACCTGCAACTAAGATCTTCCATGCATGCTTATGGTGGACTCTGGCAGCATTCTTTATACACTCATGGGCTTCATATCATTTTGGATGTGGGTGGTCAGATGAGTGGTTTACGTGCAGTCTCTAAGCTCTTCATCATGTTACTGAACTCCTTTTGTGGTCCTCTCTCTGTTCGTCAGGTGTGGGGAAGAGCGCTTAGCCATCGCGGTGGTGAGGTGGACTGGTTTACTCTCGAGGACAACTTGGACTGCGCATCTAAAAATCCTAATCACAAACTTAAATTGTAGACTTTACATCATTCTTCATGAAACTCATACCCTCTCAAATCAGCAATCTATCCTTGGCCTTATGGACTAATTTGTGCATATGTACTGGGAGTGCCCTACGATGGCCTTATTCTGGAAAGTAGTATCAGATTTACTGGGTTGGCATATACCCTGTCCCTGTCCAAGGCAGGGACAATACCTCATCACTGGATCTGTCGACCTCCAAATCTCATATTTTATTTGCAGGTCTTACAGCAGCAAAACAAAATGTAGCTCTAAGATGGAATCCTTCTCATTCACTATCACAATGGCTGTTTTCGGAGCATACTATACATGAAATAGACTATAGCTAGAATACATAGGGCTAGAGGTGGGACTATTCAGGCATGGGCCTCTGCAGAAGCAAATGTTAAACAGCTGCTGGCTTGAATATGTACATGTATTCATTATAATGTCTATAATTACCTGTTGCTGTATCGTTGTAAAACTATGAATCCATGTACCATAGTACAGTGTAGAACTATTGTGGGAAGGGAGGGGAGAAACATGGTTTGGGGCGAGGGATGACCTTTCTTGGTCCTATGGGGGTAGGTACACTCTATTGTTTTATTTTTTCTGAAATAAAACCATTCTTAATTCAATGGCATGATGTTCTTTCAGCCTAACATTGTTGAAACAGAGCAGTCAATATTGGTATCGAGCGGAACAAGTTAGTGGATTACCATGTGTTTTGAATGCACCACGGATGTAAAGAGAACTGGATACAGCGTCGGAGGCGGTGCCCCGTTCATTCCTATGACAGTGGCATAGGAATGAACAAAAAAAAAAAGAACTAAATTGGGTGAATTGGCATTTAAAATGGTCTATACACACCTTTAATACATTCTCATCATGTACGCCCGTCTGTGTTCAGAGGATAGAACCCGTGTTATCCTGAGAGAGGAATGAATCATCGGGGACCTTAATTGTGCCTTTGTCTTCCTATTATAATGGGAACTATCATTATCAGCCCTGGTAGAGAGAAGACAAATGTGAGTCTCTCAGCTTTATCAGGTTTTTAGTGCAACGCAAACTCAGCTAAAACTCAGTCACTTGCAACGGAGTGATGTTGCACCTAAATGCTGATGTGCTGTCAGGTAATAAATTAACTTTAACAATGTTTATTAATGGTTAAGATTGTGGTGTGGGTGTGTGTGGGGGGGGGAGGGGTATACCTGACCTGATCAGCACTGTGGGGGGAGAGACCTAACAGCCTAGGGAACATAAAGAGAACCCCGATACAGCACTGAGTTACTGCAAAGTTCAGCCATAGCCACGGGAAACGCTGCACCTCTTCACAGAATAGGTGTGTAGAAATGGCATCCATTCTCATTTACTGTAGCCTAAAGTGTGAAAGGATCAATAAAATGCAATTGGAAAGCTGCAGATCTTATGAAACCCAATTTATAGTGTCTATATTATACTCCACATACAGCCAGGTGTGTGTAAACGAAATCATTACTAGAGGTTGAGTCAATGTATGTGTTGGGAGACATTTCTTACTGAAGTTCTCTTTTAAATTGACAATATATATGATAGTAACACACATACTCAAATTGTCTTTTGTGTTATGTTGAGAAGAAGGGATGTTTGATTAACAGTGAGCTTGAAAGATGCTTTGAGAAAAACAAATGCTACTATTATATAACATTTCTTTCCTCAATAATTTGGAGAGTTCAACACAATCCCCTCCTGGGAAATTGCTTCTGACCTCCTCTGTTGCTGCTTAATACAGCAAAAGGCAGCTTTCAGTCTCTGCAGAGGAATGAAAAGGATTGGTATAATACACAGATGAGCCAAGTAGCCATTTGATTAAGAACCACTCTTTTCTTTCCAATTCTCTGAGTCTCTGTGTATCTGTAGGCAAACATTTTACACTCAATCAAATGTCACATGATGTGGAGACTGAAAAGTGTCAGTATTTTCTCTCTTTCTTCCTTTGAGTCCATCTACTTGGAAAAGGAATCAACAAAGTATTAGGCCTACAACTAATGTTTTTTTTATTATTATTCATTAATCAGCAGATTATTGTTTTGAGTAATAGTAATCATGTTGGGTATTAAATGTTAAATATTCCAAAACATTAAAATATGTAATATACTTTCATATGTGACAAAGAAAAGTACCAAATTGTAACATTTGAGAAGATGAACAATTACGAAACAGATTCAAATATTTGTTTTGATTGTTTGATTAATCGATTCATTAAAATAGATTATAATTTACCAATATTTGGGTCTAATTTGTCTCGAGGTTTGTTGAGATACATCTTCCGATTAGTTGAAATAATAAAAATGAAATAATTAGTTTAATGTTCTTTTTGTTTTTTAAAGAGTCCACTGTTCACCATGTATTCATCAGAGGTTTATGTAACATGTGGTAGCTTGATCTGCTCAATCAATTAAAAATACAATAACAGTCTTATTCCTGAATTTTACTTCATCAAATACATTTTTGATTAATTCTCCCACCAATCAAATCCTTGTGATTTTCTATTATCCCCCATTGCAGGCTTGGAAGAAGACTCTTCACTTGTGTAGTCAGAATAGGATATCAAAGCACCATGGCATTGAAATATTTAGTTTGAAGAGGGAGAGTAATTACAGTTAATTGCTAGTGTGAGGGCAGCCTGTGGATGGCAGATGATGATGATGTTGAAAAGAGCATCAACTGGTAATAAACAAGCTGAGATGAGGAGAGAAGACTGAGAGATACAAGTCTCTGTACCAAAAAATAATAAAGTGCTTATATTTGCTACACATTGTATAACTTGTGTTCTCAAAGCATCCCAAAACGTCCACTTACTACATACCTCAAGCTGTAAAGCTCGTCAAGCTGTTAAGCAATGTTTGATCTTTTAGAAGGATAAAACACTGACCGCAACAGAACCCTTACATACAGTTGGCCTACCAGGTAATGTTAGCAACTCCATTGGAGTTTCCTGTCTGACTATCGTAAGTCTGAATGGTGAATTAAGTTTACAAGAGCAAGGCAAACTGAGTAATTAAAAACATACTTACAGTGGTCCATTATTAAGTTAGCTCCAATATTTCCTCCATGTATTCAGTTGTCCTGAGCACTCAAACAGCAAATACAGTACAGCTTAGTTTTCAATTTTCACTATTTAAAATAAAATCTATCTATGATCTATATTATCAGTCAAGATGATCAGATCACATATAAAAAAAATCAACATAATAGTAATTATGCATGTATTCCATTCTTTTTTACAAACAACTGTTGCATCACACAGAAGTGAGGGTGGACGTTTAATTCGCAGTGAAAGAACTGCTGAGAATATCTGATTTGACTGTTTTAACAAATGAGTGCATGTATTTGTGATATGCTATTTGTAGGGCCAAGTGTTAACTTGCACACTAAGAAAATAAGTGACTTTAAGTGGTCTTTTTAATAAAACTCAAGAAAAAGAGCACCTTGAAGATGGATTTATAAATATATAACTCCGGGGTTATATATCAGCTCTTCTTCACTTCTGTTTCCAACCGGATGCTGCTCTGCAATCAATCATAACAGTGGAAGGACACGAAATAAACAAAATTGTCTGCAACTGCAACTGAATCTGCATACCTATTGGCAGACACTCATATCGAAAGTCATTATTCATTGTGTTCTCATGGTTCAGTTATGGAGACAGAAATAGATCAAATTGAGTTCTTGGAAGGTAACCTGTCCAAGTAGCTGCCAAACCAAACACCAAATGACAGGTTTCTGAGACTTATAATATTCCCCATGTGTCTCTGAATTCAATTACTATTTCTCTCACTTCCGTGCTGTCCTCAAATGTGTCATTGTCTTGGCCGCGGAGCCTCCCACAATGAGCCGAGATTAAAAAAAAACTCATTCTCCACATACCATTTCTACTTCATTAGCTTCGGCCTAATCTATAAACGACAGCTGAGACGGGGACGCTGTGTCAGCCAGCCCCTGTCATGTACCTGCCACAACCACTGAGAAGTTATGTGTGTGTGTGTGTGTGTGTGTGTGTGTGTGTGTGTGTGTGTCTCACACATACAGTAACACATGCTCCTTATATATGAGGCAATCCAGATTATGTCACATATGTTTGTCAGTTGTGTCTGTACACATGTGAGAGACGGGAGACAGAGGCAGGACTGTGTTTGCAGTCTGATGGCATAATATGCTAATTAGACTGCTGAAGACAGTTTTATTCTTGAGATATTCATGAGTGCACACCAGATTATTTTTGTCTTTACCGGACTGCATGCGTTTGTCTTTCTCTAACCATAAACAAGATGATTGGCATATTTCTGCACCCTTGCAGTGTTCTATATTTGCACTGACATTTACAGCTGAATTAATTATAATACTTGATAAAACTGTGTCATTTTCTTATGAATATAACTTATGGCAGCTGTAAATTATATTGTTTATAGTGTGACAATGTGAAAGGGGCCATAATAACCTACTGATAAATATCACCTAAATCTGCAGCTTTTCCGGGCTTTACGGAGCTTAATAGTGAGTTTTAGCTCATTGTTGTCGCAACTTCCCAGTTTTGGCTCACTCTCACTGCTCTTATAGCGTTGTTACTGCAGCAGGCTAACCACTGTACACTACCTGCTCAGCACCAAACAGCAAACAGGCACTATTTTAAATTTGCTGGTGAACATAGTGGAGCATTTAGCAATTACAGATGTTTCCGTCATTTGATGAACTGAAGTTTTTCGCACTACTGCGGTGGATTCCTTTTTTTTTTCTAGAGATATTGCGACTTGACTAATGCTGAGCGTGCTCAAGTGAACAACCCCGAAATATTTTGTCTCCACTTCTAGCAGCAAGAAAAATATTTTTGAAGCTCTCTGAAATGACGATAAGTCACGTTTTGTTCTGCACCCTGGTCATTTCACTCATGTTTGATTTGCTTTGTCCTAGTTTTGCCATTCCTCCCCATGGACCGGCTTTACTCGCAGCAGAGGGAGAGGGGAGAGCAAGAAAGTGACAGAGAATGAAGAAGAGACGATCCTTTTCATTTGAATCATTTTCATTTAAATAAACATCTGCTTTGCCACTCTGTCTTGCCAAGATCAATAACACAACAGTGAATCAACCCAGTCAATGAAACCTTTTATATATTAGTCACTCGAAGCAAGTACTGTCTGACTTGGATTAAGAAGTGATGTGTTTTATCCTTCTAGTAGCTTTAACAGCACTTAAATGGAATAAACGGAACAAAAGCTCAGTGTTTAGCGCGGGCCACAGTGCCCTCCCCTGCTAACAGTTAAAGAGCGCCACCTAGAGTAATTCAAACTTCACAGACCCATGAAACACACTTCACACAATAGCACGGTTTGATTGCAAAATGATGTCTGGGAAGTGTAGTAGAACTGCAGCAATGACTGCTTATGACTCACTCACACACACACCTTCAGACACACAAACACTAATTGTGGCGCAGCCACACGTCTGCTTGGTGATTCACACCTTATATAGCCCTCCATCCGTCTCTGTTTTCCCATTTACCTCATAAAGCTGAGGCATGTTCCCTTCAACCACTCTTTCTCCTCTTTCACACCTCCTGTCTTGCCACTTTCTATTAGCATTCCCTGTTCAAGGGGCCGTATGAAACTGAGGCACACACCTGCCACAGTCAACGTCCCAAGCCTGTCGCCTCTCAACAGCTCAGTTCAGTTGGGCTCTGGCAGGCTGGATAGGTGTTTGCTGGGCTGGCTTTCTTTTTTGGATTGATGGATAACTGATTGGCTGGCTAGTTCTCCGTCCAGCTTGCGACCTGGTTATGTAAATGCGTCCTGGCTGGCTGAAAAAAATGCCTTCGGGGCGAAAGTTTCCCCTTTAGTTTCTTACTTGTTTGTCCCTTCTGTCCCTCTTCCTTCCTCTCCTTCGCTCCCTCCTGCCCTCCCCGGCCGAAAACTAAACAGCAGCTGCACCAGAGGTAGGAGTGTCAGAAAGTGCCACAACTGTGTTCCTCTCTGTTTTTAGGCAAGTTCCTAGAATAGAACAGCGCTCACATCGTGTAGAGTGGAAACTAAACCCCAGAGGCTAGCCGGTTCACTGACATCCTCTATTCAGGAGCAGTGGTACTTAAGCTAGCTGCTACAAAGACACACACACACACACACACACCCACACACAAACGCATTGGGTATGCTAACAAAAAGGAATGAAAGTGTGCGCGCTTGCATCCATAATTGAGCACATGGGCGCATACAATCACTGACTTAACATAAATATTCACACACACTCTCTCACACACTTATTTGCAGACAGCAACAGATCGTGCCAGATGCGATTTCAGTCCTCTTTAATATTGAAGAAAAAAACATCTTTAGAATTATTCATTGATAGCTGCTATTCCGAACTGAAATCTACTATTAGGTTGGAGACCCATACTAAAACTCCATAACCATAATAGGGCCACAGGCTATGTGCAAATTATTCTTTAATTTCTTATACATTTGGTTGGAGTTGGAGGAGTAAATTAGCTTTCTTTGTGGTGGGTATGGTTCATCACTTTAATTTACATACTTCATAATTAGTCTATATACTTCTCAGTAATACACTAAATGTACTGAAGTTAAATGTGTAATATTTCCCTCTGAGATGTAATGGAAATACTATTATACTTTAATACTATACTGAGTAAAGTACGAGTACCTCAAAAGTATCACCAAATGATAGAGATTCACTTTTTGGCTGGCTTTACATGGGGAATCTTTCACGCTTCTAAAAGCGGGACAAAAGTTTCATATTTGATAATAAAAGCTACAGCGAGTCACAACTAACTTCTTCATATAACTTATTTTCATAATCAGTGTTTTCCACAGATTTAAATCAGACTATAGTAGGTGGACTGGGGGCATACTTCCCTGGGAGGAAATTCTGTAAAGTTAAATGTATTTGTTGGAGTTTAGTCTTTCAATAACAACATTTTTAACCACAGAGACAGCCAACGGGTTTGTAATTAAGGATTTATAATTCACTTGTCACTCATGCTGATTAACAGCGCTCAGACATTCAGCTCCACCAGAAACTTCATCAGAACATCATTTGAAGGTTTCCTTAGATTTGTGTGTTTTTTTTTGTGACCGAGATATATATACTGAGCGGGACATTTTACAGTTGAAAAATCAACTGGTTAGTTAAACAAAGGGGCTGGGAATTTCTTTAGTGGAATTTCTTGTTGCTTATCGGCCGGCATATATACCAATATATCTGCAATAAGATAATCTTGACTGATATATCAACCTGACAATTTATCAATGAGTACATCACAAAGTCCTGTTCACAATTCACAGCCAACCATATTAGTTTGCAGAAAAGCACACATTTCATGTACTTGTTTTGCCAGAAGTGATGTTTGTAATGCAACATGTTGGAACCCACTGGCAGCCAATTATGCTGGGTGTCAACTTCATTAAAATGCAAATACTAAGCCGACGGGTTTGTGTTGATTGTATATCATTTGTATCTGTGTTATGCGTTTGTAGGTGGAGGTGCAAAAGTATAGTTTTACATGCCATAACTACATCCCACCTCCAGATTTGTATTGACAATTTTCTCTGGCGTCATCCCTCCTCCCTTTCCAGTGGAGGTGATACTACTGTAAGCCCATTTAATGATTAAATGAGTGCAGGCAAGGATAAATCTGCTGGCTCACATGAATAAAACCTCATAGACAGCAAAGATTACAGCACAGAAAATAAGGGGGGAAGCCTATTTTAAAGATGACAAATGGATAAACTCTAAAACTGTAAGATTGGCCTACATCTTCAGAAACCCCTCGGTGCTCTTCAGATGTTAACAGCTCTTGTCATGTTACATTGCCCTTCGAAAGGTCACACACAGCAAATTGCCCTTGCAATGGTAGGAAAATGGCCAAACAGGCTTTGCTAGACTGACAAAGCAGCCACCACCCTCGGGTCATCTTGCCTTTAATGTGACACAGCAGTGGAGAGTTCTGCTGACTGCACGATGTTTAGGATGCTGACTGACATGCGGACCCTCCCGCTGTATTTGCTACTCGGAGGCTCTGATGTGGGAGATCTCCCCTCCTTCCTGTGAGTCATATACATCCATCCACGCAAGGACATCTGACCCTATGAGAGGAAATGTGGCTAATAAAATCCTCCAGGTTATTGTACACACGCAATTCCACAACCCACGGAAACGTCCTGCAGTATGTGTTCTGGCTCTGTTTTATGTGTTTATTTTTGTATCTCCAATATATTCCTGCTTTCTGCGTCCATGATGTGCTACAAAATCTAGAACAAACAGACGGAAAAGCTCCATTTGTACGATTTTTTTAAAACTCATAATGATGAGGATACCTGCCAATTCTGCAGTCCTTAGCTCTACAGAGATTTTACCTCTTTTGGCTCATTCTTGTGGTTCCTCGCAAATTTGACACTCACCAACCAATTTTCTGCAGCAGCAGACATCATTCGCAGCAAAAGAGTTCTTTCTTTCATCATGTGGACAGAAAAAAAAGGAGTGCAAATGTTCCTCAGTGTCTGATGGATGTATGAATACTACATTTTTGCAAACACGTGTAAGAACATTTATAAAAGGATAATATGGAGTCAGTGTTCTTCAGGCTTTTGCCCTTCTGCCCTCAATTCTTTTCAGCTTTAAGACTATTTCGGTGCTCTTCAAAATGAGTTGATACTATGAACTCCCTCAACAATATGGCCTACCAGCAATACAGAGAATCAAAAAGTCAATCAGAAAGGGTCAATACAATTGTGATCACTTTTCTTTTTTGCTTGCCCTCTGTGTGTTTGAGTTGGCACAGTGATTTACGGAAAACATAACAGCCACGAAATTGTTTCCCACATTTCCAAATCATGAATATGTCATTTTTCTGTATAATTCCACTACCAGGTTTGAGGGTGATAAAATCCCCAATGGCTTTGCAGAATGGCACACTCGGACAATTACATACAGGCATGCAGTTACACAGGGACACAGGCAAAGCTACAGGCACATGCATATATTGAAACACTCACTCTCTCGCTGGCAGACACAGACACATTCCTGAAGCTCCATGTGATAGATTGGCTCAATAGTGGCACCCTGGACAGAAGGTCAGGATTCACAGCTGCAGCCTGTTGGACTTGTGGGGACATTAGACAATAAACAAGCGTGTGCTGTCAGGCGCTTACAAGTCACACACATGCGAAATGGGAACATTGGAATGGTGACAAGATTTCCCATAAAGTTAATCATAAACAATAAAACACTCGTAGTGCTTGTAGCATTGCACTATCCAGTACACCATGCAGTAGATTAAGTATCAAACTATGACGCTAAACGCTTTGATACATCCCTTAGGAATCAACAGACTGGTGAAAATTAAAAGTTAGTATTTTTACCACATAGAGCTTTAGGCCTTGAAGTTTTTTTTTAATTCAGTTTATACTTTGAGAGAGTTAGGATTCAGGCTAATTACTCCTCTTGTGAAGCAATTCCTTTTGTATCATGACACTGAACGTGGGAACAAGGGAGGATTGATATACTGAAGACTCTGTGAGTTTTGAGTAATGTAATGTTCCATAACAGATCTCACTGGTGTGACGACCCTCCTCCTCCTATCTTACACTAGGCGCCCTGTTGTGTTTCATTTGTTACAGGTGCTGATCGGAGGCTCGTCAGCTGGATGAGCCACACCTGTGGCGGTGAGAGACGGTCTCTCTGGGAGGAAGAGCCTTGATTGCACTGGCTTAACACAATTGCATCTGTTTATGTTTGACTACTATTTAACTTGGTTTATTGCTGTTGTTAAAAATAAATTGCTTCTTTTTAGCAGCCAGCTCGTTGCCAGTTCTGCTGCAGAAGATATGAGAGAAGCCTTTATGGTTATAGTTGTACCAACCACATTTTAGTGCACACCCACACACAGTTGCTCTCTCTCTTCATTCTCGCTCACACAGAAACATATACATGAAATACTGAGTCAGAAGTGTAAAATTACATTTCATGTGTAAAGATGAGCGTGAGTCTTTTTCCAACTACATGCACGCCAATAGGACACACACACACACACACTTGTCACCTGTGCCCCTCCCTCAATGACCCCATCCCTTTCCGAACCTGTGCACATTCATCTGCATAATTGTTCATGATAAAATAGATGGAGGGAGAAACCCAGGAAGCAATCACATGAAAACATACATAAATCTATAAATAGCATTTAGCCTACAGCTATTCTCACACATCATATGGCTTCAACAGCCTGCAAATCACATGGCCTCTAAGCCGATTCAAAACCAACCTGATGTAATGGGAGTGTAATCGACTACTAGAAAGCTGTACTACTTCACTGATGGAGTCCAGGCTATTTTTCTCAAGGTGAAATTTCTACTTTTCAATCTAGAGGGAGAGAGGGAGAGAGGACACTGCTCTTTTTTTTGCACTGTAATGTGAGTGTCTATCTTTGACATTCATTTGTGATGTATGAAAGGTGCTTTGGTGCTTCGGTGCTTAGTGTGTGTGTGTGTGTGTGTGTGTGTGTGTGTGTGTGTGCTTAGAGTGTGTGTGTGTGTGTGTGTGTGTGTGTGTGTGTGCTTAGAGTGTGTGTGTGTGTGTGTGTGTGTGTGTGTGTGTGTGTGTGTGTGTGTGTGTGTGTGTGTGTGTGTGTGTGTGTGTGTGTGCCGTGCAATTGTGGTAACACGTATGGCAAACTCAATCTGTGACGACTCGACTCCTCTGTCTTCTCTGATAAAGAAGTGAAGGTTAAATGGTTGGAGGATGTCATAGTCACAGAAGTAGAGGCATTCAAACTCATTTTCTCACACACACACACAAATTCTTTAAGATACTTAAGGATGCAAAAAGCATTCCCTCTGCCACATACATGCGCACACACTCAAACACTTCCACGGAGGCATTCTGCTGTGTAAACAGGTGTCGGAACAATATGGAGTGTATGAATATGCCTGTTTTGTTTTGCTCTCCTTACGCAGCATCATTTGCTTTTTTAAAGATGCACTTAATATCAACTTCTTTTTGACCAAAATAACTCAAGGCACCCTCTTCAATTGTTAGCAGATAAGAAGAAAGAGAGAAGACAGTCTCCTGTTTTTATTTTTTATTTTTGTAGACCATTGACAAGAAAAATTCCCTTCACTCTCCTTGTGCTCTATTTTAAGAACAGCAGCCACGTTAAAGCAGCCTGTTTTTTGGACCGTCTCCTGGTGGCTCGGTGAGGTTTCATGGATGCCTACTGAGGCCACTCATGCTAAACTTTGTTGCTATAGTGACACCTACTGGATAAAAAGGGGGACTTCATCCTCACTGTCTTTTAAAGGAGATCTCTGTTTCTGACTGTCTATTTTTTTAATAATAAATAGATAAAAACCTGTGTGTGCCTTTTGAATTTACTGTATTGTAAACTTTGCATCTCTATAGGATTTAATTTTCCACATAATTACTGTTAGTCGTTCACTGTCTTCTTAGCAGCAGAGCAATTACGACAATTAAACCCTTCTTATTATCTGACTCATCTGACTTGGTCTATGCATTTGAGAAAAAGGGGGAGAGCTTGATTTAGCGAACAACCCCAAGAATGTGACTGACCCTGACTGAGTCTTTTGCAACAAGCTCTGGTGGCCGAATGGATTGCCAAGCCGTGACCCTGTTCCACATCTCGGGTGTCTTCAAACTTCTGAATCCTTCTCCAGCTCCCATGTTGTTCTCCTTTGCAGTCAGTAGAGACCGTGCACGTACTGTGTATTTATGAGATTAATTGTACCGGCACGAATGTCACTGAGTATCAGACCACTCTATTTGTCTCTCCGTGTATTTGCAGGCCACTTTTGTAATTGCTTTGTCACAGAGCTGCGTGGGCTACGAGGTTTGTCATTTGACGGCCTTCTTTTTTTTTTTTTAAAACAATAATTATTTTCATTGTCTAAAACAATCCCCCATATGCCAGGGGCTTCCTGTGATGTTTTCCACATTTATTTGATTTGTAACAGGATGGAAATGCCTCTGAATTTGCATTGAAAGGGGAAAAAACACTTTCAAACTCCAAGCTGTTCGTTCAGCCTGACTGCCACATTACAATGAAATAGCCTCTCTGCCTTCTGATCTAACTGAAAAACTGAAAACATAGTTACTAGATCCAATTAAGAGAGAATCTCCATCCCCATCATATCGCTGTATAATATAGTTTATAAAATGCCAACACGTATGTTATCAAACTATCTCTGGAACACATTACTGGTCGTATTTTTTAATGAATTTATTAGTCGAGCATTTCTCTCCGCTAGTGATTTCACAAAAAGCAGTGTTATGTGTCCTCCCTCAAAATAGTACGGTGGCCCTGAGGGTCAAAACACAATGACATTTAACAAAACACAACCACATTACAGAAAATACAACGTTTCAGGTGACACAACAGGGCCCTCAGGTGCAACATACAATAGACTATCTTAACCACTTCACCACATCCACTCAAAGTTTTATTTGAAGAACTTTCTTTCAAAACCAATCAAACGTAGAAATCGGCATCCGTTTCTTAGCGTCCTCGCCAAGTGCATGAACGATTCGCTGAGAAGCCTCAGTGGTTTCAGATCGGCGGGCATCACATTTGCATTAACGGCTTATTCATGACGTCAAAGCAACTGTGTAAGTGATATAAATGGCCATTTACCAGTGCTTTCAAAAGCTTTGAGGTTTGATTTCACCATAGCTAAGACATGAATCTAAGCATGACTGTGACAGAGAAGCATTAAATATGCTGTTAAAGTGTAGAGCCTTCTTGTTTATAAGCCTTATTAGTGTGTCTGTCAATGTTCTCTGTGTAAACACTGTTGATTAAGTCATTTTACAACGCTCCTCAAGTGACTGCTCATAAACAAACCAAAAGATGCCCTTAACTAATCGTCAGACTAGAAAATCATCTTGTCTGTGTTGTGTCTATATTTGTGCTCCAATCAAACTATATTCTGCCTCGTGCTATGTTCACACCAAAGTTGAAATATCGCTCGAGCGCTCGTGACGTAGTTATGCTGTTAAATAGCACTGGGAAGTGGCTAACAACAAATATGTTTTTCCTCTATTGCATGGACGTAACAGGAACTGGGGGAAAGAGAAGGGGACTGGAAATGTTGAAAACAAAAGTTATGATTGGTTGATGCTTCGCGCGTCCTTGGAGCGCTCAATAAAGTTGAGGACAGCTCGACTTTGATTTGTAGCGCGTCGCAGTGACAAGTGTCGGTTGTCAGTGTCGGTTGTCAGTTTTGTAGCTTCGTATCACCGGCTTTAATTGAAAATGACTTTTATCCTGTTGCTTTGTCGCTCGTTGTGTGAACGTAGCATCAGTCTCAATATTGCTCGTTATGCTATTGTTTGGAATGACTCGTAGACACAAGCAGCTCCCCTTCAGAGAGCGACTAAAGGCACTTTAGACACTTCTGTCCTTCACACACTTCTGTCCTCCACACACTTCTGTCCTCCACACACTTCTGTCCTCTACACACACTTCTGTCCTCTACACACACTTCTGTCCTCAACACACTTCTGTCCTCATGGATCTTAATGATGGATCTTATTTGTGCTCGTGGATTTTGACATTGATTTGCCTTCATACGAGGGCAGCACGTTTGCTCAGTGGTTAGCACTGTGGCCTCACAGAGAGCTCCTGGCCCCTGTTCCTCTCTGTGTGGAGTTTGCATGATCTCACCGTGTCAGCGTGGGTTTCCTCCGGGTGCTCCGGTTTCCTCCCACACTCCCAAAACATGCATGTTAAAAAAAATAAATTGACAATAAATCTGATTCTGCCTTATTTTATTTGACACTACTGGCTGCTCAGGAAAATGTCCTCCAAATACTTCTGTCCTCCAAATACTTCTGTCCTCCACTCACTACTGTTCTTCACTCACTACTGTTCTTCACACACCACTGTCCTCCAAACACACCACTGTCCTCTGTGGTGTCTTATCAATTTCCCTGTGAGAAATAAGTATTTTATTGAACGGACACAGAATAATTCAGCTGAATGGTCAGAGCTCTTCTTACCCCACGGATGGTTCGGAGGTCTAACAACAAGTCAAAAGTTTTTCAAAGTTTTTCAAAGCTTTTCAAAGCAGAGTATATTTGCTACACACAAACTGAACTGCTTGTTCCAGCTGCACATTATCTTGTTTCCCCCCTCCAACCCCCCTCGCAGGCTTACTCTCTTTTCGGATGGAGCTAAGATGTCAAGGCCGGGTCCCAGGCTAGGTTCTGAGAAACTATTAAGTGGGTTTATTCTAAATTACAGTACAATTCTTGAATTATTAATTATTTGTTGTATTGGTGAGACAGAGAGTTTCCAAAGATGTTTCCCATAAATCAGTGAAACAGAAACAGGGCATCATTTGAGTGTGTTGGTCCAGCGAGATCTTTAGAAGCTTTGGCCGTCCCCCTCTTCCACTGGCCTGCTCCGGGCAATTTCCCTACATCTGCTACTGTGTGGTTCTCGAGGGATATCTCCAAAGACCACACACACACACACACACACACCAGAATTCTTCTGCATCATGTCCTTGTCTGTAAGGGGAAACCCACAGGGGTTTTGCTTTGTTTCTGGGGTGGGCTTGCCCAAGGCTGCATTAGTATCTGTAAACAAGTTTAAAATAGAACAAATCAGCCGCAGCAGGAAATGCTAATGCTAGTTTTGTGTTCAGGAGAGAATGAAAGAAATTATACTACACTGAGAATATACTGTGAAATACAAATTTCTAGTTTGTTCTACATTTACTGTTGCTGGTTAGCTGAACTCTGTATCTTTGTAGCTGAGCTGTATTGAGGTTTAAGGCGCTTTATGTGTTGAAGAGAGTCTGACTTGAATGATTCCTCCTGAAGAATGCCTCCTACAACACAGTGCAACAAACTCCGGCGGCGTAGTGGAGTGAGTCCTGTAACTAAAGTCATGGGTGTGGTCCCGCAATGTTCGATACATTTTTAGGAGCATCCTCTCTCTTAATCTCTAAATGTACTTATTATGTTGTATGGTCACTGTACATGTGTGCAATTCCACAGAGCAACACACCAAAACATACCTTTTAATCCATTGCATGTGCATTAGTATGGGTATGTGTTATGGAAAAGGAAGCAACACAGAAACTTCCCAAACTGGTCGGCAAAGCACACAGAAGAATAGAAGGGAAGCCAAAAAAACATTTTTTTTTTTGCTCAATTTGTGCCAGAAAGCAGACTTCCTCAGGCAGAATCTTGAGGCTTGATGCTGATGTTTGAATAAATAAGGAAAAAAGATGATGACATTACAGGTATATCAAAGCTAAGCAGTCGTAATCCACTGTGGGATGCTAACTATTAGTATGTACATATTAAGCACATATATATCCAGAGGCAGCCAACAAATTGATGCAATGATTGCATATCTATGGCCAGACAGAGTGAATGCAACCACCAACCAGGTGAAAATATGCTGAGCTATAGACAAATATATGCAGGTTTAATAATAATATAAGTCTCTAAGTGTCTGCATTTGAGCATAAATTGAGCATTTAAAAAAATATCTTTCCCATCTCTGCAATGATCAGCTCCTCTTTCATAGTTTCATTAACTAATTTAACTTAACTAACTTTAATTAGTTAACTAACTAATTAACTAACGTTTGTGTTATTTATCAGCCTGAAATTAAAACCAATTTTACTTTCACGGCACTTCACAGAACAACAAGGGGACAGAGCGAGGTTTGTCCCACGATGCTGTATTACAAACAGCCACTAGAGGATGTAGGAGACAAGCACATGACACGATGCAGACAGGGAAAATGGGCAAAGTCACATGTTGTGTTTAAGTGACATACAAAACCACAAACAAGCCCAATCACTGTCAGACGACCGTCAACTAACAATGACAAAAACAGATCCCTGCAGCGCCGGCGACAACCCTCTGAGCGAAAAGACAGATAATTTACTGAATTCTCCACCACTGAAACACAACACCCTCCCCAGTAAGTGGCACCAACTTGATGTTTCACAAGAGACTCGGAGCCATTCCTGCCAATCTGCACTTCATTAGGCCGATTGCTTGCCTGTGTAAGCTACTCGCTTTGCCTGTCAGCTCCCTCTGCCTTGTTCTGATTAAAGGGGAACCTCATAAATGCGCTGCTGCCTTTAAACGATTTCCTGGTAACATCAAAGTCACGTGGAAGTTGGAAGCTGCTTATAATTGCAACAAAGCACAGGCACCTTTCAGCAGCCCCACACGCCACAAACCCCCCCCCCCTGCTAATTTAAACCTGAATCAACAGTGGATCATTAACATCAAATTTAACAAGGCAGGAAGAACACAATTCTGATGGGGATGAGAGCTTTAACAAATGAATGAATGTCTCCTAACAAGCTACGTTGTTAGCGTGTCAGTAAGCTAATCTTAAGTACATGAAAGTTTTGCCAATCAACACCAACTAACGGAGGGTTATTTCTAGTTAGATGAACAGTAAATGTTGCTGCTAGTTGCTGGTGAGGTGACAAAAGGTAAAACAACTCAGTAATGGTCATTAAACAGAGTTAATGATTGCCAGAGACACAGAACACTGTACAAACAAAACATTACAAAAGTGTATCTCTGCTGAAACAATGTTTGACAAGTGTGGTAATAACGGGAACTATCTGTGACGTTGGATAGACCACTGTCTGAAACGGATGGATGGGGGGAAACAGACCCGGGATTAAACCACACACACACACACACACACACACAGACACAGACCAGGTCTATCTGCAAAAAATGCACAATATAGCTGGTTTCACTGGTTAACAACGTCATCTTTTAAAGATCTTAAGTGGACGTAACTGCACATGTTTAAACATATACTACTTTATTTTTCTTACACATTAAAAAAAGTCATTTATTTCAAAGGAAACAGTCTGTAAGGCTTTAATTGTTTTGTTCATTTGAATGATAAAACATTGGTGGAAAAAAAATATATATATATATATAAACTGCATAGCACAATGTATGTCCCTTTCAAAGGGACATTCAGGAAGAACAATATAAATACACTTTTGGTCAGAACCTTTGTACCATATTCTCACATAAATAGACAACATGAGCCATTCATACATTTCCAGCATAATTATAGATAAAAAGAAGATTATTATTTATTGCTGCAAGAGATAAAAGATGAAAAAGTTAGTGTAAAATTGTCATTGTGATGGATAATTTGAGGGTTAAACCTTCCCGTCTTTGAGAGCACACAAACCTGAATTGGTCGGTGAGCAGTTTTTCCAAGGCAGACACATTTGTAAAATGGAAATTAAAAGATTGCTTCAAGTGATATGTTTTATTTGGCCTGAGCTGCTGAAACACTCATCATCACGTGTACAAAGTGTCTTAATTTGAACGCTCTTTTCGACACACAAGGCACTGCGTCGAATGAAGAGAAAGGCTCGAGTGAAAAGTTGTACTTTGAATTATTGTGCGCAGTGCAAGTCCTCACCCAGCTCAATTATTGCAAAAGTAAACAAGTGAAGAGCATAAACAGCAGGACCGTAACTCATTCAGACAAGTCATGTAAACAGGCAGTCCAAACGGGCAAGAGAACATCTACAGTAAGTTTTTTTTTTTTTATTATTATTTTTATCCTTGCTGTGGGAAAAAAATAGATTTCGTATTTGACTTGAAGTGCTCAGAAAGTCGATTCAAACACTCCTTGTGCAGAAGATATATTAAAAACATTGATTTTTTTTTAAATGTCAGCCACACGTCTTCTGTGTCCATTTTTGGGAATCCTTGGGAACACATGTCACCATAGTCAGTGATATTTCCATTTATGATAAGTGGTACATGCTGTAGCCCAGAGGAGCACCGTACAGTCCTAAAGGTGAAATGGGCAGCATGGATCTGTGGTGGTGGTGGTGGTGATAGGCAGAGTACGACTGTCCATACAGTGACATGCCCAGCGACAGCGGTAACGTAAAGCCAGGGTGTAAACCTCCAGCTGCAGCGACCGCCACCGCCACCGTCTTAGCGTCTGCAGCCATCTTGAGTTTCTCCAGCTCGGCCTCGTGGAGCCTCTTGGCTTTTGCCCGGCGATTCTGGAACCAGATCTTGACTTGGGTCTCTGTCAGGGTCAAGGAGGAGGAGAACTCGGCCCGCTCGGCGATGGACAGGTACTGCTTCTGCCTGAACTTCCTCTCCAGGGCCAGGAGCTGAGACGTGGTGAAGGGAGTGCGGGGCTTTCTGTTGGTCTTGTGTTTCCTCAACGGACAGCCAGGACCGACATGACCTGGGAGGAGAAACAATAAAGATTTTAGAATAAGATTAATTCAATTGACCTACAAAGAATTGTATTGATTAACTGTGTATGTTATGTCTCCTTATAGGCTATATATATATTGATCAGTTTTGAACATAAATGGTTAAACCAAATGAACCTCATGTTCAAAGTTGAACATCAGGATGCACTTTTTTTCTTAAAGGCCTCATTTGTTTTATATAACACATATTTTAGATGTGTCAGAGGTAGTCTACTCCCACAAACATTAACCCCTAATATACTGAATATCGGAGGGATTTAGAGTAGATGGTTCACTTTCTATTTAGGCTGTTATGCCTTTCTTTAAACGACACTTTCCAACAGGAGACTCAATTATTTACCTGTAAACTGCCCCCCCCTCCACATCAAAAAAGGCTGATAATTAATTAAGTTTGTACTCAAATTGCCACGTGTAGGCTAATTGTTCAAACCTTTTTTTTATATAACTATACAATTTTACAAAAATGCTGCATGGTGTAGGAAGAACTTACGAGGCTGTGTGGAAAACGCGCTGTTGGTGACCCAGGGCGTGCAGTCCTCGGACTCTGATGCCTCGGATTTTACCGGCGACGAAGGCACAGCCGTTAAGCTCTTCTGGCTTCCCCCGGGAGGGCTACACGTCTCTCGATACAGATACAGGGAGTTCAAACCGGTTGGAGACACCGCCACCGACGCTACCTCCAGTTTACGGCGGATAGACTCTCCGCCGCGAGCGTCCGTCTTCCTCCCGGACATGAGCGCCTCCACGCTGAAAGGATGATGATGCCGTCGCACCACCGGAGATGTCTTCTCCTCCGCTGCGCTCTCCCTCAAGTCCGCACGGTTACTGTCCTCCTCGGACGAACTGCACCCCAGGTCGTTGGAGGTCTCCCGAGAAGCCATCTGTCCTCCGAGTCTCATCCGAAAAGCAGGTGAATTTCCGAGCGGAACAGTGAAAGGGCGGCCAGGTGAGAGCCGCTCCGGCGAGCGCTATGTTATGGAGCTGTCAAGTAGTATGTGGGAGTATGTGGACGCATCACGTTGTCACGGGCTCAAACTTTGACCAATCAGTGCAGCCCAAAATGTTTACGACTGAGCAGATGCTGCCTTCAGGGACAGTCGGAAACTAACGGTGCTTGTTTTGGTTTGGGTAGTGCAGTGCAACAGAACTTGCAACATGTTGGTCATTATTATAGTTATTATTAAGAGGTGACCAAACCACTTCCCATGCAGGTAAGGTGGAGTGCTTGAAAGCAAAAAACAATACATTTAATGTGTTAAATTCCATCTTTATATAATTTATTTCAAACATGATCAACTGAGAAATTTCTACAAGAATTACTTTTCTGCCTTTTAATGGTCTTATCTTTATTTTTTCAGTGAAACGTTCTTTGAAAAGTTGAGGACATCATGTTGCCTTTTGGGTTAAATAAGAGAATTACCGGAGGTTAGCTGCAAAAAAAAAAACGATAGCTGTCCCACAGCATTATCACAAGTTAAGCTTCAGTAATGGATTAGCTTTAACTCTAACCTCATGAGACTGCATGTGTAAACACGGGCCCCATGTGGATAATTATGGAGAATTACACCCGGGATGAAATACTGATCCCTTTTCCTCTTTATCTGCCTCTCTGATTTGTTTGCTCTTCTCTTTATTTGGGACTTTCCATTGTAGCTCACAAGACTGTTGTGTGCTAAGGGTGTCACACTCAAATTACAGAGTAAATTACTTCGCTAAATTACAGATTCCGTTTGTAAAGTCCTTGGCGCGGTCCAGCTGGTGTCAGAGGCGCGAATGGACACAATCTAGATGAGACATCCCCATGTATCTGACGCATTCATCTTCTTGTCCTATGATTCAATCCTATTCCTCACGCACATTAGACATGAAGGTGCTCATTGTGATCCTCATGAAGTAACTCATTGTGATTTTTTTCACGAACAATTTCAAGTTATGTCAGATGAAAGTGCCTGACTCCTCATGGAAAACTTAACACTTGTTCCAGCAGTTTATCTGAAGAAACAGTCCTTTGATGATGGTTGAAATATTTGATGCTGAAAGGATGTTTCACTTGTTTTAAGACTTTTTTTTCCCATGGTCATGCTTGTTTAAGTACTTTTCTTATCTATCCCCTAATTGACCATTAACACCCATTCCATTGATAATTGGAACCGTTCTGCCGCTGATGATGATTAATTGCTATTTCACATCACAAGGCCTGATTCACACTCATAATCTGTAACTGTCTAAGTGGTAGAGGCAGTGTGTGTGTGTGTGTGTGTGTGTGTGTGTGTGTGTGTGTGTGTGTGTGTGTGTCCTTCATACACAGCCTACAGCAGTGCGTGACTATAACTATATAATTGCTTTTCATATGTTTTTCTTAAAACTCTCTGCTTTTCAATACACCCATTCTTTAAAAAGGACACACTGCATACATTTTCCAACATCCCCGTGATAGATTTATACCCAGTAGAAACTTGCTTTTGCTTTTCTCCTGCATTTATATGTGTAGCCAGCAGGCCTGAGTGGCTTGTCTATGGCAGACTGTGGAGCAGTTCCCAGGAGGCTGCTACTGCTGCCTTATTAAAGTGGGGTTATTTCACAGACAATCAGAGGTTTGTGAAGGCGCCAGTGAGCGGCCAGATGAAAGGACCGACTCCTCAGGGGAGAAACTGTTGCCTTTTTTTTTTTGCAGCTCTGCTCAGGATCCCCACCTCTATCCCCCCCCCCCCCCCCCCCCCCCCACCTCTCTTGCCCGCACGCCCTGCAGGCACCTTGTCAGTCATTATCCACAGAACTCGTTCTTGGCTGAGTGGCATGTTTCCTCCTTTCCTCCCTCCCGTCTTCTTTCTTGCACACTTTTATGCTTGCTGTGTTTAGATTATTAATTTATCTGTATCTATTGGATTTTATTCTTTCCTTCCTTCCTTCTTTCTTCTCTTTCTTTTTCTCGACCTCCACATGACTTCTCCTTTCTACTTTGTATCTCTTCCGTCATATGTTCCTCATTCTTTCTTTCTTGCCATGTTGCATCTCAGTGTCAACATGAAAAGTATCCAAGCCAGATTTAGAGAGATTATTTTGAATCCCAGCAACAGGTCCATCTGTCAGATGAGACGTTTTTTTCCCAAAGAGGTGACAAAAAAAGGGACAGTTACGTCTCATAAGGGAGGACATAAAATGATCATTCTTGGCATGTGTGCAAATTTATCTCTCAGCCCTGTTGCAAGGGGAAAACTGCCAATCTGAGGAGATATAATTAATAATTAATTATCTATAATTATTTTATCTGGCACCAATATGAGCTACAGCCTGTACTAACAACACATCTATAAACAATGCCATGCCCAACTCAATCAAGATTTAAATCTGAGGTGATACTTGGCCTTAGATGCACTGTGGATGTGTGGATTTGTGTATACATTACATGCATGTTAAATATATTTTAGACATACAAATAATGCAACAGCAGCTTTGTGTGACCTAACAGGATTATGCAAGAGAAGGAGGGGAAAAAAGGAAGGAAGGAAGGAATAAGTGGTAGAAATGAGAGGGGTGCTCTCCTGGGTGTAGCAAAATTACCCACACATCCCACTTCCTTTTCTCCATAATATCATTTAAGCCTGATAATAGCTAAAGCAATTTGTCTGAGCATGTTTGTGTGTGCGTGTGTGTACTGTGTGGATGTCTGTACAGAATGTACGTTTGTGTGTGTGTGTGTGAGACGGAGAAGCTTGAGAAGCCTCTGGTTGTGTGGGTCGGGCACACCTCAGAGCATTGTAATTACAGCAGAAGCTTTGAAGTGGTGGAATGTTTGGTCGGGATAATCAGCAGGCTGTGCTGCACTCACACACTATTTACATTCCCATTAAAACACTTATTCATGCCATGGTACCATCATACTGATACTTACTGGTACAAAGTTGAGGAAATAAAATGTTAAAATGTGAAGTACTGTTACAGTATGTGAATTGATGTGATCCTAAACAGTTCGTTGGAATTAGTTGGTAGTTCCTCTTGAAGTTCTTCTGCTTTTATTTTCCTTCGACCATTTCTCTCCGAAGTTTAATAATAATACGTTTTATTTGTATAGCGCTTTAAAAGATACTCAAAGACACTTTACATGGTAAAAAACAGAAACATGGTAAAACAAAAAAGACCTGCCTTGTCCAATATCAATAAACAGCATATCGCTATATGGCAAATGTGTGCAAAATCAAATATAAAATAATCAAATTGATGCTCAATATACTAAACTGGGTTCCACTGGTATGCAGTAAGTCAGAGTACTTTCACATATGTAAAACAATAATGTCACCAACCCTTTGGAAAACATTAGCTTGGATTTAGAGCTTTGCGATATCACTTATGGATAATATCAAGATACTTTTAGGCTATACCGGGATATATGATATATATTTTGACATTTTCCTATTTCTATAGAATGACATAACTGTTTGATTTAACCAATTAATGCATATGATCACACAAGCGTGATCGTTCTAAACGTATCTGAATTTAGAGGGAACACAGCTCGTAGACCATCTGAGTGACACTCTGATCTGCTAATATGTTGATGTGAAATTGGTCTGTGCAGACAGGAAGTCTCTCTATGACACTTTGAGGTTGGGGACTATCATTTTTGACTGACTGCCTGACTCATTGAATGAAAGGTTGCTTTTATTTTGAAGTTATCAAACGCTCTTAGCGCAAAGCGCAGTATACGTATGTACTGCAAAACAACATGGGAACTACAGTTTTCGAATGGCAGAGAGCCATAGATGAGAGCGAGAGAAGCGAAATTACGTCGGTCTCTGAGGTGTATTCTAGTGTACGCACGCATAAGCATTACATTGTTCTCAGTAAAACAAGTAACTTGTCAAACCAGTGGGACATGTTGTAAATAACTTACTGACACATTCACACATGCACAATGAATGTAGTGATATTGTTGTCATATGCATATAAATTATCTTAGTGCTGTCACCAACCCCACCTCCCTCTCTCTCTCTCTCTCACCCCCTCTCCCCCCTTCCTAAGCCCTCAGAACCTCCGCCTGTAATGCACCTAAATGAATACCTTGAATGCTACAATGGCGCCAGGGCCAATTAGCTGTTAACACTGGAGACAGATCTATTCAGAAGCCAGAGAACGATGTCTCCTGTAACGTGCAAGATTGATGCCCACTTTGCTAATGACAAGAGAAGGAGGCAATCTGTTGCTTGACTCAGCCCTGGGCTATGTTACAGGATAGTCAGCTGATGACTGAGCCTGCAGGGGAGGGCTCCTGATAACATTGGAAATGGAGTCACTAGTGGGGTTAAATGGGGGACGTCAGTACACATACAGATACATGCACATGCATGTAAACAAACGTGTTTGTTTACTAGTAGTATGGGGTAATATGGTATAGTATGACAGAAGTTTGCTACACTATGAGTCCATCCCTGTAACATTTATGTTACAAGATTTGTGCAAATAATAAAGTAATTCATTCATTCAGATACACATTCAGTTCAGTTCAGTCAAACGACCACACGGCCAAGTCGGTGGAGTATTGAAAAATACGAAAGCTCCATGAACGACGTCACGCGGCTGCAATGGTAAATGACACATTACACAGGCACAATCACATGTCATCACACATAACCCTTGTAGAACAGATTTCACACAGCACCATGTTGTAAATGCACTAAAGTGTCAACTTGTGCAAGTCGCTGTCAGGGAGCACACTACCGCATGCAAAGCATAATGATGATGCATATAGCGATGTGTTGACACATAACACAATCACACACACACACACACGCGAGAAGAGAAAGAAGCTTCCAAAAGGAGAGCATCAGCGTCTTGTCTCTGTACCACAATATGTAACAACCTGTTCTTTTGAGGGTGAGGATTGCTTGGGTAATCGCCAACTGCAATTATATTTTTGGAACCGCTCTTTGATGAAGTTTTCAACGCCACTGTGTACTCACCTCACCTATAATGTAGGTTCATAGCTTCACCTCACCATAACCCATCATTATCAGATCTTCCTGTCGATTCAGGAACTGAAATATTACACCTCAAAGGCTTTCGGAAAGTTGGGCGCATTCAAACTCGCGACATCTTAACCTTCCTTGTACCCCATAAAATTGTGCAAATCAGTGTGCATTCTTTCCCTGTGCAGGTTAGCTCTCATATCATGAGCTCTTAACTCATTACTCCTAACAGTGGTGAATGTATTACTCTTGTAGAGCAACGTGTAGTACAAGTACATTATAAATTAAAAAAAGTTTGCCTTAATTTCACAGTATCCTATCCTGATTAGAAAAAAAGTCTTCTAGATCTTGCAGGAGTAGATGTTGACGTTGCATTCAGGATTTTGGAAATTGACCATTGAGTGCCATCAGGATCGGAGAAAAGGAGCATCATCCGACTTCTATGACTCATGGTGGATCGCAGGCCTCATGACTTCAGTTTCCACGTCAAACTCTCAGCCGCCGCAGAGAGCGAGGGAGACTAGCCAGGGGCCAACTGTTCCTCGCACAACCATGTAGATTCCCTTTGACACACTATATCTTAATCAGTTTCGACAGGTAGGATTTATGAGAAGGCCGTCGTGTAAATCAAAAGGAGGCTTGTTATTATGGAGGCACTGAAATGGTATAATTGTTTTTAAGTGGTGCTGGAAGGGCAAGTGTACATGTATTTGTATGTGTGTTGCATGTGATCGTGTGAACATGCACAGTGTTCTGGGAAGTTTTCCAGAGATTGGGGAAATCCGCTTTCCACACGACAAACAAGCTAAACCACAAAAACAAATCTGTTTAAGAGATTTTTTTTTTGTCTCATCACAGCAAATAACATTTGATGGTAGAAAAAGCCACAACTTTCCCAGCTATTATGGCGGCGTTACACGCACCCTTCGGGTTATGGAGTAAAATATGCTTACACACAGGAACAGTCCATCTGTGCAACAACAATAGGGATAGTTGTTTTTTTTGGGCAACTGTGAATGAACGGAGTGCATGAAAAACATCCTCGATATTAGTATTTAATTTACATTAAATGTTTTTTGACCATCTTGCATTAACCCTAAACCTTATGTTTGTGGAATTTTAAAAACAAAACTGATTTGTAAACATTTGCTGCTTTAACATGCTCAGTTTGAGCCTTAAAAAACTTGATATAACTTCAGATATCTCGCTCCTCATGGACTTTTAAAACTGCTCTATCCATTCACAGGAGTTTCTCAGTTTCCTCTCTTTACTATATGGCGCCATCGGCCATGAGTAAGGTCACGATTCACATCTTTACCGAGATTCAAGTTTCAGTCTGTATGTGTTTTGTGTTACCTTGAGGTAAAATCAGTATGTGCAGTTCTGCAATCCGTGTCTAGCGAGAGCTTCTTTTATGGAGTCATAAAGAACAAAGCACTTAACTGAATAAACAAATCAGCCACTCTGCCAAAACAGGGAAAAGGCAACATCAAAGCTGGTTGTAATTGTTTTAAAGGTCAGCAGCTGGCTTACTGACTGAGTCATTGGTTAGTTGGCTAGTGGGTTTTTGCTCTGGAAGACGGTTCCGTCGGCGGGCTGAGTAGACGACTGAATAACCTCTGGGAAGACTGCTGATTAGTTGAATCATTGGGAGGCTCTGACTGAATACTGCTCTTCATTGATACAATCCTTCCTGTCTCTCTCTCTGTGTGTGTGTGTGTGTGTGTGTGTGTGTGTGTGTGTGTGTGTGTGTGTGTGTGTGTGTGTGTGTGTGTGTGTGTGCGCTGCGGCAGACCTCAGGACTCGGACTCACTGCTGTTTAATGAGCAAAAGACGCCAGTCCCAGTGGGACCAAGGACCGATATATTAGAGAGAGAACACACAACCACACCGATCTTTGCTCTGACCCTGTGGAGTGAGAACTGCCACTGGGGGTCCCTTTGCGGTGACCCTTTCCTCGCCGACTGGGTCAAAGGTTACAAACCTCTGCATGCGTCCTTTGAAATGGAGCAACGGGGGGGCTTGCTGCCGGACTGATTGGCAGGATGGCAATTACCAAAATGCTTGTCCAATATATCTGCCTCACCTTGCGGCCATGAGGAGGAGAGGAAGGCAGAGAAAGCAGCTTAACAGCAAGTGTAAATAATGTATTAAGTTTGAGCTTGCTGTTGCAACTCATAAATTATGATGTTGCTGAATTCTTGGCAAAAATAAGGCTGGTATCTCAAAATGTGACACTTTAATGGCTTTCAGAGTGGCTGTTGGTTGTCGGCTTTGATCGTATCTTTAACACACACTTTGTAAATCCATCTCAGAACACCACTGCTAACCACTGTTATATTCGTGTCTGACATACACAACATTGTTGCTGTATTTGTATGTTTTTTTTTTTTTAATAAACCGTTAAGTTCTTCTACTACTATTTCTGCACTATTTATCATCTATACCTACTATATTTGTCTTGTAAAAATCTATTTAAACGGCATGGAATATGCTTACTGCTGGAATGCTATTTTATGGTTTACAGGATCGCATTAGCATGGTGGCATAAAAGGTTACAGGGTGCTGTGCTGTGAATGATTATTTTGTAGGTAATACATGTTTTCTCTGACAATAATTGTCTCTGGGTGATATTGACCAGTCAAATCAGCGTAACCTGAAATAAACTCTTCAGGGCATTGCCAGAATTGAGTCCATTCGACCAAGTTACACAGCAATGAGACTATCAACAGGTTGTCAAGAAATCCATTGTATCTTAGTAATCTACACCAAATTTGGTGAAAACAAAAATAACTACATCCAGAATGTCTACACTTGCCTCAATCTGCACACAAAGTTGACTGTGCAATTGTTTTGTAATCAAATACAAGAGACAGTTGAAAGCTGCCGTTATCAATATGTTCATATCAACAGTGCATCACATGACTCGTGTTTGTCGTGACAAACCCACAGAGAATTATCACTCAACTCTGCAGTTCTTCTCAGGGAGCATTTCGGTGTCTTTTGAGTTTATGTTTTTTTGTCTGACCCGCAATTTTATTGTTTTGGTTCACTGCCACTGCTCCCATCAGCATTGTTTCCAGATGCAGGGGGCAACTGTTTTCAGCGAAAAAAAAGCTAAAAACCAAAGGATAAATGGCAGACAGACAGCAACTAGCTGGTGAAAACATTGAAACCAAAAACAGAGTTTAATTAAAAGAAAGTGAATCTTACATTCGCCAAGTTGCCAGACACACGGCTCAAAGTGACTTCTCGTGTAAGTCTGATGTATCTGCATGATGATAACTGGATGATGCAACTATGCTAACTAGTTCATCAAATTAACTTTAAAAGGTGATAATGTGTCGGTGTTTTGTTAGCAGCCTGTTTCCACTGCCCCCAAGAGGCCAAGGCATCATTTATTGCAGGTTTAAAGACTGGAGATTGGCACCATAACAACCTCACTAAGACAATGATTTAATAATGATGATATGACTTTTTCTCTTTGCTCCGATGTGGGTGCCCTCTCCAAGCCTTTTAAGTTGGGCTGTCTGCTGATCTGTAGATAATTGTTGACTGTAGTACTAGCCAGGAAATGGAATGATCAACTCCAGATGACGAGACAAGAGCGAGGAGGGAGCAAGACGGACAAATGGAGAGAGAGAGAGAGCAGTGGGTATACACTGAAGAAGAAAAAATGTATCATGCAGTTTATACAGTAAATGTGACAATAACTCCATTCGACATCACACAGTCTGACATCACCTCCTGTGATGTTCATGGCAAAATCAACATTTGATTGAAGTGCGACGAGCATCAAGTATTATCTTTAATACAAAGGTGTCTGAGCTGCACTTCAGTTGATTCTTTACATAATTGAAAGGCAACCACCCATGATTCAACAGTACTTGAGTAGCACTTCAACACGATTTGCTTGTAATTTCCACTGTGGTTGTGTTCTAGTACAACGACTACATCTGCCAGCTTGACCCCAAGTTTGGAGAAGTGAGTGACATTGTTTGCCTTTGGAGTAATGGCTGTCATTATGGTGAATTACTACCCTACCCAAACACCCAAACATTCTCTAAAACCACCCCACAGCGCTCTGTCTCTATCTTGCTCTCTGGTGCTGGTGCCTTGTTACAATCAATTAAGCTGATTACAAGCACTATCTTCACCACTTCAAAGGAGGGCCATTACAGCGGGTCAGACTAACTGTCTCTTTACTGCGCTGCCCTGTTGTTTGTCTCGGAGTAAGAAGCTTTAGATATGTTACACTCTAACAGTTAAGTTGCTGAAATCTGTTGCTAAAGAAGAAAAATCGAAAAAATGCTTGAAACGAACAATTTTTGATCATGCTAATTAAAGGATAACTGACAAGCAATGAGCTGAAGACAATTGGTGTCGTCTGTGCTCTTTTATGTTGAAGGTTGACTCCTCATCAGGCCAGACAACAGGTCAAATAATAAATGGAGGGACACAGAGAGAAGGGAGCGAGACACCAAGTCTAGACGGCGTATTTAGGGACCCTCCCTGATTGCTTTGTTCTGCGCCATGTCTATAGATAATTACCTCAACAAACTACCGGGAGCCCCGTCAAATCTGAGGCAAGGGAGAGGTGAACTAGATGAAAAAGTAAATTAAGTAGAAGCATTATTAAATGAATGTGCCCAAGTGCATCTGTGTGTTTTGTGTGAGCCGTCATGCATGAATGAGTGTCAGAAGCA
Organism: Leptoclinus maculatus; assembly: GCA_032191485.1. Lineage (NCBI taxonomy): Eukaryota > Metazoa > Chordata > Actinopteri > Perciformes > Stichaeidae > Leptoclinus > Leptoclinus maculatus. The sequence continues at coordinate 13,860,269 of JAVDOI010000001.1, read as the reverse complement.
TGTGAGACAGACCCACTTCTAAAAATATCTACAGCAGCGTGGCGCAGTGAAAGAGATATTAACAAATGAGTTAGTGCGAACACATTTAGATTTATTTTAAAATGAATCAACTTTATTGACCATGTATGCATGCACTTATTGGAATGTTTTGACTATATTGTTCTGCTGGACAGATAAAGATAAAATATTAAAAAAAGACATAAATATAGTTTTTCTTTAGAGTATTCGTCAACTGAAATAGCAAGTGAATGGTTGCTCTTTATAACTGCAATGTGCACCTGGCCACATGCTCCCAACAAATAGTGGGCAGCATTTCACCTCTACTACACGGTCCAACCTATTTAGATTTACAGCCATCAGTGAACATTTTTTTTTTGAAAAAAGTCAAAACCTTGACAAGCCGCTCCACCAAAAGTTGGAGGAGCAGCTTGTCACTAAAATGAGAATAGGTGGTCCAACCCACCTTCAGGACTAACAGTAGATATCTCTGCAATACAAGATATCTTAAAACATCAACACTGTTACTTCTTCAACTGCAGTTGATAATATAAGTTCATTTATTGAATGTTTTAAAGCACCTTTTAAATCAAACTTTCTGTCAGTGGACGTGTTTGCAGGTATCAACTAGGGATTTAATAATTGATAAAGGATTATCTTATCTTATCTTATCTAACCGTTTAACTATTAACTGACAAATGCTATCAGTTAAACAGTTAAAATAAACATTCAAATAAATAAATGCTGAGCATAAACTCTTAGCAGTGTGTCATTTAAGGGAGGATAGCTGGTTTATAGGTCAGCCCACCTTAAGCTAACTCCAGGGCTAACCCCCTTCACTTTAATTAGCAGGTGGCAAGCAAGACTTGGCTTGGGTCATGTGGAGTTGTAGCATTTATTCACCGACAAATAAACTTCTACGGCACTTCTACGTTCACAGTTATAATGTTACTGTTAACTTTAAACTCATCAACACAAACACACACGCTCTTTCTCGACCGGACACTCACTGACGTTATTACGGGCTTGTAATACACTGGTGGAAACCCTGACAAAGTATGCCAGGTAGACACACAGCTGACAACCTCGCAGCTAAACTACGGTTAAGATAAAATAGCAGTATCAACCATACACAAAAATAATATTTATGAGTACTGTAATAAGTTTGAGTATTACTCCCATTACAGCATTTACAGTATTGCTATCGCACACAGTGTCCATAGTTGGATTACATAGATTGGTAGAGTAACGCAGGTTTAAGTTGACCTATATTGTTTACAGTGTCCACTTTATCCACACGTTGCCATATTGTGGCAAGTAATGCGTCTCACTCTTTCGTTCCAAATGGGATAACTGTGGTCAATTAGTATTTTGGTGTTTTAATAAAGCTTAAATGTCAGTTAAAGACTAGTAACTCCAGTGTAGCACTTTAACAATAATCAATTAAGGTGTTCACTTGGCTAAAATGCACTCTAATAAAACTATTAATTTAATACTCTACATACCTTACCCCAATTATGCTCTTACAACAATTATAAAAGTGTCGACATGATTACAGTGTGGTTTACAAGAGCTCTGAATGATCAGCATATTACCTATTACTGTAGTCAGTCAGTACAGTGAAATGCATTTATATGTGTGCATCACAACTCTGCGTTTTATTAAAACACTACATCCAAATTCATTTGGTTAAAAACCAACCATGAATCTTAATATTCAACAGAGAAGGACTTTAGCTAGAAGGGAAGAGGTTTCAAATGTTACTTTTGTTTTCTAAAATTGGATAGTTTCTTTTTTTATATCTTTCACAAATTGTTGGATTTGCTGTGAAAGTCAGGCTGGCCCATGGCTGCGTGTTCAAAGTCTTCACAGTGTGAAAATAGATCTGGAAATAACCGTTTAATACAGTGTTGGCTGTCAGTTGACACTTAATCCTACTTGTATGGAAAATGGAAAATGGCCAATGAAACAAAAGCGCTTTTGTCAGGAACCTCGCAGTATAGCTTAAAGGAGATTTTGTGATTTAAAAATAAATAAAGAAATACAATTGCAATCATTGATAAAATCAAAATAATTAATGGCTTTTTTTTATCGTTGTGGTCGACCAACATCCAGATGGGAAAACACCAATAATAAACCTTTTCTCATCAAAACATGAATAAGATGATATCTAGATTCAGATATGATGAATTATGGTAAAAAAAACCACCTTTCTTATTTTTATGCATTTGGGCCTCTGTAATTATACCTTTGCTCCATTTTTTCACACCAAAAATGACGTTCTGTCAAAGCCATTGGTTAAACACAGAGTAATGCTTATTATCATGATTATATGTTACGATTAGAGGGCTTTTGCCAAACCTAACATTTCCCTTTCTGTATCTGTCATGTGGAGAGCTTCCAACCATACTCAACAAAAAAGCGATTGTTGCCTTTTCATTATCATGAAACATTAGTGTGAAGCAGTTATGAAAGGGGAACAAACGATGTGATGGTTTAAGATATAATCCATTATCACAGGATTGTTCCCTTCACAACGCTTTGGAAGTCTCACAGACACAAATCAATAATTCTCACACACACTCACCAATGAAGGACAGATCATTTACTTGGCTTCAACCTTCACTGTTGAATTTGCGAATATCCTGTCATTCCCGCCCCGCAAGTACATATCGATCACATCACTTACGACTTGTAAATATCAATCAGCACAGAGCTAATTGAAGGAGTCAGTGCCTACAGTACAGTATGTCATAGCTTCCAGTAGTCTGCAGGTTCAACAAGCTGACCAGACATTGTTATCCTAATCCTTCAGCTTAAATGGAAAGTAAGGGAAAGTAAAATACCTTTGGCAGGGGTTTACCATTTACTCTGTATGTGTGGGAATTTGGCTTGTAGTGCTGCTTAAAACGCAAATATTTCCCTGGATATTAAAAAAAAAAAAAAAAACACAGCTCTTGTTTTGCTTGAAGAAAAAACATTTTAAATCTTGGGCAAACTCTCAGAAGTGGAGCGACTCCCTCTTTTTCTCCCTCTCATTTGCTTTGCCACCAACCCTCTCCCGCAAAAACCCTGGTCGCCGACCCTGCCCTTTCACACACGCATGCACACTCACTCAGCAATATTGCTTTGTCAGCCGACGTTTAAAAAGATTAACCTCGAAATTGCCAAAGGGCATCCCAACTTCGCCTCCACCCTCAGCCACTTCACCCGCCTCTCAGTCAGTGTTCCCCTCCCTTGGAGCTCCCTCTCAGTGAATACTTGCGCAACAAGTGGCGCCGCTGTCGAGCCCCCTGGGCATTAGAGGGTTGAGTGGCGTCCCAGAGAGCCGTAATTACACCACCACTCAGGTGATTTAAAGGTCCGGGAACATGCTGACCCATGCACGGCACCAAAAGTCCCACATTACACAGACACCCATGTTCAGTGTGTCAGGACACATTATTTATTCTCCCACCTCGCATGGAACAATTACACTAGCGTAACATTTTTACGTGCAAACATGTACAAATCATTTAACATGTTTCAACAGAAGTGAAATGAACCTTGTCACATCCCTGCCAACATTTGCTTTTGCAAGTTCTTTGAAGGCAATAGTCTGCAATGCAGGTTAGACTATCTTTATCTACTGATGCCTGGTGCTTTGAATAAAACCGTTTACAGTGAGTTCATTAAGCCTTGCCTGTGTGTCTCCCATCAGGGAAACACAGCATTGTGATCATTCTTACAACTTTTTAGAACCAATACTGTTAAGTGGACAGTATTTGAAAAATAAATAATAATTGTATACAAATGATACTCCCAAGAACTTGGACTTGACAGGCTATAATTCAAGAGAAAGGGGTTGATAATTAGGTTTGGTTGACGCTCCACCCCTTGCAGACATTGTGGTGACAACAGGGAATGTTTCACTTTGAACAAAGTCGGGGCTAATACTGGTTAATGGGAAGGGGATGTTCCTCTGCCCCAGTACTCCTCAGCTCTCGCCTCTCTTTAGTTCTCTCTCTTATCTTCTCCGTCTTTCAGTTTAACAAGTTGTTGTGACCGAGTGGTCGCAGTGATGTATTAGAAATTCATTGCCGTCTTTCTGCACAGGACTGAAAGTTTCCCCTCGTTTATCAGCTACTACACTATGCACCAACATTATGCCCAGTTTTGTGCAGGCCCAGAGGTGCATGGAAACACAGATTTTGCTCCATACAAGTAGTTGTATATTTGACAGAGAACCCCTGAAGTTCTCTGCTGTCTTGGGCCGAAAAACAACGAGTCGCATTAATAGACATGTGCCATCTGTGTTAATTGATTTTAAAGGAGAAAGGGGAGAAAAAAAGCTTGAAAGACAAGCATTAGTACAAAGAGAGAGATAAGCAATAGTTTCCTTTCACTCAAGGTTTTCTCACTGTTAGCAAATGAGGTATTAAAGTTTCCTGTCTTCATGTTAGGATTTTGTATCTGACAGCATTGGATAAAGAAAGTATGCCTTTTCACTTGTAATCCCTGCAATTTAGGCTGTAGGTGCAGCTCCATTACTTCAGCAGGTTTAGTAATGACCCAGGAGAGAATATAATTGCTTCTTAATTTGAAGTTTGAAGTGCATGAAATACCTGAGGCTCAGCCTGCTGTCTCAGCAATGGTTAGTTCATGGATTACCTGTCTTTTTTTCCCCAAACCAGGACCTTTACTGTATAGTGTTGTGTTTTTATAATGATGTTTGCACTCGTGACACGCTCTCTGCACGGGCGTCTTTATGAGAGATCTGTTACCCTTAATACAACAACTGGAAGAAAACAGAAAAAAAACTATATATATATATTTATATATTTATACACAGTATCGTGTGAGTAAGAAAAACATTTGTCTTCACGTGTAGAATTAACACTATTGTCACACCGGCCAGCGTGGTGGGACTGCACTGTAACACCCTTCATTATTTAGGCCTGACATCTGTCCAAGCTGACTAACGCCATATAATTACAAGGCCTTTGACCAGCCATAATGGCCTTTTTAAGGCCTGTCTTTTGTCCTCAGCGAAACATTTCCAAAGCGTCCATTAGTGACAATACAACACTCGCAACTGACACTTGGCTGCTCAACAACTAACGGATCATTATTTCACTGCAGGGATCTAACATGATTGTCACAAGTTGGATTTACTCCAAAAAAAAGAAAGTAACAAAACATTGGAAAAGACCAATTAAACCCCATTTTTGATACTATGTATGGTTATTGTTAGTGTCAGAGTCCGCCATTCCAGCGCTGGATTCCAATTGCCGACACGCATGAAGGACTCACAGAAAAGGATGCATAACTGTAATCCTGTTGCTGTTTGTATTTTTATCCCAGTGATGTCAGCACCACTGTAACAGAGCTGTATTATGTTACTGCTTATGCAAACCGAACATTTCCTACTACTGCTACAGTAGTTAACATTAAAAAACATTCAACTGGTGAAGCACAGGGTAGCTTTTGTTGTGAAGCAGCCACTGTATTTGTCACCGAGGTTAGTGTCGACTGATTGGTCAGCAGCAATGCAACTCAAACTACAGCGGATTAGTTTTAAATATTGCAGGAAATCATGGCTGACTTCTTTATTAAGAGTTTGTTTGGCTGCACTGTAACCACATATTCCTTTTCTGTTGTATTACTGAAAAAATAGCTGTTCATTGTTGCTGTTGTTGCCTAATCATCCAGGACCAGGAAGTGATGTGCATAGCTTTCTAACATAGGTAGCATCCATGTAAGCTCCCCTGCCTGTGTCTCCATGTAGTGCCCATGAACATCTTGTCAAGGCCGCTTGCTCATCAAAAACTACTATCGAGACCATGTAATGAGCTGTCAATCTGTGAGATGGATCTAGTTTCACTTCTCAGGCATACAAACACACATCAAGACAAACTTCTGCATTCGAAAAACAACTGCATAATTTTCCCAGGCCTCATCATGTGATCTGTATTGTTAGTGTGAGAAGGAGGCACCACTGTTCTGATAGAACAAGCAGTAGAAAATGAAAAGAGGCTGACAAGCAACAGGATGTCAATTACATGGCAGCAGTGAAATCCACACTTCATGTCGGCTTAAAGCTGTCAACTGTCAATAGAGAGGAATGCCAGACAGCAGTGCTGGAGTCTGCCTCGGAGAACAGAAGGTAGTGTTTGTGTGTGTGTGTGTGTGCGTGTATGTATGCATGTATACATGGTGTAACTGTAATTGGAAACAGCCATTCACCCATGCACAAGTGTTGCACAAACAACATTTTCACATAGCACACCTCCTCTGACAGCAAATTAATAGAAAAATAAGTCGTGTTCACGTTTGCCAAGTCTCAGAGACGGATGCAATTCTCACTTTAGCTATTTTCTGCTTTGGTGTTACCTGCAGTTTATTATTATTGAAGACGAACGGAGATTGATTTGCACCCTGGTGTACGTTTGCATTTGCTAGTTTAGACACAACCATAGAAGACATTGCAGGGAGAAGGGTGTTACATTGTGTCTCTGTTGCATTGATTTCCTCGTCTCCTGTAAAATGGACAACGTGATTAACAACACTAAACGTCTATTGCTAGTCTAACTGCCCTGTGACGCTCAATACACAGAATAAAATAAAAATGTTGAATGTGTAGCATATGGATCCTTCCCAGTAATGTAAAGTTTGGCCTGAGTAGTTTTATTTTAATTTTGTAGTAATTTCAAGCCAAACCATGACGTTTTAAAAAAAATAAACTGACGTTGTTGCATAATCCTAACATGATTATGCAACAAGTAGTTTTGTCGCGGGTTTTTTTTATTCAATTTACTAACCACGTGTTTAAAACTGTTTAATACTGCGACCATAATCCGAGAGAAAATGTTTCCCTTGAACCACAATTGAGAGTGAAGTTTAGTTGTACGGTAATGTAATTTTGTAGCAGTAAGTGTTGTTAAACAACCTTCCGCCTGATTTGTATCACTGCAGTGAATTGTTACTCAAATGTAATGCTAATACATGAGAGATCCAAACTGGGGCTAGGACGTTGCAGAACGATGACATCTTAATCCCAATTCTATCTCCAACTGCACCAACTGTCAACGAGCAGCCAAACTGTATTATATAACAAGGAGTAACTAAGGAATCGATATTTCATTTTTTTTCATGAACTGAGTATTGTACAAGAAGCATGAGAAATAAATGATATCTTTGAATTTATTTATTGAATGATCTTTCCAATCCTTCTCATTTTTCAGTTGTTGCAGTTCCTCTTGTAAAATAAACAAATGTATCAAAAAATCTCTTTTACAGGAGTCACCTTGACAAGACCGTTTCCAGGAATGTGGAATGAGATATGCCATAAATAAAGATTCTAAAAGAAATATACACGAGACAGATAACAGCCTCATAAAACAATTAACGCTAATGATCAGAATGAATTCAGTTTTTAACGACTCAAATAGACAAAATACATGTTTCCGCAATTTAACGGTCGGGGGTTGTATGACTTTCAACTACAAGTATTAACCGACGAGCCAAAAGACTTGCAAATGCTACAGCTGAAAACACTGTTGCCAAGCCAAAGCATTTGTTGACGTTACTCACAACTTTACTTACTATATCCACTTATTGCTGCCGTGTGCTTTTTGAATATGCATTAAAAACTTCAAGCAACATTAAAGAAATGAAGGGTGCTAAAAAAAGATGAAGTGACTGAAGTTGATTCTCATCTTCAAATATTTACACAAGTTGATTGCACTTAGCGGGAGATAAATACAGTTGGTCTATGGCGACTCCTACTTCACAATCATACGTCGCGTCGTACCCATCTGCTTCCTGGCAGTGTGTAATCAACCAGAGCCTTTTTATTGGTCTCTAAAAAGAGAACGGCTTTGATTAATGACGGAGGCCCCTGGTCCCCACGTGCTCTAATTAACCAATCTCAATAGATTTTTTTTTTTTAGCAAACTCTGACTGTTAACACCCAAAACCTGCATGAATGGTGAAAGGAATGGGCATAATGAGCTGTTTTCAATACATTACAATTTAACTTTAATTCAACTTTAAATGATTTGTTTAGATGATCGCAACTTATATGTGTTAGTGGCCTTTACAAGTCTGAATAACCTTTAGTTGAAATATCCTGAAACCGGACCCCAGAATGTGTAGAGCAAGCAAGGACACGCACACACACAAACCATAATTTAGTGGGGAAATAACTCAAGCACGATGGGAAATTGCCATTGACCCTGTGTGTGTGTGTGTGTGTGTGTGTGTGTGTGTGTGTGTGTGTGTTTCCACTAAATTAAGAACTTATTAGGACTTAAAAACCCTATCCTATTTCACGCTGGGAACCTCTGGGGGAAACGAGGATTACTCTTCAAAGCACTGCGGCCTGGCTCTTTTAATGTTGTAACACTTAATATTTTATGTCAGTGTGATGGTTGTGGCATTTAGAGAGGTCATAATATGTCAAAGTTAGATGTAGCTAATTATATGTCTTATGGATTTGATCGTCCTAACAAAGAAGAAATAAATGACTTCCGATCAGCCAAGCTGGAAAATATTTTTCCAAGGCTTCATTTCACCCCAAAGCACTTTTTTGGGGGGCATGCAGTAACAGCTTTTATCTTTGTGTTCTGTTGTTGTTTGCTTTGAAATTAAATTGAATAATTTGACAGATTTTGATGAATGAGACTCAATTTTCCAAACACTAAACATCCCTTAAAGGTAATTGGAACTCAAGATTATAAGTGCCAAATGTATACTCTACTTATTTTGACGACACCGGGTCCTCAGGGCACATTGATGTTTACCTTTTGTTACCAAATCCAGAACAAATGATACTGTACCGACTACTATAATGGCTGATAATACATGTAGACAAGCTCATGAAGTTAGTATTGAAACAACATAAACTCGGAGCAACATCATAGAGTTATTCTCTGTCCTGCATATTCTAAGGAACGTTTCACACAGCTGTAAATATAGCATGAAGCTGGAATATAGCATGGATGTTTTCCAAGACAACAAAGTGCCCAACCAGGGCCCCATTACCCGTACAGTAAATACATCTTCACATAAACAGGCACTGTGGGGAAATGTAGCGCTGTTAAAGGGTGGTGTGAAGCCAGAGCCGCCACAGTTGGAAAAGGCCCCTAATGACTTCAGGTCTGTTACCAAAAAAAAGACCACAGTCATGATTAAACAACTTTGAGTAGTTCTCGTCAGTGCCACCACTAAAAGGAGTCATCCGACTACAAAGACTGTTGTCAAATAAATATACATCTTTGTAATTATTGGCTAACCTTTGAGGAGGATAATTAAACATGAAAGTATGTGAAGTAAAAATAGAAAGACGGGTAAATTAGTCTATTGATGAAAGCCGTGCAAATGGAAACGGATAATAATGTTTTGCGCTCTTGTCGCGTCATATTTTATTCAATGGACTCTTTTATCATGAACAAACCTCTGTGGAGATGTCTCTCCACCTCGCTCTATCTGTCATCGTATTGCATTAGCTTTCTGGTCTAAATGCACCGAGGGAGGATATCAGATTCCTCACAGCAATGAGACAGAGATGGATTGTGAATCAAAAAGGCCCGAGACAGATCGCTGGTGGAGACAGTCCTTATGTTCCTCTTCACAGCTGCTGCCAACAGCAGGACGGTTTCGTCTCATTGTTATTTAGAGTCTCTGACACAACAAGGAAACTCTACCTGTCCCCATTATGATGGATTCACTCATAAATGTGGTGGCTCGGTTTCGAACAGGAGAACCTGTTTTGTGATTTTGTAAGACTGTCACTTAACCTGCTCACGACTCATCCCCATTAAAACTGTCTGGAGACATAGGCCGGGTAGGGTGTGTGTGTGTGTGTGTGTGTGTGTTGGTGTGCGTGTGTGTGGTGTGTGGTGAGGTTACTGGAATGGAAACCGACTGTTTTTCCACATATTTTCTATGGTATTTTTCTGCTGTTGTTTGTTTTCTCTATTCAGACACAAACAGTTCCCGCACATTATGCAAATTCTAAAGTGAATTGTTGTGGGTTGACATTTGCTCACTCTCTCAGTGTCATATGGACACAAGTTCTAAAGCTCTTGTATGTACAGTACAAGTTAAAACAAGCATCTGCCACAGCGGGACTTTTTTTGTCCTTTCTATTGACGTTCAAGAGCTCTAGTATGTGGATGTGTTGTCCTTCTTGAACCCAGCAGGCTACTGACTCCCGGTCAATGACTTTGACCTCTTGATGCTTTCACTGGTCTAAGTCTGGTGTTCACAGTCAGCTGATGTTGTCTGTTTTCCGGTTTTCATACAGTCTCTTGTCCAGGATCCTTGTCCTTTCACATATGAAGTCAAATATCAGCTTGTAAGTGGGCTGCTTTTTTACTCAAATCAATGTCTGGTCATTTTCTTATCAGTGTAACACTATCTGACGTACTCTCACAACCCTATCAGATTAGTGTATGGATCAGAGCTCAAGTTCACTTTTATCACCACTGTCATGCTCCAAATGTGTCAATTTAATTTTAATCTGGATGTTTTTTTTTACACAAATGCAACATAATGCTACAATATTTCTTCATACTGTAAATACAATATACTACAATATAATAAAATTGGCTTGGTCTCGGTTTGGTTTTGTAGTTTGCATTTGTACTATCACCAAGCTGGATGTTTGAACTATTGACCCATTCCTATTTTTGTATTGCTTTTTTTGGCTCCCTGCTTTCTAGATTTCAGGCACTCTCAATCAGGTTAAAGTGCTATAGAAATGTACTCCATCCGTTTTAAGGTGACTGGTTAATGGGTGTGTCCTGCATATGCAGTCCTGGTATTTTCTTGGGTATTATGACAATAAAATACCAAACACCAACCTAAAACTAATTAGTCATTTCTGTATCCACAATCTTTCCCCACACCCCTGATAACTACACCAGTACTCACTGGAGTACACATACCCCTGATTAGGAAACAATGATCTATTGCATCTACTTCTATGGAAATATATGTTCACTAAACTTTTGCTAATTAGATGCAGAGTGAGGTCAGTCAATTATCTTGTGCAAGTGCTCCCCCTTGTGACAAGATCAGATTCTCACAACAACATGTTCTTAGTTTCCACAGGAGATTCTGGCTGGATGAGTGTACATTTTTTCTTGTTACAGCATCTGAGTGCAGTTGACAAAATATGCCAAGGAAAAATCTTCAGAAGCCCAGTGTGACTTTCTTCTATTGTCATGTACACCAATCACTTTAATTAGGATGTGATGACAGTTGGTAATTGGTTATTACTGTTGCTGTCAATCCAATGTGATCAAACCACACCCGCACAATCCTGTGGAAGCAGATCATCTGAGTGCTGAACTCTTAATGACACCTGAAGATGTTTTTGAAATTTTAATTATTGCTAATTGAGTCATGACTATTTTATTTAGAATTTTTTTTTAAAAGAAGAAAAAGCGGAATGATTCGGTAAAGAAGACACGACATGTCGGTGGAGACAGAAGCAGCTCATATATGAGCTAACACTGACATCTGTGTCAGTGTTAGACAGACGTTTTTCTAAGATGTTCTTACTCAGTTCATCGTTCTTTGTCAGAGTTGTCTGTAGAGGAAGCTAACTGTGAGTTTGCATCATAGAAATAAAAAGGCTTTCACCCCCGAAACCTTGCTAAAACCTGAATAAATATAAACAGCCAGCAGATGTCACTGTGCTTCCTCTGAAGGTGATAAGAGATGAGAAGACTATCACGGTTAGCAGTCGTCATTAATTTATTCATGAAACAGACAGAAGAAAGAAACAGTTGTAATGAGGAACTGATGTATCATCACAAACAATCATTGATCTTATTTTAAGTTTTTCCAAGCACTGCTTTTTCATTGTTTTTTAAAGCTTTTTAAAGATTCTGTGAGAAATTACACAAACAATAAATTAGTAAATCAGATTTCTGTGTTGTTGTTTTTCTTACTATTGTAGAGGAGACTATAAAAGATGTGTTTGATTTAATTGATATCGGGGATTTATGCTCAAACAGAAGTAAATCAAATAAAAGACAGGCTTCAATGGCTTTTTGTACGAGGGATTAACGCAGAGGACTGTCTTACCGAATGTGTCACTCAAACTATGTTTTATTAACAAGTTTTGCTTTCTGGTTCTGCAGCTCCTACGTGTATTTAGAGTATTCTGTGTTGCAGAGGTTGCCAACCACTGCACCACAGTCGGGGCCTGTACAGTCCAGTGGTTATTCATACCCCGGCCACGTACTTCAGAGTTTACTCATTCTCCTCTGGCTGCAGGATTGTGTGTGTGTGAGAGAGAGTGTGTGTGAGAGTGAGTGTTCCTTCAGTTATAATTGCTGCAGATACAGGTCTCACACACACACACACACACACACACACACACACACACACCTACACAAACACACACACTCACACACGCTTAAGAGAACATTCAGCTGTGTGCATGTACATACACAGTGTGACAAAACCAACATGGTTGCGTAATGATTAATCACTAAGCACAATTTACTCTCCCTTGCTGGAATAGTATCCATAACACACACACACACAAACACACACACACACACACACGTCTCTCTCCTTAAGAATGTTTGTCCATTAGAGGGAGCGAGAGAGGCAGAAACAGAAAAGACAGCGAAATACAGAGAAATAAGAGACGATGGATTTGAGTGTAATTGTGAGTGACGCCTCAGAACAAAGCAATTATTGATTGCACTCTCTTAATAGCTTTTCTGATTGCCTCTGCGAGTATTAAGTGTAATTCAGTGAAGACGCCAAACAACTGGTCCATTGAATTAATTGCAGACCATTGTAAGTGCAGTTTAAAATCATCAATCTTAAAATTATGAATTGGCGTTAGAGTGCGACAATAAAGCTAAGTTACTGCAACTATAAATGCTTTGTAGTCTTTAGGATATTTCATAGAAATTCATGTTCTATTCTATTTAGTCATTAATCTCAACGAACAGCCAATAATGACTGTTTCCAGCAGCGTTATGTTCTGCTTAAGATGCATCTGCAAATGCACAGGATAATATTAGCATTTAAATAGAGTAGCGATGTCCATTTTGTTCTGGTAAATGCATATCAACGCAACTGCAGGGATAACAGTCATACTTCTTAGTATTGGAATACCATACCTCTGTACATTTTACTGATGACACTGCAATATATCTAAAGGTTTGCCTTATCATGCACATCTTTTACAAGCTGGATAGACCAATTCAGCTTAGATGGAAATTGATATGTTCAGTGAAGTGTAGATGTCCAACACCACTGATTTTCAAAGGGATAGATGTGCCAAGTTGCTTGTTTATCAGGACTGAAGTTGCAATGCACACTAGTGCATGTCAAAACTGTCAGCTGCTGTTTGGAGATGTTCCTTCATCGTGCACACAGCAGATGCTTCTCGACCAGTTTTTTTAGCTAATTGAGAGCTTATTAAATGCCCAGAAGTACTGTGGTATTTTCTCACCCTCACTGGCAGCACAGCTTTCAGCATTTAAGCCATCAGAAAAGCTTTCTTGTTGTACTTTTGTTTTCCCCCATAAGTACTCAAACTATTGAATTTTTTAAATGTTTCATAGTAAAATAAGGACAATATTGCACAATGCAATTATGCATTAGCCTTTTGACAACTTTGTTCTATTCAAGTGTCCCAGTAAGCCATGATGGGGATCCTGAAACTCAAGCACCTAAATAGAATTCATCCATATTTTCACCTGTTTTCATCTTGTGAAGTAACACAATATGAAATCAACACAATGGGACATGTATGTATGAATACAGATCCTTTTTCAGGTTTACAGAGGTTGTAATAGGCTCCTCACATATAGCAGTACTGTTAATTAGTGTGCTTAAAGTGGATCTAGAGGGAAGCTGATTTTCAGAGTCTCACTAGAAATGTGCATATAAAGCACTAAACGGTGATGTGTGGAATAAAGGGAGGAAGCCAAAATTGATAACAATAAAACTGTGTAGCTATTTATTTATCCATTAATTAATTCCAATCAGATTCAAACAAGTCTCATGTCCCAATAATTAGTCTCAAATACCACCCTGCAGACTAAAAAGCATACAAATTGCTCATTATTGTGTTCTTTGGTTGTGAGAAAATTAGCAAAGTTAGCATGCTGCACAGACATTTAACAGAATGTGAAAATTAGGGTCTCATTGGATGGTCCAGGTTAGGTCAGAGGTACTGATCGGAGACTTTGTTCGGATATAGCCAACCATTAATAAATGTGTTGAGTGGCAAGTGTCACAGCAAAAGTTAATGGTCCCAACTCCCAATAAAACAGAAGCTGTCCAATATAACAGATGACCCCAACAATTGTATTCCTGCACATCGACAAAGTGTCAGTACCACGAGAGAGAGAGGCAAAAGGAACAGATCAGGCAAAATATATTATTGGCAACATGTCAGAAAACGAAAAAGACAGCGATATGGGACTCGGGTGTCTTCAGTTCACTTCAGTCGATGTGGAATTCAGATACAGAAACATTTGAAAAATGTGGTGTTTTTGACCAAATCTATCTTTGGCTTTGCTGTATTTAAAATTGTAGTCATTTCTCAAATGTTATCACAACTTCTATTGTAAGAGGTTAAGACAAACTGCTAAATAAGTCATTGCTTGTTTTATTGACTCAGTTTTTAATCGATGGTTGAACCTGTATGAGGATGTATGAGGCAACACCAACAACTTCATTATGAATGAACAGAAATGATGCTGGTCACAAAGAAAGCCTAAAATCAGTATTACAAGCAGAGCTACCAACAGAGTGTGCAGTTTTGTGACTTAAAGAATCAGGATTTAATTGCAGAGGTTTGAGAGCCTTCCAGTAATTTTTGCTGTCAAACTGTTGAACCTGAGATTTATGAGATTTCAGAGCTCTTCTGACAACACACTCTTCATGCTTTGAATAATGAATTTCCACCTGTGTGTCTTTCTTAGTTTTTCTCTTGTGTATTTGCATTAATGTCTCTCCTTTGTCAGAGGGGCGTGGCAAGAGGCAAATCTGATTATCTATTAATAACCTGTGAGATTTATAATGTGGGGCTCATTACAAATAAGATAACTACTCCTACTGTTCAGGTGGAGTGTGTTACCATTTGACATAAAAACATTTACAGATTAAAGAGACCGTCCTATATGTAACAAAAGGCAGTGTCTGAAGAGAACCTGTTTGATATGTTAATAACTGTATCTGCATAATAGCCATACCGTGCTTTACTTCCAATGTACAGAACAATCATTGGAGTACATAAGGGAAATGCAAACAACCCGTTATGCCCACCATCGACCCATCCATCTACACAGGTGTATGTTGCCTAATTAGACCCTTCATCAAGACTAAAAAGCATGCAAGGTGCTCATTATTCTATTCTTTTGTATCGGAGAAATTGTTACAGTTGGAATGCAGCACAGACAGTTCTCAGAATGTGAAACTCAAAGTCAACAGTATGTACCAGAAGTAGCATACGTCATCTGAAAGCTGGGACATGCAGCTCAGCACTTAGTGTCAAGTTGTTCTAGTCATAAATCTGTAATAAAGGATTTTAAAAAGCTGAAAGTTTAGATTGTATAGGGCTTAGAACATTATGATGAAGTCAGTTATTATCGGAAATTTGTTACAAAATGGTCAGAAATCCATCCAAAATACCACATTAAGACACATAGATCTTGGGGAACACCTTGCAAAAGTATCAAAATTTCCTTGACATTTAGAGATTTCTGCAAGAATTGCATTTTTTGGCGATTGGATGATGAGCACTTCTGTTCTAGAAACTGCTCAGAAACCCTGGCAGTGTCACTATAACTATAGCCAGACATCCTCTGAATGCCCAGGGTCTCTGCTTTGTGGTTTTAAAGTGTCATGATGCTGTGATTATCTTAGAGGTCACAACCTGACATTTCATGCAATGACATCAAATCAGGTTTTTAAGAAATGGTCATACTACAATGAAGTGTCTTATATGGGGACTAACATTATCACACATGATTATAATTGAGCTCATTTAATCCACAAGAGTCTCAACCTTTCAGCCAGGCTCAAGATACGCAATTTCATTTAGGGACCCCAGTATGCAGAAATATTCAAATATATCACTTTTAGAATAGGCGAAAATAACACATTTAATCTGCATGCAAAAAAGATGCACGTTTTTTTTGCCCAAAACTGCATGGGATTAGCATAAAGTGGGCATGTCTGTAAAGGGGAGATTCGTGAAGCCATTCTCTTCATATATCCTGAGGTGCAAGGTCAGGGGGCCCCTGTGAATATGGCCAGTTTTTCCCTCACCAAAATTTGAGCCTAACTTTGAAACGTTATTTAGCCTCAGCCTCTTTAACGACCAGGGTAATCGAACACACCTTTAAAGTGATAGTTCCCCTTAACGAACTAGATGTGAATGAGGTAGATGAATGGAAGCCTTTTTAATGTCTCTACTACAGTGAGATCATCTTAGTTTAGCTAAATTACTCAAATGTCTTTGGGATTAGTATAGCAGCTCTGATCAAAGCAGCCTCCACCACTTCCCCTCTTCACACAAGAGCTCTTTGAATCCATTAATCTGTACATCCCTTTCCGTTTCCAGCCTCCATTCATATTCTCAATCCCTGCCTTCCAGACTTACCGCCACTGATCCTGAGATGTTCTGCCAGACGCACTGAGCTCGCCGTCAGCCTCGAGGAAGCCACTTACTGGCTGCGTTGAACAGAGCGAGAGAGCCAGACAGGGCATTATGAAACAACGGATTGGACTGGAAACGACAGATTTCAATGTCAGAGATAGAAGGCCTCTGGTTAAGGTTGGTACAATCATCATCAACAAGCTGCTCCTTTGAAAATCATTTTTGTGATTTATACAGTGTGCTTAAAATGCAGCTGTTTTAGATATGTGTGGTGGTAACTAAATTAAGTTATGCATTAAATAAAAGTTCAACTACTGCTTTAAGAAACAGTAACCCCTGAGCAGGTTCACAGAAACATAAGGGCAAAGGCCAAACCTCTGCAGACACAATGACACCGAGTACCAACAGGCCGGATGCGTATGGATATGATTCTAATGTCACAAAGAAGTTCATAACTTGAAGTGACAAAAAAATAGGAACAAAACGCCTTAAAATACAGTTTACTAATCTAAAGCGTATTGAGCAAGATGTGTATGTTGATGTTTCTCTTAATTTATGGTGACCTCTTCTTCCTTGCTGACTGTCAAAAAATATCTGGATCTCTTTGCTTTGATACATATTTGTCTGATATTGATTTACTGTTATTTTGTGCTGGGTAAAGCAACTGGTTATGGGAAGACACCGGCCATACCTAGTTTGTTTTTTTATGAACTGGCAAACAGAAGCAATGGGCTTAAAGCTGCACGGACCAGTAGGAAAGCTGTTGCTTCTCAATGCTTGATTTATTTAAATCGCAGTTAAACTGGAAAAGCTTCATATTTAATTTGTGTTTAGCTAAGGGATCTACAGTATACAGAACATCTGGATTTTAAAAATGCACATAAAGAACTCATGAACCACCATTGTTTACAATAAAGCAGTGACTTACATGTATTGTCATTATACCACGAGCATAAAAACATGTTTGATGTTATCAAACAGGAAAGCTAACCAACATAGAGAGGACTGATTCATTATTAGGTTTGTTCTAATAGTTTGTTCCAGACACTCTTGTCTTTATGTCTATAAACCTGAATACAGCAGCTGTAAGCCAAAGGTCACAACTGTCTTTTTAAGTTAGAGAATTATATACTCTCCCCGCATTCAGACGTAATGTAATGGAAAGCCAAAGACAATCCTGGAGGCAACTGCTGACAACAATAACAGCTTTATAGATCAATTTTCCTCCTTGTCGTTACCATGGGGATGACAATGTGCTGGCTGCCTGGGATTTAGTTTCAGTTTTTTATACTCATCATTCCTTTGCCCTCTCCTCCTTTCTTACCGTTTCCGTCTATCTTTTGGGATGAAAGGCATGGTATCAGCCTCTCTTCCCCTTTTTTTTTCTTCCCATCCCCAGTCAGTTGCAGACCCAAGCAGGGAGAGGGATTATCCCTCTATTTCTATTAGTCACACACTCATAAGCCATGTATCACTCTGAAGCTTTGTGTCAGCAACTCCACACCCAGAGTGGAGAGACTTCTCATTATTGGCGGATTGAGAGGTTTTAGCTTGCGTTGGAAGCGCAATATTCTGAAAGTCAAGTCGTGTTCGAAGCAAGGCAAATGCATTTTGCAGATTACGACATGGTGTAATATGTCTTAACGTCCATTGCTGCCATGACTCCTTAATTGGTATATTAGTTAAACTTAGAGAAATATGGACGTATTAGAAATGGTCTTTAATTGGGCACATTTGTCAAGGAATGTTGGAAATATCTTTAAAGGGTTTTAAACCACATAGTGTCTGTGTATGGGTGTATGAATGCGTTAGGGTTCTTTTATTCTATTTTAGCAGTATAACAACTATCATAGCTTGCTATGTGTTACAGTTATTTAGGGAAAGTGCTACTTCACAAATTGACAGATACATTCAGGAGATCCAATAAGGCTCTTAAAGGCAGCGTTTTGAGGCAATCATTTTGGTAATTGCTTCGTCGAGTAGTCATTTACCTAAAGCCTACTTACAACTACTATCCATCCCCTTCCTCATCTGCAAACACGGCCATGCTGCTCTTCTCCTGCATTTCCCCTCATTACACTGTGAGGGAAGCGGTAGCTTGACATGCAGGAAGATTGCAACTCCACTTTGTTCTTTCCCACACTCCTTCAATTTTCATTTCGCCAACAGTTGTCCCAGCTATGGGTAAATAGCCCCACTGCCTTATGGTTAGCCTGTTAGACAAAGACTAACTGGTGGTGGACCAGTTAAGGACCCGGCAGCCTCCCCGCAGCCAAAATGTGGGACCGGTTGTCCTGGGACCAGCTGTGAATGTTGGGTAACCTACAGCCATCACATCAAGTCCTTGGAGAGCTTTCACATAAGCTGCCTCCTGGGAATTACTTGTGATTGTGTGGTGCCTCAAACTGATGTACTCACGAAGGCCATATACATTCCCCCACTTCCAGTAGAACTTGTGGGTCCACAATAGGACTATTCAGCCATCAAAGAACTCACCGTTTAATGGGTGGACGCCATCATGGATTTAGATGGCCATCTGAAGAGGTGTGTGTGTGTGTGTGTTCAGGAATATAACTTCATTCTCCTCATGTCACTTGTAAAAGTGGAAAGAAAACTGTGTGAAACATTGTTCATGCACATTCATCTTCAGGCACAGGAAACTTGTGTCTTTGTGCATTCAGATGTGAAAGAAGGTCCAAAGGCTGATGTAGAGGATAGTTTGATATGATTTAGTAACTCAATGTACCGTGAAAAATCCTTTGGAAACTGCTGCAGGAGGAATAAACATGTTACCGATCATTCTTTGTTTTTTCCCAAAGGCTTGTGAAACAGAATTTTTTTTTTAATCTTTGTCTCACTGAAGGACAATTTTGAGTTTAAAACTTTTCAGTCTGATTTCAAGTTAGTCATTCACCAAGCGTTGCATTTATTTCATGCCATGTCTCTTGCTTGACTAAACAACAAATATAGTATTAGTGCATTAGCCTCCTGCAAATACTAACGAGCAAACTCCTGGGGCAGAAACTTCCTGTTTGTATTATCCTGTTTTCTGTGGTGCGTTTCATTTTCAGTGATGTGACCAGATTTTTGCCAAAATGTGGTGCAATCACAGGAAACCTTCAGGGCTAATTCAAATGTATTAAAGTCAAAGCACAATGAGAAATTCAGTGACCTATTTTCCCCTGAAGTCCCCTGACTTAACAATACATTGACGATGGCTCTTTTCTATTCAAGTGCCCCAATAAGCCACGACAGTGAGCCAGCATGCACAACACCAGGACTCTGAAACTGAAGCAGCTAAATGTAATTCAGACATCATTCATTTATTATTTACATCTGTGCTTTCCCTATTGTGACATTATCTACAGTGTGAAAATATCACAATAGGTCAATGTGAAACCACAACTGATTGCATTTGATTTATCAAATCCATTTTCACGTGTTGATTCTTAGTCTACTGTGGAGAAAGCCAAACACAAAGAAGTAAAGACAAGTCAAGGATTGCTATTTGTTTTTTTGGTTTCATATTGATTTTTTACAATTCATATCATACACTTGGGGGCAGTGGAAACAAGTTTTGAATACAACATTGACTCGTCACTTTTTCATTATGTATGGTGAACTTGTAAGCAGACAGTTGCCTCCTTAAACATCCAGCAGTAGTACATTTAATATTAATTCTCTTTTAGCTTTTAGTTTTAGGTCTCGACCAACTCCCGAGGGAAAAATCTGTCACTTTATCTTCTAAATGCACAACAATGTTCACTGGATGCTCACGCTGTCGGACTGCTTTCAGTGTCGTTTAATGCAGGTATCATATATCGATTATAGCCACACTAAAAAGACAGAGCAGAACTAAAAACAATGGATGAATTACTAACTCAATGAATGGACAAGATGACAGCGAAACAAACAAAACAAAAACATAGACCAACCAAATCTAATAGTCGTGGCTCTGAATGGCCGAGTGGCTTTCAGTTGTACTTAGTTATAAGGAAGACGTCAGTAAGACACTAACATCAGCAGCAGATGATGCAGCACGCCTCATTTCTGATACCCCTCACCTCTACGGGGATCAATATTCTTTCTTGTTCTCCTGTAAATGTGCAAGAGATTTCATTTTTGGACGTACTTTCTGTCACTTGATGTCAATTTCCATCTCTGTCTCACTTAAGTGTAGAGAGTATTCAGATGCAATAGACTCGCTCACAGTTCTCATTACCAATGATTCACAGCTCAATTATCTTGTGTTTTTTTCAACACATGCAAACTAACCACATGGTCATATTAAAGTTACGACAAGGAACTTGAAACTCATTATGAAACCATCCCAATTTAATACTGAGCCACAGGGCCGTGGACCCACACTGGGCCGCAGAGCATTTGCTACCGGAAACGGCAAAAACAAAACACTTCAATAATAAACATGTAACATTATTGTGAGATATGTTTAATTTGCCATAGTCTGTTTATTACCCACCACTTTCAACTGAAGCTCATGTGAATGCTGAGCTATGACATGTGATAATAGATTGCTTACGTAACAGGTACACATCTGCACCTGAGAAAAATAAAAATAATCTGGATCAGTATTATTATATTCACCCAGTATGACTACATCCACTTTCTCTATGAATATATATTGAAAACTTAAAATTCGCTTTTTTTGTGCTGAGGAATCTGAGAGCACAGTTATTATCTCTGAGTCTCTCGGTTGGACTGAATCTGCCCTGATGTGATGAGGTATCAAGCGCACAGCAAAACACTATGAGACAGAAACCTGTTGTGTGTGTGTGGACATATTCTTTGCTTGTGTGAGTGCACAGTGTGTGTGCCATCCGGGATTATGATAGAGTGGATGACACATGTGAAATAGAGGTCACTTCTCCATCTGAAACACTGAAGGGAAGCCTTCGCCTTCAATGCTCAAACTTTAGCACTCCTGAAAGTGAATTATTTAAATAGATAACACATGCAGGTTAGTGTGTGTATATGGCCCAGGAACAAAGCAGGTCTGCTAATTTGGACTCCCTGTGAGTCAGTGATCTGCAGAAAATCAGTGAACGCCTTTTGCTATTAAATCAGATGGCTAAACAGCGTGGAAGTTGCAATTATTTTTGAATTCTTGTGCTTGTCCGTGTGCAGTTTTTTTGATTTGTCTGCAGTTAAGCCCATTATAGATCCACAGATGTTATATTAATTACGAGACGAGACTGTAAAGGAAAAATAGCACACCAGCCCCCTTCAGAAATCGTAATCTCACATTGTGCAGCACACCCGAATCCAAAATGCTTCACTTTCCCCCCAACCCCCACCCACAGTGCAGACTATGGTGAATTCTGGTCACCCACCCTGTCCTCTTCAGGCTGGCAGAGTCACAGGGCTGAGCGTGGAAACCCTGGAGGCGTCGGCACAAAGGGTGGATGATTCATTTAGGATAAAGCCTCCCACCTTCTCTTCAATGAGCTGATGCAGCTACAGCACATGTACAAGGGAGTGTTTCAAGTGTTCATCTGTACCAACATGCCATCCGGCTTCACAAAGCTTTCTGCCACAGCCATTACCTCTATCTACTCTTCCACAGGCTCTCTCTATTCTTACTGTGGCCCGAAGCAAACTATAAGAAACACATTTGCTGTTAAATCTGTATGTTAGCAGAATATTGTATACGTTTGTGAAGATATTTCTGGAGACAATAAATATAATTTAATGATTTGAACAGCTACTAATACATTATGCCTCATTTGGAGACATTTATTTTATGTTACCTTCAAATGTCTGTCTGTCAGTCTTCAGGGGGATAGTTCACCGAAAGAAAACAATCTAAAATACATATATTTGTTCTCTTACCCAGTGCTATTTATTAATCTAGATTGTTGTGTGAGTTGCCTGGTTTCGGAGATATCGTCCGTAGAGATGTCTGCCTTCTCTCAAATGTAACGGGACTTTAGAGCACTCGACTTGTGGTGCTCAAAGCGCCCCCCCAAAAAAAAGGTTGAAAAATTCAACATCAAAAAGTCTGTGGATTATCTTGATTAACCAGGTCATGATTCCTGGAAAAAAACATTACTGTTATTATATATATATATATAAATATTTAGTATTTTGGGGTGCTTTGAACCCCCTAAACTGAGTGCTATAAAATAAAATAATCCTTTATTAGTCCCGCAGTGTAAGATTATGAGTCCCATTATGTTGTAGAGAAAGCTGATATCTCCAAAACTTGATAAAAGGATTTTTGATTTGGGGGTGAACGGTCCTTTTTATTATTAACGGTGCACATCGAGCACAATCTATACTTGTAACGTAGTTACACTCTTTTTTACTTCTACAAAGAAACTTGATCTTTATCTTTCATCTCATGCTGTTAATGACTTCCAGTGTACACAATCCAATTGAAGTACGAGAACGAATATCAAAAAATGTTTGCTTATAAATCTTTAACTGAATATCGTATATTGTTACATTATTTTATTCTTCATGTCCTTAAACTTTATCCCTCTTTGCCCTGTATCAATATGTGTTCTGTGCAGCTATAATGACTCCATTTCCCCAGGAGTCATTAAAGTTTCATCCACTTATCTAATCTAGTCTTTCTGATTGGATGAAATGCAAGCAAAGATTCAATTCGGTCCGCATTAGCTGATAGAAATCAAAGGATAAGACTAACATTGACCTCAGATTTGGATGCTTTGCTCAGTGAGAAAACAGACCATGAAAAGACCATCACTCCTTTGTACATTTTCTGAATTCATTCATGTTTGTTAGTAGTTTGGCTGATTCTTACAGCACAGAGGTTTTAAAACATCTGGCAGGGTGGTAATTACTGGGCAGAGAAACAGACAGATTTGGAAGAATGAGGAGGGAGCAGCAAATAAGGTAAGCACAGGGAGTGAAAGAGGGGAGGTGGGCGTCCTGTAAGGTGTTTATTATGTGGCTGAAGAATGAAACGACAGGAATGTCACAGGCAATTTCAAGAAGATGTCCATGTTCAATAACAGCTTTTGTTCGACAGCTTATAATTATCACACCCACACTTTTTTACAAAATATATAGCAGCACTGGGTGTCACCGAGGGGAATAACTGCACATAGCACAATGTTTTATCCTTAATTAGAATGAGATCAAATAGGGCAATGTATACCCTGTATGTATGTATATTGGGTACACACAGTTGCCAGTTTACAATAGTACACATAGCTAGCACTAATGCAACAGCCCTGCAATAAATCCTACGATCAAAAGAGTTTAATACTAAGTTTTTGCACCTGGGTAAGAAGAGTCGCACCTCAGCTATTCAGCTATTTACAGCTTTGTCAAGTTGAATATGCTACTTAATTAAAGCAATAGTTGGCTAACTGAAAGATAACTAAGATTTAGTTGTAGTAGTTATAGTAGTACAAGTATAAAAAGCAACAAAGTAGTGTGCAATAGGTTGTGGTGGACGAATGGGTCAAACTCAGGACTATCACCAAGGAGTATTATTAATATTATCATTTGACAGTGGTAGTTTGGTTAGGTTTGGGCAACAAAACCACTTGGTTAGGTTTAGAAAAAGTATACATAGCCTACAGTAGGCTACACACAGTCTATCTATCACATTCAAGATATAGCAACATACACAAGTTGCAGACATTTTGTTTATATTATTGCAGACTTGTTGTGAAATGCAGTAATTTTACCTATGGGAACTTAATAAACTGGCAGCTGATTGTACAAGTTGTTAATTAAAAGCTATTGCCAGCGGTATTACCTTGAAGCTGTGGTGTAATAGGAGAGGGAGAGAGAGAGTACTCGTACCGTGGCTCTGTTCAGAGACACAGTTAGAGTGAAAGCCGGTAGCAGCTGAGTCAGGGGCAGTGCATGGTTCAGGGATTATCATTGACTACAAATATCCTAATGCAAATATTGCTTTTACTGTAAGCACCCGAGGAAAGCATAAGCTCGCTAACACAGAAGCACACTCCAAAAACAAACTAAAGCTGCGTGAGTATTTATGTTTGCGTGGAGCTGGGGGGACGCCTTGGAAAATCATAAGCAGTGACACCAGGGTGACTCACCCTGCTGGGATTAATCCAGAGTGTATTGTTGGAGAGGTTCATTAATATCTGTCTCAGTTAATTACACTGCTTACATTGTGGAAACAATTAAACACAATCACAATGAATTTGAGTTCTTCAAGCAGTTTTGTTCAGCAATTTCACAAAAGCATAGTTTAATTTACTTTGATTATTTGTTTTTAATAATAATAATCCAATCTGTAGTGTTGTTATTTGTATTTGTAAAGCAGCACCAGTAATGTCATCATTGTAGCTTTTTGAAATGTGGGAAAACACAATGACAACCAATCATGATCTACATTATATACAGTATATCATATATAAGGAATTAATTAATTGATTGATTGATCAGACACATCACCAAATGCAACAAAAGGTAACAAAATAATTTCCAATTACTAAAACATAAATACTAGCGTGTGCAGGTGTCACAAAGGGAAACACTGTCACTTTAAGACCCTCTGCATCAATGCAGATGTCCATTTTGGTTTAGGCCACGAAACTAACGTAGTAAAATGTAAACAACATAACATAAGTACGGAAAACATGTCACAAACAGGATTAAAATGTTTACAGACAATAGTAGAGAATGGACAGCTAGCCTCCTCAAGGCTGTAGCTGACGCTGGAGAGATTACTGCAAGTTGAAACAACATTAACTCACTCCGGACTAGTCTAAAAACTAGTTCTATTTTACTTCTAAAATTAGGAGTAGGAATAGGAGTGATTTGCTGGTGTGTGTGTGTGTGTGTGTGTGTGTGTGTGTGTGTGTGTGTGTGTGTGTGTGTGTGTGTGTGTGTGTGTGTGTCTTATAGGAGATCTTATAATCAGACTCACACTAGATGCCAAAAGGTCTTCATCACGTCACCCTGATTTACCATTTACAACTGCAGCTTTAGGATAGTATGCTGATTTTATCTACTAAAACAGAACCACAGATTTATTTGTTTAATGTCCTTGGATGTCTTTATGAGATTAGAGGTAACTCATTGAACTGCAGACCATACTGAAGCAGTTAAAAAGAGATATTCAACTTTCAGTATCTACACAAACCTAAGTTTGATAAATTGCCTTGTAAACTAAAGAGATTTATGCTCACTTGGTTTATGGGTCTGTAAGTAAATTCAATAACATTAGATTGTTAAAACAACCAAATCACTCAGCTAACCAGCTGCAAATTGGCAAGTGTGTGACAAAAAAAAATGTAGCATCAGTTTTATCATCACAGTTAAATGAATGATTAGGTTTTTGAGTGTTGTAATTTAGGTTGATGGGAATGTCATTAGTTTTGAAGGTATTTGGTTCCTTCAATCCGTCCAGTAGGGTTTGCTCAAACCCAGAGGGATAGTAAGAAGGAGAGCAATTAATCCAGTTAGAATAACCTCAGGTTGTCAAGTACCGGACTTTGTCTGCAAGCAGCCCCCAGATTAAATGGTTGTCAGTCTGCACCTTTAGCAAATGTGAATTTGCATTGATCACACTGATTGTTGAATTGACAGAAAAGGCACTTTATGAATGAATTCACTATGAAATAGATTTTTTTTGGGCACAGATTGAAATTGAATATAGATGATGGATTGAAACTGAGTTAAGTCTTGCTCCTCTTTTTTACGGTTGCTGCACCTGTCAAGACCTCAATTCTGTCCGCCGTTGCTATCAGATTTCATCAGCGGTAACTGTTACGACCTGGCTCAAAGGCTGCAACATAAGGGAGACAAAAGCCGGCCGGCGAAAAAGCCGGCCGGAAACGGAAACGTTATTCTCGGTTAGGCTAACGTTACTGCTAAACCTAGCTAATGCCATCATAACAAACGTTAATGTCCTTTTCTCTGGTCCTTATTCAGTTCGCCATGTCTAAAGGAGACAGAGAAGACTTCATTGTGAAGTTTGTGGAAAATAAAGCACAAAAAACTGAGGTTTGACGTAAAACGGGCACGCCCAATTATCCTGATGACTGAGGTCTTGTTCGATTTAACGAGACTGTTTGAGCGCTGATCAGCCTTTGAGGAACCGAGATATCGTGCCTTCAATCATCTCGGTAATTCAAGCTGGATAATTGGACATTTGATCGATTTAGTTGAGCGACGTACGAGGAATAGGGCCCAGCTGTAAGCTCAGTCGTGGCTATCATGATGATATCGGCAGCAGATTTCAGGAAGGTCGTAGCAACAACAAAACAGAATGCTAGTCAGCTCTTAGCTTGAGGTGGAGCTCAACTGATTAGTCAGATGAATTAGGTTGGGTTAGGATTAGGTTTGCCAAATGCAAAATGTTTCGTATTGGAAGTTTAATTCCTAAATCCCAAACTGGAATCATGGTTCTCAAATGCACAGTTTTCTATATGCAGGAAATGAGTGCGTCAGTGTAATGATCTTCTCCCTTAGAGTCCAGTATGCTTCTTTATCCCTTTACATGGACTATTCCCAGAGGTTTTCTGGCACTGTTGTTGATGAGTCAGACACTTTACAAACACCAGAGAAGAGATCCTGCAGCCCAGTTTTGTAATTGAATGGCTCTTCACGATACATTTATCTTTCTCCCATCTCTTCCAACATTCTCGTTACCTGCACTCCTAGTACTTCCACGAATTGAAGCGCCTCTCTCTCTCTTTCTGACATTCATCTCTCCCTCCTGAGAGTCTAGTTCTCCTTTCAGTCTTTCTGATACCACTCAGCTTTCATATGATAATTCAAATGGCATTATGCATTACTATTGTTCAAGGTGTTTTGATGTGTGGAAAGAGGCATGCAGAGCAGATATGACAGTGAGGACGAAACGTGAACAGAAGAGGCCCAAACTAAAGACGCGGTGACAGAAAAGCTAAATAATAGGCACATACATATATGGAGATGGGCAAAATGCATTTGATTGTATCTTATAGAAAGACAGATGCGTCTTGAACAGGCTCTAGTTCTATAGTTCTACACTATCTGCACTTGGAATTTCATAACTAATGCTTCGGCCTGCAAAATGCTTCATCCTGTGGGACTAAGAGGACGTATTTTATCTTATAACATCAGCTACTAATACAGGACTCAACATTGTTCATGTAGTCGTACAAATAAATCACAACATTTCCCAATGTTTTACGTTGAAATGTCAAATCTCTTTAAATCAAGAGATATATTTTAAAATTTTTCATGGAAATAGTGGAAATATTACTTGTACAATCTAGTTTAAATGAGTCCAGGTATGGATGTCTGGTGTGTTTAAAAATGTAAAAAAAAAGGTACAAAAGAGAGAGGCAAGAGAAATTTGCAAATAAGCCGTGAAAACATCATCTTAAGCACCAGACTGCAGTTAAATGTGTCTCATAGTCAAAATACCAAAGACTGTATTTACATTTGCCAACCACATTGCCATATGCAGTTTGGTTCTTCAATGGAGATTAGGTTTATCAGCAGAGCAATTACCATTTCTAAAAAGAGCCTGTGTTTGACTTTAAACATAAGGATGACGTGAGAGAATTCTTCTGGTACATTTCCCTCTCTGAATTTTATTCTAACAGAGCAGTGAACAGATTAGGGGGATTATAAAAAGCTCTCTTTCGCTCCTCGGTGCCCATACACAGACTGACATAATAATCATACTCTAATGTATTGCCTGGATATGTGCCCGAATGTGACGTTCTTTTTTTGTGTTGATTAACTGGAAATTCTGGTCCTCAGACGCTCGTATCGGCCAAATGAGGAATGTGTATCCTCTCCAAAGAGAGTGGGGCCATGAGGCATCCAAACTACATTCCTGAACCATATCAACTGACTTTTACCAAAGCAAAAGAGCGAAGCTTGGTACCAAGAGAGCCTCACTCCATCACACAGGCAGAGAACTTGTCTGTGTGATGGAGTGAGGCTCAGCCACTTCAGTTTCATGGCAGGGTAGAAATGATGATTGGTCAGGATATGGGGAGCTTTACCTTTCAGTTCTGTCTTTACCACAAAGGTTTGTCCCAATCGTACATTCCTGCAGCTTCACATTCATCGCAAACATTTTTTTTTGGCAATGGGTGCCTTTGTGAGACCAAAGCTCACTTTGAATGTGGCGTAAGGACACTATGTACAGGGAATGAACACTGACCCACCAAGACCTTCATCACCTGCCATAAAATATGTGGGGTCAATCATGTTTGGTCCCACTCTCCAAAGATCTTGGTTCCTTTTAATACAATAACACCCCTGCTTTTGCTTCAGTCTCACATCTATCCAGCACTGAATAATGGTAATCACCCAGTGAAAGCAACGGGGTCCACAATGTACCTTACTTCTTTGAACTGAAAGTGATATGCATTTGATCACATTTAAAAGTAGTTTTCCCATATGTTCGTGTCATCCAGCAAGGTCGAGCAGTCTAGATATGTAGCTGTAGGCTGTTTGAACTTGTGAGGCAGACGTTGCAATGTTACGTCCTTTCTTCTTTCCCCTTGATCTTTTTCACCTCAGTTAAACTTTGAGGTTGGACTTGTTTGTATTCCTGTATCATCGTTACCTGTAGTTTAGATTTTTTTTTTACTTTCAGGACCTGTCCAGAGGACCTGGACCTGTTCAGGACCAGGATTTTTTTCTAAAGACACACTTAGGAGAAAAGTGTTGAAATAATACCTGGGTGAAAGCACAACTGGATTAAAAAAAGAATTCAAACAGACAGGCAGTGACAGTTGTTTAGTAGCAAAGACCTTTCCACTGATACAGAATGACGTTTTATCTTTCTACAAACACAAGCTGACAACCCAGAAGGTGGGTATTTTACTGTGTACTTTCAATTTGTGAAATGGAAGGTCATACAGTTAGCACACTGCCAACATATGAGGCTAATGATTGATTGATTATTTACATGATTTTTCATTTTAGATTGCATTGCCTCGTTTAAACTTGTTATTTCCGTTAAATAACATAATCAAATGAATCGTTGCAACCAGAAAATAAATCTGCAATGCCCTTTTCCCATTTTTGTAATACAACCATTAAGACAGAGTTGCATTCACCATTTTCTATCTTTGCCTCCATAAAGAGCCCCAATCTGTTAATCTCATTCCAAAACTGTTGGGGATTATGAGTTTGTATGTAATTAATATTTGGGGTAACATCTTTTCAAATTTGGTTTGCCTTTCCTTGAATTCTCTCTTCAGCCCTTCCCTCAAGTTTCTGTTCTTACTTCTTAGAAATGATTGCTCTGCTTAGATTGTCCCATAAAGTCTTCAGATCGGGTTTCCTGTAAGGTGTTTTTAAAACCTTTATGCCTGTTACATTTCCTCTTAACACATGTATTCTATGCTGTATGTCCACAGCCACACAATCTATCATACCAAGCATCCAGATACCATTGACTTTTATTTTGTTTAATATGGTTCAGCAATATGATGTTACATTGGAGACAAAAAATGAATCGGGGGATTCACCTTTGTGGTGCATTTTTTTCTGGTATATGGTACATTTGAATCCTAAGGTCTTACTTGAAACTTTAGCATTCATAGAGAACGGTCAGGTATTTTCCATCTATCACCCAGTAAAGAGGAGCTCTCTTTGCCTAATCTCTCAATTAACTCACTTGGGGTGAAGACACAGAACCTAGCTCAATTATTTAAGCCTTAATGTGGAGCAATAACATAGTCTACTACTGCTTTTACTTTAAATCAAAGTAAAGGGAAGTGATCCTTGCCCAAAGGTATTCTGTCATTGAGCACTTTGCCATTTATGTCAGATATATGTTGTGCGCCATCTAATTACAGAATAAAAAGGAGTAATGGACTGGTGCAAAGTACAGCGATAAGATGACATTCATCCTGACCAAGTGTTGCCTTTGTCAGTAGCAGGTGGCCACATTCACAACAAGGAGCTATAGTTATTCAGGCTCCCTTACTGTGTGAGCTACTATGCTGTTTATTATAGTGATATAGAGCTGATTGTGATACTAATTAATGCATGCTTGGATGGAAACAATTGGAATTGGCTCCAAGAGTATAAAACATCAACAGAATAAATAATGCAATGAACAAATGAATGAATGGACAGTTATGTATCCCTCCTTCGATGTTGGAGGACTGTTCGCTGCGCAGTTTCTCCTTGGATGCACCCATCCACTTCAGAATGTGCCAGCTATGTCAGCCGCAGGATGTCAGGCGGACACTGGAGTCCTCTGTGTGTGTGTGCGTGCGTGCGTGCGTGCGTGCGTGCGTGCGTGTGCGCGTGTGTGTGTTTTGAATCAGGACGTAGCCTGAGTACCTGAGTTTTTTTTTATGCATGTTTGCAGTCAGTGAATGTCACACGGTGCGCACATGCTGAACACATTGCTATATAAGTGCTGTGGAAATATTATTTAAAGACACAAATATGCCCAAATAAGAAACTCCTTCACATTACTTCCACACCCCTCCAATAGAGACGTGTAAACACTTTAATTAAAATATGCTGCACTGTGAGTCACCTTGAGTTGGTTTGTGTTTCAGGAGACGTGGGTGAGCATATCCTCTATTCTCTTGACATTTTCAGAGTAATGAGAAGAGCTTTATACTTGTGTCAGGAGAAGGGATATGAAGTATTTGGATCTCAAAAAAATGTCTTGACCTCTGTGAGATTGTGTGTCCTCCATTTCGTGACATTTCATGTAACGTGACTAGACCTAGCATTTGTGAGGAAGTTAACATGGTGAGCTTTTGCATCAAAGTCTGATTCTACTAAGCACTTCAGGCATGTGTGGCCCGTCACATCAGGTTTGTAGTGAGAGAGGGGGCATTTTTACATGTTGTATCGATTGTTTTATTCAAAAAAAAGAGAAGAAATATCAGGGCTATGGACCTTGTTTGTCAATATTTAGTAAGTGCAGCTATGAAGCAAAACAATTCCATACAACCATTTGATTGATTGAAAACTGGTTAGAAAATAATTATTTAGAGAAGGAGGAGAAGATTGACATTGATTTTTCTCTCAGCTGAGGATTGGATTTGTTTAAGTTATCCCTTGGATGCACCCGTCCAGCCAGTCACGTCAGCCTCAGGACTGTGAGACAGACAACAACAGTACATCGTGTGTGTTTTTTTGTGTGTGTTTTAGAGGTAGAGACGCAGGCAGCTAGACAGGTTCCTTTGCTCAGTGTGTGTGTGTGTGTGTGTGGGTGTGTGGGTGTGGTGTGCAAATCAAAACATATCTGTATCCACTGCATGTTACTGTGGCTGTCAGAGTAAGATCGTGATTCGATGCAGAAGACCTGTCATGCAGGGAGTATGAAATCAAATGGATAGGTCAAGAGAAAGAAAGAAAGAGAGAGAGAGACTGGATGTACTATCCGCTATATGTCATGTGCCACATCTCATGTGACCTGCTGGTTGATTCACACATCTCGCTATAGTAGATCTTACCGAACCATCACATATGGTTTATGATTCAGCGTAAGCTGCTACGCAATATCATGTTGAAGTGACACTAAACTGTGTGTGTGTGTTGTGTGTGTGTGTGTGTGTGTGTGTGTGTGTGTGTGTGTGTGTGTGTGTGTGTGTGTGTGTGTGTGTGTGTGTGTGTGTGTGTGTTGTGTAGGCCTTTTCAGCTGAGTAAATTCATGCTTATTTAACAAATTAAGCAAGTGGACCAAAAAAAGAAAAGAAAGTCCCTTGAAGCAGTTGTGATTAAATGCCACACATTGTCATATATTTAGTAGCACTGAAACAACAGCAGTATCATGAATGTCAGCTCAGATGTCAGAGGTAGTAATGCTGTATTCAATTGCTGTTTTATATCTTGGACTTTCATTCAAATTCAATGTTTTCACAAATTTAAAAGCATTGTAATAGTCTGGTATGTTGTTTATTATGGCAAACCATTTATATGTTAATGACATGCCAGATGCACATTTTGTCTTTATTCTCTGCACAAAGTGTCTTTATTTGTTCTGAAAGAGCTCATCCACTGTTTTTAAGCATCACAATTAAGCAACAATGGATGTACAGATTGATCTTCACATTCTGTTTTACACATGATGAAAGTATACCAGAAGTACTTGTACAATGATACTGACACAAAATACATAAAATAACAACTAGAACACTTGAAGGCAGCATTATATCTCCTTCATTTTGCCTAAATTCTCAAAAATATAGAATTTTTTTACACTAAAAATGATACGATGCATGCTAATGTGTTACTGTACATCTGCAGTATCCGGGCAGAAAATGGCAGTGGGTGTAATATTTGCAGCTTGGTTCATCCCATTCTGCACCTGTGGTATCACTATGTCAAATCTCAGCGGGATATTCTGCAACCGCCGACTACAGGAGAATTCTGCGGTCTTCCCTCGGACTTGCTATCGCAGTGTATCTGTGCAAGTTACTTCAACTTGCCATTAATTTACCTTTAATCCCCTCCTTACAAGAACGACAACACTGCAATTTTTTTATGGCAAAGGCTTTTATTTTTTATTTTTATTTTAGATCTGAATCATGACTTCCACCCTTGCTCTCGATTTGATTGCATCATTGTGGAACATGTTTTACAGTGTGTAGGGAAAAGTGTATCTGACCGTTATTGCTGTAGCCTCGAGCCGCTAGCATCAAGCAGAGATGAGGACCGGGCTGCAGCGGTCTGGTTTCTTTGTAACTCCACACCCCCAGATATTCTAACTTGTAGTCTTCAGCCCTAGCCGACTGTCAAAATACACTTGAGGCAATTCATCAGACTTCACACATCTCCCTCTGGAGCCACAAAAAGGCTTTATTCAAGTTTTTTTTCACATATGTTGTCGCGCCCCCGATGACTTTGATGTTTAAAATTCATGGAATTCCCCTCTAAGCCCTGCTGCATGCTTTTTGATTTATAGAAAATAACCAAGCAACAACATTAAGACATGCCCATTGAGTCTTATAATTCCTATGGTTTCAAGACTTCTTCAGTACAGTATGATGTTCATTTAGTAAATGATGGTCCCATCAAATAGATGATGAAGCAGGGCATGCTTGTGCTTGACAAGTCACTACCGTGGCGACCTGTCAATCTCAATCAGGACCGAGGTGTAGCAGTGCGTATCATTCTCCAGCTCCACCCTCTCGTCCAAATATGGACACTTCTTGGCTCCAAGAAACCAAAACGAGGGCGGCGTTGTTAATAATGTAGTCGCAGGCTTTGACGATAAAGAAGGGTATGTGGAATGAAAAATATGATGTATCTGGTTCTGTTGCATTCATTTTCATCCTTTTCAAAGAAAACTTAGCATTGTAAGAGTGCCAAATAGGTGGAGTACTCTTTTAAGGACACTCAAACACCGGCATACATTAACAGTATATGAACATACAATTATCAACAAACCTATGCACCTCTGCAGTATTTATTTGTTCATCCTCTCGGGGAGAAAACAAACACTTTAGCTTAGTGTGCAGAGAAAACCATTCCTCATCAACAAGTGATAAGATTGCCCTCTCCTTCCTTCTTTTCTTTGACTAAAAGTGGAGCGCCTTCTCACTCTGTAATTATCTTCCTTCCTCTGTGGTTACTCTTTGTATTTCTATGACTCACCCAGCTCTCTTTTGCTCCACATGTTATATTTTCCAAAGTCCTTCTGGCATTCTCTTCCCATTGATTTCACGCCTGTTTTCTGCCATAGAAATGAGAAGTGGAAAATGTGGTTGCCCCTGTTTCTAAAGCAGAGTACACAGTATGTATGTAGGGAAATAGTTTATTTTTAAACAGACTATAGTTGAATGCATACAGTTGTTATTGAAGTTCAGCAGCAAATCAGTAGGGAAGAGATATCACAGATGTCAATTTCTCTCCGTCTCTCTTGTCAGCTTTGATTTGCAGCTGACGGTGTTATGAGACAGATATGATGACTGAAGTACTGAGAGATTATTACAGGATAATTAAAGATGGAAGTGAAGGGAAAAGAGAAGAATAGAGGACAGTTGTGAACATTAGCTCTACAATCTCATAAAGGTTTGTTGAGACCAACATATACGTATGCCTGCTTTTGATTTTTGATGATTCATGTTTGTTAAGTGAACCATAAACGCCATGATTAATCCAGTGAGTAGAAGTCTTCAAAAAAAAAAATTCACTAACAATTCTGCATAATACTGTATAACTTTGAATTATCAAACAAAATCCTGTGAAGACTAACTTGAACTTTGGTTTCAACATGTTTCTGCTGCATTGAAGACACAGTACTAAGCACTCACTCTATTTCAGCTAAAGGTTTAAATAACCTTAAATGCTAATTTGATACATTGGATAGAAAAGGCTATAGACTGCGCTTGTAACCTAAATCCATCAATTGCGAGATCAGAGTGATGTAGGCCAACCACTGGTGCAAAGTGCTTTCGGTGTCATGACTACGATTTAAGCGTATCCTGCCCTTGTTGGCAGGTCCAGCCTCTGTAGAAGAAACATGAGTCATAAACACACTTGTAGCCAGCAAGTGCACATGAAATGCACACAGGCTGGTATTTAACGTCATCTCTCCGTAGTTTAGTAATCCCTGCTCTCACAGAGCACAGCTTGCTGTCTGCAGCACACGGTGCCTTGGCATCCATTCTTAAATATGACTGACATCTGACCAGGGATTATCCCATTGCCCCAGTTTCACTGGGACTGGCGAGCAGGGAGTGCTGTGGAGCAAAAAAAAAAAAGCTCCCAGACTAAACAAAGATCAGAGTGTGGGTTTTGTGTTTGTGTGTGTGTGTGTGCGATTGCCTTTTTACTTGTGATCGAGAATGAATGTCCATGTCCAATGAGCATGTGTCTGCTTAGAGGCACAGCCTACCGCAATGTCTGCTTGCAGTGAGCGAGTGTGTGTCTGTGTATGTTTACGGATTAAAGGTACTTAAGAAAAACAAATTTGGCATGACAAATGTATTTGCAGACCTATGACCTAATGAGCCTTTAATGAAATTATATAAACAATAAAAACCTGACTCACTGTTGAGCCATATTTTCTGTTCATTGCAATAACAAATACTGCAGCCAGACAGATTATTATGCTCTGCAGCGGCTCCCTGAGAGAGAGAGGCACGACTTGCATCCCATAACCCAGACATTTTTTTCTAAATAATTTAACTGTGCTCAGTATTTTGAATATTATATGAACCAAACGCAGTGGGAGTGCCCCAGCAGCAGTAAGAGAGGTTGTAGACTTAACTGACATCCCCCTAAATGGGTGGGAGAAACTAGGCTAGAGCAAAGTACGGACACACACACACGTTACATCTGTAGAGAGTCAGAGAGAGTCAGTCTGCCCATCACAGAGTGACCTCGACACTGACCCTTTTTCATTTTCGGTATATATGCCTAAGTGTGATGTTCATGTCTTATTTACAGTACATGTTTTTTGTCTGTTTCATGTCCGGTTATGTCTCTTACATTAGACTCTATCTATTGCTGGCTACAGTGAATACAAACATGATTGGTTCAGACAGCCTGCTATACATTTCTCAAATTTGGAAACACACATCCACATTTTTGAGGTTGTATAGCAACACGACATCCACACAAATATCAGATTAAAAGGACGATTTTCTCTCTCTAGCTGTTCAAATGCTAAAAACAACCTATGCTTCAGTTCTCCATTCCAGGGATCTCTCGTGGGCATGACATTCATTTCTGTTCTCTCTCAGAGGCAGAGGCGGAAGTAACGTGAAGTTATAGCGCTGAAAAGTCTCTTGGAAGCAGGCTGGGATGGAGGGTTGGCGCATACAAAGTGCCAGACTTTGACACAGAAGACTGCAGCTCATATCCTGTCTTCTAACAGTTAACTTTGGTCACAATGTGTCACACAGAACGTGGTTTTGAATCCTTGCTGTTCTGTGAGTGGCAATTTAGAAAATTGATTATTTTTCAGTCAAATTAACATATGATGTGTTTTGCAGGGTCTTGCATGACAAACAAACAATTTTTGTCATTCAAGTTTTTCCTGAAAGAGAAATCAGATTTTCATTTTTGTAAGAATATCCTTTGTTTTGAAGTGACTCACCACTGTGTGTAATCGGTAGTGCATAAAGTCACGTATTTGTGATTCGGATGGAAGGTAATATATTTTTTCTGTTAATGGAAGTTACTGTTTGATATTGTATTTTCATAGCTGTATAGTTTAAAACTGTAACACCAATGAAAAACTTAGGTTTGACTTCAGTTCAGACAATTAATTAACATTTAATCAGATTTTTTTGTATTGTAGCTAAAACTCAATAGAAAAGAGTGAACAGCAGACTTGTGGAAGGTTACTTGTTTTTGCTCTTTTTCTTCTTTTTGTAGCTTTAGAACGGCACTACTTTTATATTAAAACACATCAGACATCTCCACAGAGTGGAGCTGCCATGAAAGACCCCAGGAGTGAAACATGCATTTGTCCTTTCAGCTCATATCAAATTATTTTTTATCATGTATGTACATTGACAGGATAACTGAGCACAAAAAAATGACAAATCAAACTGTAACACTGAATACAAAACTGTCAGCATTTGCCAGTGTGCAATTCTGTCTAGTGCAGCTTTGATGAAACTCCTGATGGCTTAACTGACTCCTCTCTTCCTCTTGTAAATCCCTCCGGGTCTGGTCCTCTCCACTGTTATTTTTCTCCTTCTATTTTCTTCTATTTTCTTCTTCTACATCTCCAACCAACTGCTGAGAAGCAGCCTTTCTATGACAGCAGGGGAGGGATGGAGGTGTAGAACACAAATTACACAGATGGCCACATGTATGTATGTTTGAGTGCATGTGTATTTTAGTGTACGTGTGGGTGTATAAAAAAAGAAAGACAGGATGGAGGACGGGGAGTCAAAGGAAAGACACAAGGCTGCACTGTTTCTTTGGTCATTTAATTCAATTTTACATTTGGTTATTTTTTGCCAATATTTGTAGAGCACTATTAATAACAACAAATGTTTGAGAGTGAGACATTTTGAAATGTAATTTCATAATTACAATAAAATATACAAAAAATACAGCAATCATGTAGTGGTATAAATAACTGGGGAGACTAAAAAGCAGGAGTTAAAAGGTAAGTATTAAAGGTGGATTATTCAGGATTCAGAGCATTAATATAGCAGCAAACAACTATTTGCGCTGTAAAGATATAGATCAGATATACTGTAATGTCTACCTGAGCAGAAAACGAAGCTGCTCTCCCTCTGTGTGTGTTGTAATCATAGACTGTATAAAAGAAGTGGACGTAGTTATGGTGAAGTCACCCATTGGTTTGTGGACTGCCGCTTTGAAGCATAGAGTTTGCCGATTTTGACGTCGCCATCTTGTTTTACGGTCGTCGCCATGTTGTCTTTTTTCCGCAACAAATGAACAGAAGTTACCATATTTGGAATCCATAACTACTGACTGGGTGATGTCGTGGTGGCTACGTCCACTTCTTTTATGCAGATGAACCTCATGAAAGCAACTGAATCTCTGACCGAACTGTCAAGTCGAGTTGCGTTGTTAATAATGTAGTCGCAGGCTTTGACGATAAAGAAGGGTATGTGGAATGAAAAATATGATGTATCTGGTTCTGTTGCATTCATTTTCATCCTTTTCAAAGAAAACTTAGCATTGTAAGAGTGCCAAATAGGTGGAGTACTCTTTTAAGGACACTCAAACACCAGCATACATTAACAGTATATGAACATACAATTATCAACAAACCTATGCACCTCTGCAGTATTTATTTGTTCATCCTCTCGGGGAGAAAACAAACACTTTAGCTTAGTGTGCAGAGAAAACCATTCCTCATCAACAAGTGATAAGATTGCCCTCTCCTTCCTTCTTTTCTTTGACTAAAAGTGGAGCGCCTTCTCACTCTGTAATTATCGTCCTTCCTCTGTGGTTACTCTTTGTATTTCTATGACTCACCCAGCTCTCTTTTGCTCCACATGTTATATTTTCCAAAGTCCTTCTGGCATTCTCTTCCCATTGATTTCACGCCTGTTTTCTGCCATAGAAATGAGAAGTGGAAAATGTGGTTGCCCCTGTTTCTAAAGAGTATCATGTAAAAACAACTGGACCTAAAATGGAACCATACTCCACAAGACACCTTCATTTATTCTGCCTCACATTGTGTTCCTATTCATTGATCTTGAT
Organism: Leptoclinus maculatus; assembly: GCA_032191485.1. Classification (NCBI taxonomy): domain Eukaryota; kingdom Metazoa; phylum Chordata; class Actinopteri; order Perciformes; family Stichaeidae; genus Leptoclinus; species Leptoclinus maculatus. The sequence continues at coordinate 13,821,547 of JAVDOI010000001.1, read as the reverse complement.
ATGAATGCTGGTGTTCTTTTTTTTTTCTTTTTTTCCATAAGCAATAAGAAAAAGGTTTTGCATCAGTGCCGCCGGTTAACTTAACTTCACATACAACATAAGTGCACAGATTTAAGAGCTGTTATTCTGTAAGTTAACTTGACTATTTTTGCTAGTTTATGATTTTTGTATCACTTTTCTCATGCGTGTAGCCAGGTAGCTAGGTAGTTGTATGTAGAAATATGATGTCCCTCCCCAATCTTAAGCCTGCCTTCATTTCTATGATTGTTCACTTGTTTCTCCAACCAGGGGGGGAAATAACTGTTCCTGAGCATGACACCAGAAATCTTTGATTTGCTGGACAAATCAGCAAACAGATATTAATTAATTCAAGATATGTACAATGACAGATACATTTTGTAGCCTTGGTATTGAGACTCGTTGTCACCAATTAAAAAAAAAAAAAACAGTGCTGCCCATCCTCATTAGCTGAGAGCCGAGGTGGATGAGAGATGGCAGCAATGAGAGGTGTGTGTTGAAATAGAGATTGTGGAAGAAAGAAAGAAAGAGACAGACGGACAGAGAGCTTGAATATGTTAAAAAGAAGACAAAATGTGAGCAAAAAGAAAAACGTACTTGAATAAGGACTGAGAGAGAGAGAGACTCCGAACATAAAATGGCAAAAGGATTATGAGCCAAACAGAGAAGCAGCTTTTATTATCATGTTGAGGATACAAACACAGTACCTCCAAACCATCAGGGATGTTTCAAGCCCATCAGATCTTTTCCTGTGTTGGGAGACAACAAGATGGACATATATGGCTGCTCATTTCCACATGTCAGGCCTTATTTCCCTCAGTGCCAATCGAAACAGAGCCTTTCGTCTCTCCCTCTCCTTCTTCTATTTTTCCCCCCTCCTTCCTCCGACATCCCTCTCTACTTTGAGAAAACACCAATGACCTGTCTGCAACAATCAGTCCTTTCTCACATCAATATCTAATATCCTGCACTGGCAAGAATTTAGCATGAATTATACCACTGGAAGCCATTTGCTGTTATAATTAGAGAGCCAGAGAGAGAGGATTAAGCCAAAGTTCATCCCATATCTGATTGCCAATTGTCCCTAGTCAGTAATCAGGGCCATAAGGTCTTTTAAATGAATGGTCTAATAAGCCTGGAGAGGATTGTATGCTTCCGCAGTGTGAGGAGAATAAATGGATCTCACATTAATCAGTGAGCTTCAAAAATCCTACATATTATTGTCTCTTAACGTTGACAATATGGAATGAGCAGTTGCAAGTCTTTTTTTCTATATCTTAAGATGTACTTTTAACTAATTTCTTAGTTCAGTCATAAACATTGGTCTCTTTGTTTCCGACGTTGGTTGTCATTTGAAGGAAATCCCCTGACCCCTAAATTCACAACATGTCAGTGTTGTGTTGGCGTTATGTAAGCATCTGTCCAATTCTTATACCTCTTCTAACCGAACAACTTAACAGTACATTTCTTTGCTGTCCAGAATGGAATGTCCAGACAACTATGAGGTGAATTGCCATGAAATATGGTCCACACATTCAGGTCCTCCTCAGCATGAACTGTATACCATCTGTATACCAAAAATGATAACTGTCATCAATCAGCATGTTCATTGTGACCATGTTACAGTAGCATGGTGATGCTGGCACAGAGCCGCTAGTGTGGCTGCAGACCAAATGCAGAGTGGATTTTGTACGTATTACATAAGTATTACTGTTACATTATCTGTCTTGATTCTGCTTAACATGGTGTGATAGAATCATATGTTGCCAACATCATTCATGGGAGATTCTGAACTTACTTATTGCTCTTAAAATGTCCTGGACAGTTAAAATGTTTTTGTCTTTTTCTCCTTGTTGTGTTTTCTTCTCTCCTTTGCTGAAAGCTCTGTTGCATTCAAGCGGACGTTTCACTCCTCAGTAGGGGGAAAAACACAGACAGCTGACAGAATAATTAGAATACAAGCCTGTAATTAAAAAAAAGTCAGCTTTTCTTGTCACTCACTGAAGACACTGTTGTTAGTGCTGCTCATTAGTCCTTATCTGCCATTCACAGTGTACACTATGTTGATGAATAATGTATCCCGTATCCCGTAGCCTCTGGAACGTCCTATACACAGACAGCAGAATACATATCTAATGTAGTATGAATTTGAGTAGGAGTATGAAGATCTGAATAATATAATGTGCTGCATGAAAAGCCCTCGCTGCACTGCCTCGGGGCTGCATTAGGCGTTGCGCGAGTGCTAAAGAGACAGTGGTAAGTGGGACTGATAGACACACACACACACAGTACAGGTCACAGCTTCTTTTATTTTGAATTCAAACCAAGAGAACAGGGACAAGGATGCACACTGATAAATTACACCAGGTATCGCTACATATCAACTAACAACATCACAATATCTCATAAAAGCGCTCTTGACAACAGATCCAACATTACGTCATGAAAAGTAACGGTACAGGAACAGAACTCGACTGCAGTTTGAAGCCCATCAATAAACGTAGCAAATCTCAGCGGAAAATAACAGTGTGCGCAAGAGACGGTGATATGCACGGTGTTTCCTTTCCCAATCTGCAACATTGTGTTTAATGGAGCTACAACACTGAAGCAATATGTAAGTAACTTGCATGAAAGAATTGTAGATCTGTAAAAACAGAAATAAAAACCTCCTAATAAAAGCTACTACAATGCATACACACACAAAGAACTAGCCTGAGCACACAGTTGTATGTACAGCTTGGGTCACTGGGAGATAGCAGGATTTAAAATGTATAACACAGCACATTGAATTGTCACTGTATATGAGCTATCAAACAGCCATGACGGAAAAATGAATTCGATCAACTCAGGACGTGTTGTAGATGTGGACCGTGGCGTCAAACCTTCCTCAGACAGTACAGCTAAAACTTCATGTTTAACAATGTGTTACAGCAATACAAGACCATACTGACAGTTTGTGGGGCCGGAATATGAAGTGATCTGAGAAAAAGGGCCCGTGAATGAAAATACATTAACTACAGTAACACACTTGGAAAAAAAACAAAAAAAACGACTTCAAACTTCAGAGAATCTCACTAAGAGAAAGCGTGAAATTCAGCATTGACTCGTGCCTTTGTACAAAGATAATCACATACAAATCATCCATACGTTACAGTAAAAAATAAATATATCAAGACGGTCAATAAATAATAAATTAGAGGAAGGGATTAAAAACATAGTAACGAGAGAGCAGACTGTGTTTGTATGTGGGAGTGTGTGTCAGCAGACGATGATAATCCCAAGAAGGCAAAGGTTCAATGGGAAATGCCCCCCAATAAGGAAGTGAGCACATAAATGGGCAGTCAAGGGAAATCAGAATATGACCTAGCATGTGTGTTTTTATGCCTGCATGCATTTTTTTCACTCTATACTGGTGTTATACTGTATTTGTATCTGTTGTGCGTCTCTTTTTATCTATATCTACGAAAAATGTTCACCTACATGTTTGCGTGTGTGTGCGCGTATCTATCTGCCTGTGTTTCTTCATGTCTGCATGTGTTTACAACACCGCTCGGCTAACTCAGTGGCCCTCGCCAGTGGGCGGTTTAGCGTCGTGCTGCTGCCCCGCCGCCCCTCCGGGCAGCCAGGGGGTGACAGAGTGCGAGGTGGTCTGCTTGGCCATGCTGTAGTGGCTGATCACTGTGTAGAAACGGCCCCTCGAGTTAGCATCCTGGGCAGCGTAGTAGGCCTCCAGAGACGCTGGGATACACCTCTTGTGCTTTGGGGGAGAAAGAGAAAAATAAATACATATAACGTTTTTAATTACAGGTCTGTAGTAGCATCATTCACCAGCAGATAAATAAAACAAATTCATATTTCTCAATGATCCAAAACAATGACCAAAACTAACACAACAGAACTCCAGATGATGGGGGGGGGGGGGGGGCACTGAGCCTATAATCTGTATTTTTATACATTCCTGTTTTTATTCGAGGGAAAAGGGAAGAAATACAAGAAGCCATTTAAATAACTGAATCTAATAGTATAGCTCCATGCAGGAACATTTGGAGGGGAGGGGACCCACAGGGCATAATAATGTAGTGCATGTGCATATTAGTGTATTTTGAGTCCATAGAGCATTAGACTGTGCTTTACTGTGTACACATTAATAACCTTTTTTTGCAGCTGTGTAGTGTATGTGCCATACTGTGTGAGCAAGTGCAAGTTTTTCTATCTACCCTTTTGTACCCGGTGAACATACATGTGACAGTGCTAATAATACCTTTGCAGACTGCAGGCAGAGAGCCCCTGCTGAGGCTTTGGGCCTGAAACTAGATTTATTCCACCGTTAAAGACCCGATTTGTCCAGAGACACAGACAAGGTGACCTCTCACAAAGTACAAACTTGAGGAGAGGAGAGGAGAGGAGAGGAGAGGAGAGGAGAGGAGAGGAGAGGAGAGGAGAGGAGAGGAGAGGAGAGGAGAGGCTGTCTCCGTCACATGCTGCAAAACTTTAAAGATTCAACACTAATACTGTGTATATCTGGAAAGCATATTGTTGGATAAGAATGTCTGTATGAGACATTTTCTTTCATGACAAAATCCATATAAATTGGGGGTTAGTAATCATAATAGACATTATTGTGAAATAGGCAGTAAGTCTAATTTGCATCTAATAGTCGACATGGCTAATGACATATGCGAGCAGCCTCAATAGAGTCTCTTTCTTTGGCTTCTGTGTCAGGGAACAAAAATCCTAAATTACACTTAATTACACTGGTCATAAAAAAATCACTGATATCACTGATTGATGATTGCCTGTCTTATGAGCCTGGTTAGCTTCCTCTAATATGACCTCAGAAATGAGTCAAAGTAGGGCGGGAGTTAAGGTGACTGGGCAATGTGCTCCCCTTTAATTCTTTATTTAGATAGGAAAGACTGTAGAGAGGGAGATGGTGAAGGGCAGAGAGGATTCAGTGCCTTGCGCAAGGACACTTAGGTATAGAGGATATATAACTATAGAATAGTTGATTGGTCAATTACTTAAGAAATAAATATGTGAAATATGTTTATTAATTTTGTGAACATTGATACCACTCTCATATCTGTCCATTAAATGTAAAGACTGGAGAAGGAGACTGTATGTTAAAGACTGGAAACAAGAAAGAAAGACAAGACAAAACAGATAGTTTGGCTGTTAAAAAATAACAAAATCCTTCTACCAGAATCTCCAAAGTTCACGAATTAACTTTCTTTTCCGTGTGTTTCTCATGGTTTACCGTCCAATTTGCAACTTGACCAGATTGTTTCACAAGTAGCCAGTTAACAAGCAGATTTTAAACTAATAAAAAGCAAAATCATTGCCAGACGGGTTTCGAGATTGCATTTCGGTCAATGCGTTCATTAAACCACAGCCTGCTCAAACTTTATTTGTCAATATTACTCGTCTACGAACGGAAACCACAATGCTACCGATACCAAAATCTTCTATGTATGAATGCAAAAACTGTTGATAGAGATTAAACCCCTCGTAACATGAAAGATTATTGCACTTAGTCTTTGTTTTTTGTATGGAATAAATGCTCTAATTAGTAAGCTTTAGAGTTGTTGGTAGGTGGATTTGGACTCTTTCACCCTGTTTCAAGTCTTTGGAGTAATATCTGTCTTCTCTAACTCAAATAGAAAGCAAATAAGAATTGTCTCCCAAAATGTCAAACTTTAACTTAAATTGATTGACAAGTGGCAAAAACAAATGAATCAATTAAAAATGTCTCCTTCAAGTGTCTGAAATTTGCTTCTTTTCTCCATCTTTTGTTTTTTGGTTCGACAAAACGAGTGATCTGACAATGTAACCTGTACATTTTGATGGACATTTCTACCTATTTTGAGATATTTTATATCAAAAATCCAATTAAAAAAAATGTATCAATAATTAAAATGATCATTACCCGTAGTTGCAGCTCCACTTTACTCATCCTGTGTACTTTCCAGCTGCCCTGTTAACCACCTGACTTTCTCTGAACGGTGAGTAGGTGTGTTGTAACGCTGTAAAATGAAATACTGGCCACTTATGGGTCTTACCTTGTAAATGAATCCATCTGGGCAGGCGTGGTCGTAGGTGAAGGCTTTATAAACCACCAGGAACACGATGCAGGCGAGGAAGGCCAGGGCCAGGATGATTAGAATCGTCACCTGGGGGGAGGACAAACGCTGGTCAGTGTGTGTGTGTGTGTGTGTGTGTGTATGCCAGAGCAATAAAGCAGGATTGAGAGTGTGTGTTTTATATATGTGAGGCAGGGTAGGGTTAGACAGTGAAAAAGATGGAGTATGTGCACTAGTGTGTGTGTGTGCGCGTGTGTGTGGTCATAATAAATGGTACGGTAAGATGCTGCTGCCTGAGGTGAATGGCTCCTCAAGGCAAGGTGTTCCTGTTGAGTTGCGTGATGGATGACTCAGGTTGTGAGAGGGTACCAAGACCTGTGCCTCATAGTATAATAGACCCTTCGCAGAACACATTTATCATAATAGGAAAAACACCGATGCTAATAATAACATGAACAATGGCTCTGTTCTTTTCAAGTGTCCCAGTAAGCCATGACAGCCAGCCAGTGACCCAGCATGCACAATACCACGACCCTGAAACTGGAGCAGCTAAATGTAATTCAGCTGTCTTTAAGTCCATCGTTTAGACCTGCGCTTTTCCTACTCTGACATGTGAAAAAGTCCTATTGCAAACATGATCTTCTCATTAGGTTTGTTAAATAAATAATGGTTTAATTAATATGCTTAAAAAGTTTTCAGAAGTTCCCTCCTCATTAGATTACAAATGTTCCACAAAAGTAAAAGAGCACTAAAGCTACAACAGACTTGTCTCGGCTTACGTAAAATCTTCTTGTAATCCTAAAAGATATCCCCTCCTGTCATGCAGATGGGGAAATGTGATGTGAGCTTAGTATAAAGGACTTCATTATGACAAGCTGTGTCTCCATGAAGCCATAATCAATATGTGTGTATCAGGTCTCAGTGGACTAACATCATGACATTACATTCATTTGGCTTTTGTCTATAGTTTTTGCATATATACATACTGTATATCTAGAGCATTTGGACATCTTGCTAAATTACTTTAGTTTTATGTCTATATTTATTATTTCAAGCAAAATTGTAATAAAAACTACAAAAGTTATTGCTTTTAATGTGAGGGTTTTGTCTCGTGAAATGCCATAGCATTGAACATCGATTTGATTGTTCGATCTTAATTTGCATGAATATTTCCCATATTATTATATACAGTATATAAATGTTAAATTCAGCCCAGCCGGTAATGACAATCCATATGGACTCTGGTGTTGATTATCGGGAGAGTGTTTCTGCGATGGAGTTCAGTTGTTGTGTTTGTTATTTTTGATTCAGCCTCATGAATCAATCAGTTGTGTCAGTGCACTCCAGTCAACGAGAGAAATCAATTAGCTTCCAGCTGTTTTCTGCGAGAAGCAGAAAAAAACAAAACTTCCTTTTCTTCTTGTAAATAGGAAGGTGGCAAACTGATTTATGGATTGCATTTTTTTGAGATTGCAAGCAGCTTTGAGGTCTTCAAGTGTGCAAATTGCCGGAACAAACCAAAATGTTCAGGTCAGTTTTCACAACAAGGAACTATGAAATGTTATCAGCAATCCAAATACATCTGCAGTGTGAAAAATGCTTAATAGCAGCCAAAAAGCACAGCTAATTTAAAATGATGGAATAACACATTAATTTCTTTGCACTGCCTCAAATACCTCTGTGTAATTTAAGGTGTCAAATATTAATTTCCCTGGCAGGCTACATAATGTTGTAGTAGAGCAGATTAACATATAAAAGGATTTATTTCCTCCTACTTTCTACTTGACATCCTGATTGGGTCCTTCTGAGCGAGCATTTAATTAGAAATATGCAAATCAATTGCAAAGGATAGCTGTGTTTAAAAACGGTACTGTCTGCCAAGTCACAAAGGCCAGTGTAGATATGTCTGTTGTGTGCACGCTTGTACCTGTTTCCCCCACACGCTCCAAAATGAAAAGTCGAGTTGAAAAAAACATAGAACCTTCCATAATGGATGAATGTTTCTAATTTCCAACCCTGGATTGGGCTTAAAGCCATTCCCGATGTACTGCTCTATATGATCCGTCACCGTGAGACGTCAGAGCAATTACACATGGGTGTGATCATTAGTCTCCATCAGCGTTATGGGGGTGGACAGGGACACGCAAGCTAAGTAACTGTTTACTTGGTGTCAACTGGGGGACACGACTCTCAGCCTTGGTTGCTGCTGACACTCTCTAAATTGCATCTCCCACATCCCACACTGTGATACATTAAAAGAACACGCTAAAAGTCATGACAACCCGCCTTTTGGAGCAGAAACAGACGTAGAATGAATGATTAAGGCTCACTCTGACCCCCTTTTTGAATTATGAGGCATATGAAACAGCTTATTAAGGAGAGGGATTACTGTAAAGCTCCTAATATCAGGCAGCGAGCAATCAGCGTTTTATTCATGTGGAAACCCAACTTTGCACCACTTTGAAACATGAAACGAAGACTTAAGTTGCTAAATGACTGAAGAGATTTGCTTTTTTTTTAACAATTAAAATGAAGGAAATTACAACTGCACGTATTTGAATTATTTGTCTGTGTAGCCCACCCATCTGGAATAGTCGTTCAGACAATCATTCATTGAATTAAACTTCTTCCTGCAAAATATTTGATCTGTCAGGAAGGGGGCGAACAGAAAAAAATGGCATGGCTATTTTCAAAAGGGTCCCTTGACCTCTCATCTCTGAATTAAAATGGGTTCTATTGGTACGAGTCTCCACTTTACAGACATGTCCACTTTATGCTAATCCCAGTCAGTTTTGGGCAAAAACCCATGCAGCTTTTAGCATGCCGTGTAATTGTGTTGTTTCCTCCTATTCTACAAATTGTGTATTTGAATATTTCTGCATACTGGGGTCCCTAAACAGTCTAGGAATTGCATAAATTGGGTATGACTGGAAAGCTGAGACTTTTGTGGATCACTGAGTTCAATTGTATTCATATGCGATGATGTTAGTACCCATAGTAGCTATTTCATTGTAGTTAGACCATTTTTTTTGTAACTTACTGTATAAATTTACCGGTTGCGTCTTCTGGGATAATCACAGCCTCATGAAACGACCTCAAACTAGAGCCCGATTGCATTCAGAGACTTTATGGCTAAAGTATATGGACACTGTCGGTGTTTCTGAGCAGTTTCTAGAACAGAAGTGCTGAACCAACTTATGAGACATAATTGAGGATAGGAATGGCTCTTACTTTCATCATCATATTTTGATTAATTAATCATTGTGTTTAAACATCTGCTTCATGACTAGAACAACTTAAGACACAGCGCTGAGCTGCATCTCAAATTAAAGTTTCGATAATGTATACCACTTCTATGTGGCCCCTCCCCCCCACGTTCAGGCAACAACAAACCCCGCCCTTTGTAGTAGAACTGATCGCTCCAGAATCCCTGTTGATGCAGCCACGGCCATGTGGTGTATAAATCCATTGAAAATCTATCCTGACCTTTCTCCATTATTCATAATCTGGCTGAATCCCGCAGTAAACCAAAAGGAGGTTGTCAGGGTAACACTACCGCTCACGGATGGAGCCTCCCTCCGTGCATGAAGTAGATTCATGTGTGTATCTGCCTAGTATGTACTGATGCAATATTCCTCTATGATGAGAAAATGCTCTAATACTGAATCTGTGCCAACATACAAATAGGATAGAATGAAATACAGTAGAACCCAATATAATTAGGCTATAATGTCTCCCAGTATGGCAGCTTCTCCCACCCACATCAACACCATCCAACACACATGTTGAACAGTCGATGGGGCTGTTTTGTCATTAGCGCTCCAGTATGTGCCATCCTACACCACTATCGCCACCAACACAACCATCATCCTGTTTGCTGTGAAACACAGATAACAGGCAGACGTTTGTTGTTTCTTGGATGCAGGTAGAAGCACAGCATGCTGCTATAATTTGGACTAAGAGCAACATGTCCTTAGCAAGAATTGGCTCCGTCAGAAAAGATTGGATTGACTGCATGGCAGGTGACCGTGTCCGCTAAGCTCTATTTGTGTCACCTCCTATAATCCACCCAGGACTGATAGAAAATCTTCTCTTCCACTCTTGCCTCTTTTTTATCCCTATATAAAATGAATATATACATATTACTGTTTACATAATAGATTTATTATACTGCATATATTCAAGCACATATGTGCAGCTGTAGACGGTTGTGTATTATAGAATAAGACAAACAATCACACCGGATAACAACAGATCCAGTAGGATCGTTCCTCTCATCTCTGACTGCAGATTAAGCATCTTCAGTCTGCCTATTGTTTATGTTTACCCACATCTTTCAACACACACCACCTGCTTACTTTTTCTAACGCTGCCTCCCTCTGGGTTGTAGAAAGTAATTGATTTATGATTGATATTTTCCACAAAATACACTTCCCTTTGATTATTTACTGCTGTACAGATATGGTAAATTCAAAGGCCGTTTCCTTAAAGGATGTTCTTCTTCACAGCCTATTTCACCACCTTTCAACATATGATTTCTTTCCTTTTTTTTTAACACGGTGCTATGTTAGAATGCAACACACCGCCCACACTCTCACTACTGGAACTTGACAGGCCATAGGGTGGGGGGGGGGAGCAGACACCTTCTCATATTCGCTCGAGGAAAAGAGGAGAATATGTAAGTGTGTGCTTGAGCGAGAGAACGGGAAGTTAGGTGTGTGACAGGAGAGTGGTGTGAGAGAGTTAAAATGACGCTGACAAAAACAGATAACAGCGTGACAAAGTGAGAAATGAAGGAGGAGATGACAGAGACAATGAAGAGCAGTGATGGAGATCCAGGGGCAAGATGGAGAAGCTCGTTGCCTCTCTTGAAAGCAGGTGACAGAGACAGACAGACCTGAGAGGCAGGCAAGGCGGGCAGCAAACACAGTGGGACATCGGTTGATGCATCAATCAATACATCACTGATGGAAGCATAAACCACTATTTCCTATTACCCTCTGACACCTTCTCTGTAGCAGCACAACAGGCAGCTCAATTCCCTAAATTTTCATGGATTCTTTTCTTCTGCTCCACAGTGAAGCCTTGTGCTGCTGACACGCCAAGATGCATGCATAAAAAAAGAGCTATTAATATAAAATGAGAAAGTTCTAATATTAAACGCATTTTATCTTGGCTGTAATAACCTCTGATGCCTTTAGGCTAAGTTTGTTGATTAATGAAGTTAATGAACTCGGTGACAGGGTGAGCTAGTGCAGAGAGAAAAGCATCCTCAAAGGACACATTAAAAAACAGGAGCATAAAGGTCACTGGTCAGATGGCAGCAAAAGCCAGTTTGCTGCTTTTATATGTCCACCAGATTTAACAGTAAACGTTAGATGGTTGGGGAATGCCCCTTAAAGATTTGGCCATCGATCTTTTATATAAGCATTGTGCTCACCAAGTTAATTGGAAAATTGGGATATGTCTATTGTAAATTAACCATCGACATTTACGGACTATATTCTGGGTCAAATTTGACTTACACTGCTTCAGATGTTGGACGTACACAGTGTTTTTGTTCTGTCACTGTGAGGTATTATTAACAAAATGACTAGTGCACAAACACACACGTAACTTTATATATCCCTTGTAAATATAATTAAGTTTTTCTTTTTATTTCTTCCTTTAGTGCTACTTTTATATAGTTTGCTCTATTTTATTGTTTAGATTTCACTGTAATTTAAACATTTTCAAAATCTGTTCATACATTTTCTGTGTATGTATTGTGAAGTTCTTTTTTTACTGTGCAATCCTTTATTATATAATGACAATAAACATTATATATTTAAATATCTTTATTCATTCCCTCTGGAACCAACAGTTAGATGAAAATGTGTCCCACTTAAGTGACACCGAGACATTAAGCCCCCACCTATCCATCACATGTATAAGCGTTTAAGTCAGGGATCAGCTAGCTACATGAAAATGTAAATGAAATATTCTCCTAGGCAATTTTGTAATGATGACTCAATGAAGCGGGTAACCGCTTACCTGTTAGGGCAAGCGGTTGGAATCCACAACCGACAAATGAAAGGTCATGGTTTGATCCCTGCGTGTCCTTGAGCAAAACACAGAGCGCCCAGCTACTCTGTGACGGTGCATGGCATATAAATGTGTCGGTTGTGGATGAGGGCATTAGATAACTGGCAACTGGTGCAGTCTGGAACAAGATAGCAGTCATCATTTGGGGTCCAGAAGATATTTCCAGACCTTGTGGGTTTTCAGTGGTGGAAGAAGTATTCCGTTTCTCTGAGTAAAAGTACCATAATAACAGTATAAAAATAAAAATACTGTAGTCCTTCAATTTTGAAGGCAAACGCTGCACTTTTTCTGAGCACCAGAGTCCCTTTAGTAAACATCTCATTTAACTGACAGTCTTCCCCGCGCTATCCTGGTTCTGGTTCTCCGTGCTTCCCTTCCCTCCAGTAAAAAGTAAAAAGTACAATATATCCCTTTTGAAATGCAGTGAAGTAGCAGTATAAAGCACAAAATGTAAAGTACACACACCTAAAAATACTACTACCACAGTTCAAGAGAAATAGATTTTTCTAGCGCTGTATGCCAGAAAAGACAGGTTTTCTTTTTTCATTGATTTTCTTCCAGGAAGATTTTTTGCAGGGGTGACTGCAAAACTCTTTGCTCCTAAAGTGTCTTAGTGCAAAGATCTCTTTGTTATTAGTCAGTGGAACAAAGACAACTCTCGAAGACAGGGATCTCTGGGGAGCCAGCTACCTCAGAGCGGAGTATCTGAGATGGGGAAGAGGGATGTGTACGGGGATCGGGGCTCTCGAGGACTGACTATCTGGTTGAGACGAGCACAGCTACAGTAGTGTGGCAACAAAGTGCAAACACTCCACTGACGACGAGATGCATCCACAAACTGCTAAATGCCAACCTGACAAAACACAAGATTTTCCTCTGATCTCGGGTCAGCACACAAGAGCACGTCTCCTTCAGAGAGGTTTTGTGAGGTTTCAACAAGCTACATTGTTCAATATTTTCCAGAAACAAATAATAGAACATGGTTTTAGTGGATACTTATGAAGTGCTGATGCTGTTTTTCTTTGTATGCGAGTGTATTTTATTATAGATCTACCATTTTGTATAAAGGTCTCATGGATGCAATAAAGAAACAGCTCCCTCGGCAAAGCTACATCAGGGTGTGTATGTAGAATACACCAGTCTTGGATCACAGAAGTCCAGGATTGAGAAAGATTCGATCATGTTAAAACTTATTTGCCAAATATACAGAAAAAATACATGAATGCACAAGGTCTGGTATGAATAAATATAATCTCCCTCTGTGTGGTTGTGCACACCCAGAGGGGAATGACTTACAAACACTTTGTACTTGAATGTCCTCTGTAGCCTCCTCCATAAAAGCGCAGTTAGACTTGCTGACTTTCCTTTTAAACCAGGTTGGCACATTGCACTGACTTGCAGTAGCAAACTGAGGGCTCTGCCTCCTAAAAACTGTGTGTTCAAGCTATAAGGACGATATACCATTCAGAAACCAACTTATTTAAAAATATGAATCACACGTGTGACAACTGATTTGTGCAGATCTCAGTTAAAAAAATAAAAGTTTTTAGTCATCTTAAACCACATCCATATTTGTCAATTCGACTACTAAAAATGTAACATTTCTGATGTAATCACGAAGGATCCAACTGCTCTGATGCTTAGCTGGGAGACAAGAGATTTAAATACTGCACACTAAAAGATAATTGCTGTATGGTGCCTATTTGTCAGAGATCTCTTTACAATCTCAAGAAACTGTTTCAGGCCTTTTCTCAGGAATAATGCTTTTTAGAAACATTTAGAGACAACACAAGGTTAGTTGTACAATGAAGGGAGGGATGGACTGGAATATTAAAGGGGTTTTGTGGGTGTGTGTGTGTGTGTGTGTGTGTGTGTATATATATAGATAGCGCTATTGTAAGGTTTTACGTCCACTGTTTTGCAGTTACAAAAAAGTCTCTCATATGCACACAGAATTCAATAGTTCAGTGCACAGTGAAACAGTGCATGTTCAGCAGTAGATAGATGCTAATTATGCTAATATATCCCAATTAAGCAAGGTCTCTATGGAGACAAAGCTTCAAAGGTTTTGTCTGAGCATGCTGTCATATTGGTTAGAGGAGAATGTGCTCTTGGGGTATAGACTCCAAATAGCAGGGGGCCTTAAAATGACCAACACTGTAAACCAATAAAATTACTTTCCATACAACTAAACTGCACTCTCAATTATGTTTCGAGGGAAACATATTCACTTCCGTATTACGGTTGCAGTTTGAAACAGTTTAAAACGTGGATAACGTTGTAAATTAAAACAATACAAAACGCCAAAAAAAATAGAATGCTACAAAACGGCTTCATTTCATTTAGTCAACAAAATCATCAAGTTTAGTAAAAAAAAACATCAGGATTCGTCTTAAAATTACTACAAAACTGAAACAAAACGAAACGCAACAAAAGCACATGGTTATGTATTGGCAACACATGTGTGATTCACACAGGATCCACCACCACCCTGACCTCCTCCCTCTGCGGATTTCTCAAAGCCATTTGAAACTTATTTGTGATACTTCAAAAGCAAACGTAATCCACGCCAAAATATGTTTCCCTCAAAACGTGATGCACAATGCAGTTTTGTCGTATGGGAGAGAGACGGGGCTGAAATGGACTGAAACGGGAAACAAAAAAGGGTGACGAGACAAAGAATAAACATCACGTTTCCCTTTTCCAGGGACATGACGATGCTCAGTTGCTGTTAAAATATGATCTGATACTTACCCTCACACCTATAAAACATGTGCACTAAGGAAATAGACAGTACTAATCAATAGTGAGAATAAATCAAAATGCACCCAATAATGTGAGCACATAAGAGCACACACACAAAAACACGCTCAAAGAGAAACTAATTATGAATCAGTAATACGTCTCTGAGGAGACACTAAACATCTGGATTGGATTTGCTAATCAGCTCCTTCTCTGCTGGATGAAGATGTTGCAAGAGAGGAGATATTATTAATGATGGGACCCGCTTCGACACACACACACACACACACACACACACACACACACACACACACACACACAGGACATTTAGCACACCTCTAAAATGTTGTTTACATCATGAGACAAGGTTCATTACTCTAATGTATCCCCAGCTCTGTCTCCTGGGTATTTTTTATGTACCTGCGTTCCATCACGTAGAGAGCTGTGTGTGAGCGAGTGTGTGTGTGTGTACAAGTGTTTGTGAGTTAATGTGCTGGGTTGCTACTTCATCACTCTTAATGTGTGTAACTTTGCAAGTAGTTTTGACAGATTATTTGAAATTCAAGTCTTGTTTTTTAATAGTTTGGTAAATTACAAAGCATTTTTTGTCCTATACATTGTTTTAACTAGTTCTTATTTTCAGTAATCTAATTAAAATTCTTGCATTTCATTTTTTAATATCTAGATTTCGTTCACCCCTTAAAGCAGAACATCTTATTTTTCCGATGCAATGTAGCAGTAGCAGCAGTATTATTATTATTATCATTAACGAATGCTATACTTGTGTTCCCTCTTAATGGCTGCATAGAGTTTACTGCATATTTTAGATGTTTGTGTTGCGCTCTTATCCAGAGTCAGTTACAGTTAGTATCAAACTAAACTAGCTTTAGGCATTGGATCAGTCAACATTACATGCAAACAATATGAAATGCCATGAGAATCACGGGATCCTAACAATCCTGCTGATGCAAGCACAAGAGAGTTGTGTTCAGAGAAGAAGTATAAGAAACAAAAGTTGATGAGACCGATAGAAAGGATTGTTGTACTTAGTGTAGATGGAGAGATTTTGAAGAGGGATATGATTCAGTGGGGAGAGGGGAGTGTGAGGATTTGTCTGTCAGAGGAAACCTTTAGGGGTAAAACAGATTATGGGGTGAGACTAACGCACCATTTTTGATGCCTGAACTGCGAGTGCAGCATGAGTAACATATGATGAGACAGGTGGATTGATCGCAAAGACAGATGTTAAACTGAGAGGAAACAACAGAGACGGGAAGGGTCAGACTAGTTATCCGCAGTCTGTCTGTCTCCTAATTGCTCCCATGGCTCAGCTTGTCAGAACAACAGCAGCAAAGTGAAGGACACTGGTTGAGGACAGGCGAGCACAACGACTGCTTTGCTTTCCTTCTTCGCTTTATCATTGTCAAGATGGAAAGAACAAAGTCTGGCTTTTTTTCATGGGCTAATGTCTTCATTTCAATTGTGGCAGAATGAACAGATGTTGACTGGCCATGAAACGAGCATGCTCCTCTAAGCTGCAGGACTTCGTTCTTTTGAGTCTTATCTGCCTAAAGTTCATCATATCTGCACAGGGCTTCAATTAAAAGATTACATTTGAATCCCACATATCATGGGAAAGAATAAAGGAAACAATATGTCCCCAAAATTAAACACAAAAATGTATAATTTTAAAAACTTTAGGCAAAAGGTTTAGGAACATCATGATTTGGTTTCAAATAAGAATGTGTTGATCACCGGATCATTATCGATTCCGATGCTGACCTTGTTAAGCAGATCAGGAATGTGCCAGACGTGACCGACCAACACTAAATGCAGTTTCTGTATTTAGGTCACGGTAGGCAGTCGACTTTTTGTGCCACACACTCCCTGGCCTCATATCACATGACGTGATGAAAATATTCCTTTTCTTGGGGTGGACCGTCTCAAAGGTAATAACAAAAATGCCTGCTTCAAATGCGGTAAACCCACACAACTACAGATGATGAAACATGGTCTATACCTATACTTATGTAAACCATAAAAAGAGTTATTGACTCCATAAACTTTTAGTGGTGTTTTTTTTTTTTTTTTACTAGAAAGCATTCAACACAACTTAAATCATAAGATACATGTGCAAGATGTTTTTTTTCATTCAAGTAACTGCAATAGTTCATTAGAAAATGGCAACAACAAAAGAAATTCAAAATGCTTATCTTGCAATGTTAAGAACTCCTTTGAATATTGCTAGATCAGCACCACACACTTAATATTTTTTCCTCCGGCAATGACCTAATCCACCGAATTTTATTGAAATATGCTGACAAGTTTTAAAGATATCCTGCTAGGTATCAGAACAAATTGCATAGTTTATATTAATGTTCACAGGCAGTTTTTATCTACCCAATTATATAAAAAAAAAAATAACTGTGACCCGATTTACTCCCCTGACTAAAAATCTGGTAAAACAGAATTGGATTAGATGGTGTTGTGATAATTAAAAACAGAGGTATTTAAACAACATCATGGACTGTTACATTCCTATCCTGAGCTGACTGATACAGAACACTTCAGGCTGCATGTGAATGTCAAGAGATGTAATGCTGTCACACTGCATGGAGTTGTATCCAGAAATATCAGTTCCTCGTATATTAAATCGGTAAGACGGATGATCTATACGTTTTCACGATCTGCTGATGTTGATAGGCAGACAGTCTGCTGTCCTTTGAGGTGTTGCTTTATATGGGACATGAAACAAGAAGTAGAGCAGAACAGAGGCCATCTGGACCTATAAATCATCCCAAATCACACAGCAGCGATGTCCGTCTCTGTTGTTATCTGTCGGTCTGCCTTCTATCTTCTCCTGAAGATTGCGACTTGTCTCCCCGTCCGCCCTATCTAAGTGTCTGTTAGCTGACACAGTGGGCCTCTCAATGACAAATGACTTTGACTTGACTCGGCAGGCTGACTTAACCAGGAAAGTGTTTGTGGTTCAGCTGAGCGTGAAGACGCACGTACTGCACCATCCAGCTGTACGTACGCTGTTTTTCTTTTGTTTACAAAGTTTCATGATTTTCAGCCTGTTAACAGCATCCTCTTCCCGTCTGCTTTACACTGATAACTGATTTTCTTGCTCACATAAAACCAATACAGCCATCATATTCATCTGAGGCCTAAACTGAGCATCGCAGCGTGAACCAATTCACAATTTAACAATGACAGTCAGCAGCTCAACGTGTCTATACTTCAAGTGTGTGTGTGTGCGCAAACCAAGGCTCTAGGATCTAGGGATCACAACAGGCAAGTTCATTTTATCACAAGCCAATTTTGAACAATAAGATGTCTGTGAATATCTGCCAATATGAGCTGGCGCGGTTATAATAGGAACTGTGAGCGTGTGTGTGTTAGAAATGTCGTAAAATGCTTCCCAGAGTTGAATTTCATGAGAGAGCATCAGCGGGCTGCCACTGATTGTTGGCTTGTTATGACACGATGACGAGAGAAAGATAAAAAAGAGGGTTTAAGGATACAAAATGGCAAACAAATGTGAGAGATGGAGATGATTGGAGGGAGAGAAAGTAAAATTATTGAAATTCCATGACCGACATCTCTGAGTTCTTTTGAATGCAGCACATATTCACTCTATACGAGTATGACAGATGTGCTCAAATTTGTATCTCACTTGAATGTATGTGTATGTGTGTGTACATCAGTGTGGAACAATACGTGGAAAAGGAGTCTGTGCGAGATTCCGAACCGCAACAGTAATTACCTCCAACCTGACAAACAGTGGAGGCATACTGTGGAGGTGGTAGATTGCAGCAAAGCTTTTATCAGAAGGCGAAAGTGAAAGTAATAATGGGATAATTGTTTTAGATGATGGCTGCCTCTCCCGTCGCTACCTACACAGGCCTGCTAACTTCTGCTGGCACCGAGCGGGTTCGGCTTGGCAGTCACGGCTCTGTCATGTGGTCAGTGTGTGTGTGTGTGTGTGTGTGTGTGTGTGTGTGTGTTTGTGTGTGTGTATGTGTGTGTGTGTGTGTGTGTAATGAGGTTTGTGTTGTAGTGTCAGTCCTAGCAGTGGGTGGTGCACGTGGGTTTGAAGTGTGTGTATGTGGGGCGAGAGCTGGCTAAGTGCACCTTGTTTTCTGGATAGGAAGCGAGCCAGAAACCAAGCAGGGCAACACAAATTAAATCTCCCTTTCATCAATTTCTACACCTGCTTCTCTCAATCCCTGCACTATTGCACCGGACTAGTCCTTTCCTCTCTTCCAAGTCCTCATTTTAAGGGACGCCCTTCATGGCATTTTCTTTGTATCAGAAAGTCTGCCGCTGAGCTTAATGGCAAAGATGGACGACAAATAGAGTAGATGTTTTTTCAGCAAAGGTCATCAGCTGAATTTAAATCAAAAACACTGATGCCACAACAGCGCACCTTTCTTCTATCCTCAATTGAATCCCTCTTAATGGATCCCAACCAATATTGATATATCGTATTCGCTGTAGCAAATCAGTAGTATATAGACATCATTTTTAGGATAGGGCCGGATTAAATCTTGTTAATATGAATTGACCAAAACATTCAGTTAAAAAATAAACTCTTAAAAACAGAACATTGGGAGACAATATAAGAGTAAATATAAGAACGGAAAACGTCACTTAAATTAAATTGTTATCAATAGAAACTACAAATACAAAGTCAAAGAAATGAGGAAAACATTTTATATGTATTTTTTAATAATATAAAATAAAGTAGCGTGGGATTTGACAAGTATAACTATATTAGTAAATTATTTCCTAATATTTAACCGTTACCAGTGGCTCATTCATCTTTAAGTGTTAACTTGCGCATTAATTAATCTTTAATTTACCAGTATTGTTTTTTTCTGTCTATGTGATGCAAGCTACAAAAGAGGTTTTGCAAACATAATATATGTCAACAGACTGAACTCCATCTCACTGAGAGCTCTCCAGGTTCAGTTTGCTCGACATACAGTGAGAGCTTAAAACCTGGCTTCATTCCAGAATTCAGATAGTTAATGAGGGGGAAAATGTGCCCTTCTCCGTTTGTTCATGGAACAAAAACAACTATGGGCAATACTTTGTATCTCTGGTCTGCTGGGAGTAATCAGAAAGTCAGAGAAAGAGAGGGAGGGGGAGGCTAAAAGGCAGGCGGCGAGGGACAGAATGAGAGTGGGAGGGAGGGATGAGGGAGGAGTAAGAACTGACACCTGGTCCAAAGGGAGGAATCTTTGGGAAATAGAGAGGGATGAAGTGAGTAGGGAATGAATGAAAGAGGCAGAGAGGGATAGCAGGGAGGAGGGAGCACTTGTGAGAATCCATCATAGTAAATCTACTTTAAGGCCCTTCTTTCACCAAAATATAACTGTATTTTATATTCTCGATGCTTTGTTCTTCAGGCAATAATGCATTGTGGATATCAACATGTCCGCCTTTTACCCTCTCCTACCATCTACTTTCCTTGCAGAAGGATCACTCTGTATTCACAGCAACACTAGCATTGGCCATATGTGTCACTGTGGATTTAAAGCTGCAACTAAACACTTGTCTTGTATTAAAAACAAGCTGCACAGAATTTCAAAATTTCAAGCATTTTAAATCAAAAAGGGAAAAGCAATGGAGTAAGCAAAACATCCGAGGAGCGGAAAGAAAACAGCAGAAGAGAAGAGAAGTGGAGGAAAGGATGGAGAGGGGTAAGCATGAGCGGGGCGGTGAGGGAGGGCAGATTAGAGAGCATTTTACACTCTGAGCTCTTCATCCATCAACACAATCTGCAAAGCTTTGAAGAGAGAAGAGATGTGCAAGCTTTTCACCCAGAAATGTTTGCTCTGCACTGCACAGCATGCTTTATGTGTATGTGTGTGTGTGTGGCGGTTGTGAGTGTATGTGTTTACTTGTGTGTGTGTGTGTGTGTGTGTGTGTGTGTGTGTGTGTGTGTGTGTGTGTGTGTGTGTGTGTGTGTGTGTGTGTGTGTGTGTGTGTGTGTGTGTGTGTGTGTGTGTGTGGACTTGCCTGTGTGCCTGCAGAATCAGCTCTGTCAGTCAAGCAAAGCAAGCCGTTCAGTTGAGCGCCCCAAAACTAACCGACATCGCACAAAATCACACTGACTGAAATGCATTTTTGCCAAACAAAAGCTGATGCAATGTAGCAAGCCAGAAAGAACAGATAGGTCTGCTGCAACATTTTGGAGAACTCTGATAAGCAACAATTTCCAAAGAAGTCAGCTCAGCATTGCTGCATGGTAATGTGGACATTTTTGACACTGTGTCCTGATTTTGTTTCCCCTACGGCAAGTGTCACACATCCACAAGTCTGAAAAACATCTGTCAAGTGTATCCATACTCCACCGATTTATCATTGCGCTCCAACCCTACTGTATGACATTGTCAGACTCACAGTGGACTGCAAAAATATCAAAATAGATGCACAAGAACCAGAGGTTCTGGTGTCTTATGCTACTAACAGCTAATGTAGCCTTTACTGTTTAGCCTTTAAAAACCAATCAAATGCAAGCATTGAACACCTTTCTAGTATTTGTTTCAAATGCAGACTTCTCATAAGTGCTAATCACTGGACAAGGCTGGGCGATATGACAATATACACCATCAGATGATAGACATGAATCAGTTGTCAGAGATCCTTTCTATATTTCTGGTTGTATTAGGCCTTTGTGGGAAACATTGTAAATCAATGTGTGAAGCACCTTGATTGTTCAAGTATTACATTTGATATATTAATCAAAAACAGACCTGTATACATAAAACATTACTCAATTGAATTTCTTATCTGTAAAATACATGTACAAAGCTTTGTCTGTTGTTCTCACATAGATTTAATTATATTTTTTTACTTTACTAAAAGCAAACAATGGCCACTTAAAGTAAATTGTAATGTATTATAAAAATATTATAATGTATAACAGCAATGTGAATTATAATACACTATGATCCTTGCAACAAAATGTCAGTGAGTGACCAGCAATTATGAAGAATTATGAATAAGTCATTGTAAAATCATCATATCGTCATAGAAACTGTAAGTCAGTATAAAGGGGAGGACGTCCTTCAGCCTATTAATGAGCTATATTTGACATCAGACAGGTTGAGCAGGGATAAGAATGAATGAGAAACCTTTTCTGCCACAGTGCTGACATGCTTGTGCTGCCAATGCCCGAACACAGAGCTCATTGCATCGCTTTCGAGTGCTAAAGAGACACAAGTGAGACCGTTTTGTTACTTAACCTTGACAGTATGCTCTGACACGGCTTCAGTGTAGCAGTGTGTGAATATAGCGTGTGTGTGTGTGTGTGTGTGTGTGTCATGTAAACGCGCTGTCACAGCCTCTTTTAGTGTCCGAATCTCATTCTACTCCTCACTTTACACACACACACACATACACACACACCTACACTTAGACCTTTGCACACCACTTTCTCTCCTCTCTCTCTCTCACTCTCAGTCAGGGTTGCCATGGAGGGAGGTTTTCTTTGCTGCCATGACAACGTGAATTCTCTTTGGTCTCCCCTAACGACAGAAGAATGGAACAGACAGCGCCTGGTTGATGTAGATGTGTTTGGACCGGTAGCTCAGTGATTCTCACACACACCGCTGGAGTCACCTGTCCTACTCTTTGCCAGGGAAGAGTATAGTGGTGGAAGAAGTACTCTGCTCCTTTACTGAAGTAAAAGTAAAATCCTACTGATGTAAAAGTGCTGCTTACTTTCCTGCGTGAGATGATCATTACCAATTCTTCCATTTGTTTGTCAGAGTAATTTGCAGGTCTATTTCTAAACCTGGTCACACAGATTTCATTTTGGGAAGCCAAGGGGGGGGGGAAATGTCAGATGAATAAATATTCTGCTCCTCAGTATTACTTCAACCCACACACAGGAAATGTTATACTTTTGAGTGCAGTCTCTGCAAGTGCAGTATGTTTTCTTTAAGAAAGCACCAACCAAACGTTTTCCTTCCCGATACCAAATTCAGGCTATCAACTGAAAGCAAGCACCGATCCTATATCAGTGCTGAGTGAATGCAACTGATGGCGGAAACACAGATTTATTATTATCAGTTCATTCATCAGAAGTTTACGAGCTCATTAAATCTTACCTTAAGTCTCTCAGACACCCCGTCAGTAAAGCTGATGGTGAACTCCTCCACCTTGGGAACCTTCAGCCTCTTCTTCTCTGTCTGGTACTCAGTGCGGGTTTTCACCACCACCTGGAGGAGGGAGATAAACCGTTAAAGCAGTTAAATACTCAGGTATGCTAAAGGCAATGAAAGGTGTATGGGTGTTATTGCAGGAGGGAACTGTCAAATGTTTTCACATTTTGAAAAAGTCACCAGACCTTTCAGAAAAATGAAAGGCAACGACGGCGCATGTACATGCTGTCGCCGGTAATTCCCACGAATTTTGCTACATTTTTGTCTTTGGTGTCTTTTAGTCTTCATACTGGAGCACCTATGGCATATGACCGAGTATACTCATCAACATCGGAGAAGTAAGCGTGGGGATTGACTGATTCGTGGGGAGCGGACCTTGAGGCGATCACCGTGCAAAGCCGCCCACCCAGCCAGAGTTGCAGGACCAAAACGCCAAATCTGCATCAAATCCCGAAAGTGGATTGGACTGCCGCAGGAGGAGAGGGAAGAGAGTTGAGTTGTAAGCTAAGCCAAACCAGCTAAGACCTAAGGCTATTCCACTACTCAATCTGCTCCTGGCGAATGGCCGATCGCAGGAAAATCCAGGCTGACCCAGCAACGGTTGGTCTGTGCCTACATCTTTACATAGACCAACCCCCTCTCCCCCCCCGGCTGTACCTGGTAACAGCCTTTATCTGAGCAGCCGCCTTCTTTATTCAAGCGTTGCGGGATCATGGCCATTATCCATGAGCGTTGAACTGACTCTGAATCTGGCACAGACATCCTTTCCTATTGATATCACAAGCTCATTAGACAGTTTGTAAGAGAACACTAGTATAACACAGATGTGAGAGTTATGGCAGCATGAAACACGAAGCAATTGACCCCACTACTTTCAGGCTAGTGTCTGAGACCGTTTTCTCTGGTCTAACCCACTACACACTTTGACCACGTTTGGATCGACTTACAGCTGTGAGTCAGCTGTCTCCTCTATGAACATTATTAAAACCAAGTACTGATTCAGGCTCACCATAAAAAAGAAGAAGAAGAAGGAGAAAAGGGGATGCTCAAAGCTTGGTTTGCACTTTTTCTAAAAGAGGCACTTTTATTTTATTCAGAAGATTCTATCTTGTTTTCTTTTACTTTAAACGCAGGCCTTCAATCCATTGTGGTAGGACTCATTTTATTCGTGGTTAAAGCTATGTCCACACTACTACGTTTCCATTTTAAAATGCATATATTTTTGCTACGTTTACACAGAGCGTCCGCGCTAGACTGGAGTTTTAGAGCACCGAAAACGGATACGTTTTCAAACTTATTAAACGTCTTCATCTGTTCAAGCTCTACTGTATGTTAATAAGGTCCAGGACCCAGAATTTAAGACCCTCAGTCCAAAGGGGAAACACTGTGCTTCGTGCCGGCAGCTAGATGGGAAAAAAAGAGTCATCCAGGGCACAACCCTGCCCCAGTAATGTCAGTATAACTCTCCTCAAGCAAACCGGTTTAGAGGAATGAGAGGGACACAGAGCGAAGAGACGAGGTGAAACTCACAAACTCTTATGGCTTGTCTACTTTTTAAACACTTTGGAAGGTACTGGTTCTAAATGGTAAATGGACTGTACTTGTATAGAGCTTTACTAGTCTTCCGACCACTCAAAGCGCTTTAACAGCCATTCACATCCATTCATACGCTGATGGCAAGGGCCACCACTACCTATCATTCATACCATAGGCACAGCTACGGGAGCAATTTGGGGTTAAGTGTCTTGCCCAAGGACACATCGACATGGACTAGCGGAGCCGGGAGCAGCGTCTCCTCCTGCAGTCAGTAGCAAAGCTTCACCTCACTGCTCCGCCAGTCCTCAGCCAACACCGACACCACGCGACTGGAGGCCCAGGTCATATTTCTGGGCCCGCTGGAGGGTGAGGGAGGCATGGGAGAACCAGAACCAGGACTGCGCAGGGCAGACTGTCAGACCCTGCTGTAGTATAATGAGAGATTGATGAGAGACTTGTGCTTGGAAACCCTACCGCTTTGTCCACAGGACTGTCAAAATCAACATTAAATTCTAGTCCATCATAGTAACTTTTTGTTACTACGATTATGTTTTGTTTTAGATTTTGCTTGAAAAAAACCTTTCCTCACGTACAATTTTCCTAATTCTGATGCGACAGATCAGTCTGCGAGTAAAACTTTTAGAAAATGAAAACTATGGATGAATTCTGACCACTAGCATTTCTTAGCACATAAGTAATAGACTTCTATCCAGCATTTACATTTACGACTCATTTACTCACTTCAACAACTTAACAAATCAGGAGTCTCATACGTATCTATCATATTTAACATTACATTTCTGGGTTATCCTCTTAACATTGACTTGTAAAAATCCTAAATGTGAATCCTTAGAAACTTGATTCACTTTTTGTCTCCGCTTTAGTATCATCTCATCTTTTTGCAGCACTGACTTCATTTAACAAAAGAATCGCTTTTACCAGCCTTTACCTCATCCCTGCACCTGCTAAAAAGAGAAAGTGTTCCTACTGTTTTGTGCATTCGCTGTATTTTAATGTGCACAAGAGAGAGAATGTGTACAAATGACAAGGCAGAGGAGAGGTGGAGGAAGAGAAAGAGAACAATGTCCCAGTGTCCTTGTGGCTAATTGCGCTGCCTCTGAGCAGCTCTCCTTCACTTTGAGACAAAGCCAGAAACTGCTGTGCTCACAAACTGGCTCCACTATCTGAATAACAAAGCCATCAGTTGGCTCTAGAAAGCCCTTATCTAAAGAGTTGACGGCCGCAGTAGGTGCACTGAATATATTGCATTTGATTGGTCCCCTGGGGCTTTGGAGCCTTGTGGCCTTCAGTGCAGTAACACCAGACATCATAGCACAAACTTATGTCTCAATTTTGCCTCAACTTTCTCTTTCTCTGACTCATTTCACAATAATATGCTCAGGGCCCACAGGTTCAAACACAGCAGTGCTTCATGTTGCTTTATTACTCTCTCCCCACCTGTACCTCTCACTCCTTTATTTCACATTACCTAATGACGGGGCTATCAATCAACATTGCCTCATTTACACAGGCCTTTAGCTCTCAGCAGCATATAGGAATCTACTTAACAAAGTGCAACCTTCTCTGATTACACATCTCCAAATAGTCCTTGGGAAACCATAAATTCATAAGCGATTATATGTTGTTTTACAAAGCTTGGTGTAAAAAAACACCAAATGAACGATGCAGCCATGAACAATCGTGATAGGATTTGTTCCCCTTTTTGCGTGTGTGTGCTTGCGCCCGCGTCCCCTTTTTGCGTGTGTGTGCGTGCGCCCGCGTCCCCTCTTCGCGTGTGTGTGTGTGCGCCCGCGTCCCCTTTTTGCGAGTGTGTGCGTGCGCCCGCGTCCCCCTTTTGCGTGTGTGTGCTGACCCCGACGCGCGGAGGATGCGAGGGCCCGTTCATCGCTGCTCGCAGCTTTAATTTTTCATTTATAATTTCTCTTGAGACTTTATTTATGTGTATTTAAGTGGTCAAGTGTAATTTTTTTTACTGTGGCTTTGGGGATTGCAGTCAGATGAAACATCTAAATAAGTGTTGAGTGGATTGCTTTGACATGTGTACAGACATTCATGATTCCCAGAAGGTCCTCCAAGAACCAAAATCCCAATGACTCTAATGATCCCCTGACTTTTCCTCTAGTAATATCAGCTGATTGATATTTAGTCCAGAGTGACTCTTGACAACTATTGGATGTATCTTCATGCACAGGATGAATTGGGTAACACTTTATAATACAGCCTGTGATTTACAATATAATTATGTTGCATGAATTAGGTATCAATGAAACACTTACCAGTTCCTATAGGTACATAAATGCCCTCTCAGTCTTACATTTATAACTAATTATTGCCATGAGAATCTGCTTTTATTGTACTTGAACCATTACTATAAAGAACAGCACCTACACTGTAGTCAAACCACAGAAAATAAATTGGTCGGCAATTTTTCTTATGCAGTGGGAAAGCCTAATGCCCTGTTAAATCATTTAAAGGTGTAGCTGTACGCCATTGTCCCTCATTATTACAAGATTTTAAACCATTTTCCTCAAGCATTCCACCCCAAAAACTGTGTCCGACAATTACCAAGTACTTACCGGTAAACAAGTATTAGTCTACTTCCCCTTTTTTTCTAAGATGTATAGTTTTTACTACCTTTTTCCCTTTAGTCTGGTTTTATTCTGCTTAGGGCTGGGTATTGTTTAAAAAATTACGATATCACTACCAATACAAGTATCCTGAATGGAAGATGTGTGTCTGTCTACGGGTTAGCTAATTGCCTCCCTCTGCACTGTGCTCATACAGCATAGTTGCCGTTTGACCTGTTCATGCTGTTCATGCTGTTCATGCTGTTCGCACTTTTAGTTGCTAGCCACCGGCTCGACCATCTCCATGTTCAGAGTCAATTGCAGACAATCACGACTGAATGGGTTATAGCTGCAGTGGTAGTAGGTCAATAGCATGACGCAATAAATCAAAGAACGCTTGCGATGATTGGCTGCAAAACTATACAAATATTAATCTTTTAACTAAATCTGGGTACAAAAAGGATCGCATGCAGGTATCGTTAGACTGGAGAAGTTTCTATACTACTTCATACTGGCTTTTTTTGATGCATACCTTTAAAGTATGGAGAACCATTACCAAGGCCTTCTTCAGCTATAGCCTACCAGTAGAAACGGGTACGTTTTTTTTTTTGGTACCTGATTGATGCAACAAAATTAGACTGCACGTTGTATTATAAAGTGTTACCATGAATTGTAATAACTTTGACTTTTCATCTCAACTTTTGTCCATCTTACAATTTGGTGTTCTTTAAAGCGAGCTTAACAGCCGCACACGTTGGCTGTAGACTTCTTTTAAATTAAACTTCTTCACTTCCTGTGACCTTTGAATATGTCAATAAAACTGATAGTGACTTCTACATTAGTAACAGGAAGGTAAATGAGTCCAGCACATACAGACGCTCACCCTCTGCTGCAATTTCCTTTGAGAATATTTTTACAGATATTCAATTAGTCCTGTATATTTAATGCAAATATCTCCATTCAATGTGACCTTTTAATATTGCCATGACTGATGCAGAGACCCTTTTAGATCTGTAATAGACCTCCAATTTATTTCTGTGTGGTGGAATACATGTCACACGTGAAAATCTAAAAGAAATGTCAGTCAAACTCAGCCAGCGACTCTTATTTATTTAAGGTTTGATATTGTAGTACGAGCTGGTAAAGTGTTCTTTTCTCCTTGTCTTCCCCAGTATGTTATTCCTCAGACCTGTTATCACTATGACTTCTATTTCATTTCTCATCCCCAAAGACTGCGCTGCAGGAGAGTTGGTCTTTGGTAGAGTTTCAGTGTGGAAGGAAGCTGCAGACACTTTTCTTGACATGTTTGATTCTGTTCTTTCCTTGAATAAAACGGTTATTGTAATCCATATACGAGGGAGCTCCTTGTGGCAGCTGTACAACATCAGTTCTGACAGGATGAAGTGATGATTTAATCAAAGGTAAATTGTTTAAACTTTGGGTTGTTTAAAGTTTGGCTGTTTTGTTGTTTGAATAAGACAAAACTAATGAAAAAGTGATTCTAAAATAAGATTAGTAATATCTGGTTATAAATCTGTAAAACCTGTCACAGACCTTAACTTACAAAATAAAAACATTTCAGAGGATGTTATTACCTCTACTTTCAATAATATTTAGTTAATCCTACCTCATCAACTCCTGATCTTGATGTTATATCTTTGTTTTTTAAATCTGAATTTTTTTGGGGGAGACAGCGTAAACAAGCTGTAAACATAACATTGACATTATCGTCTTTTAATTTCACAAATTAGACGTATTAGCTGCCTATTTACAAATCCAACAGAGCAACATATAGTCAAATATTCACAATATTCCTTTTAGCTATGTTTTTGTTCTCCATCAACTCAAAATACAGAGTGAGTTTTCAGAGCTTTTTTGCTGTCAGCAGCTGCCTGCTGACACTAACTCCAAAAAAATTTGCTGAAAGATATTAAAAGGCTTAATAGAACTGAGGAGAACTGCAGAAGTGTAAATCGATCCGTATCCACACAGCTAGAATATAATCCAGCTGAGCACAGAGTCCTGAAAACCACTGGTCATCCAACTAACATGCAGCACTGCAGTACTGTTGGACAACACAGTGTACAATACAAGAGTATGAAATAAATACACAAATGACCACTAAGCACAATATGCATGAATGTTTTTCATTACTTAAAATACTAAAGATTTCCCCTGTTGCAGTTATTTCCTGCTATTTCTGTTTTGGACTATTTGAAGACGTCACCTTGGATCTGGGATATTTTGATGCATATTTTTTCTATTATTATTATTTTATGACATTTCATTGAGTCTCTCCACCCTCCTCTGGTTGTGGTTGTTGTTGTTTTTTTGTTGTTTTTTTCAAACCAGCAATCCAATCAAGATATTGGTGACCCAGCAGTGGCTGTGACGCGTCCCTGCCCAGATGGAATCAAATCTAATACCTCTCTAATGCCTCAGCCTCTGCAGGGCCGCGCAGCATTGTTATGAGCCGGTGTGTGCGTCCGTACGTGAATGAACTTTGCTGTGACTGCACCCTGCCCCTGTCAATTTCCGTAGGTAACCCTGTAGTCGGGGAGGTCACGCTATCGTCAGGCAGGATCAGGGGGAAAACAGCTGGGGTCGTATTTGTAAAGCTGCTCAGAACCGCACTGCTGATCTAGGGAACTAGACAGGTCACATGACCCAATAAATCTTGCTTTAGCTTTAAAGGACGGAGAGAATGAAACTGGTCACAGATCAGATTCTGAAAGGCTGATAAAAGCTGATTAACAATGAACTCCTTCTGGTTGGGACAGGTGGTAAAAACAACCTTACATTTAGTGAGATTAAAGAGATTAGGTTTAGAGATAGAAATCACACAAAGGGTATGGCTTCCTACAATACTGCCATTTTCCTTTTAAAGTGGCCATTATCAATATTGCATAAAAAAAACAATGTATGACAATGTGAAATTGATGTGGCAATGTGAAAGGGGTCACTCGTAATGATAAACCTACAGAGACAGTTATCACCTGAATCTGAAGCTCCCCTCGGCTTAATGGAGCTTTATGGTGGTTTCAGCTCATTGTTTAGCTAACTGGCCCACAACTGTATTGTTTATGTGTCCGGTCCCCCTCGACAAGATGTTCAGCAGCCTGAGATGTGCTGGGCCAATCACAACTTTTATGTGTTTGAGACGAAGACTGTACTAAGGAGCTGTGTTGAGGCATTTTCAAAAACAAAGTCGACAGGAAAGAATTGTAGCCTATTATAATTACTGTACTACTTGTGCGTTGATAGTGAATGTAATGTACTGGAGGCCATGCCCACACCCAATTCCCCTGTTTTCCGAATTTCGCTCATTCTCATCTGATGTACATTTGCTAAATAAATGAAAATGTTGCTCTCTATCTGCTGGATGAGTAAATTAGAGCCCTACCAACAAATAGGAAAGGCCAATATATGGGCTGGTATTAGTTCATTGCTGATATATCGTATTGCCGTGTATGTCAGTAGCAAATGACGAGAAATTCACATACCGAACTTTTATGGTTTGTCCACCAGCAATTAGTAAGTAGCTACTATATTTTTCAACTGTAAAATGTGTTAAGACAATGAATATGCCAGTATCATTATCTAATTGATTTTTAAACTCTCAAACCCTTTATTGTTATAGTCATAGTATACATTGTTTGCCAACAGGTTTGCCTAATTAACTTAAAATACGATATGTCAATGTTGTGTCAACAACTTGTTTCCACATACTCCAATTGGCGAAAACAAAATCAGTTGATGCAAGTGTGAGGACTACCGATACTGAAAACTGGCCTCAAAAGGACAACAATAATTCCACGTGGTATTCTAAAAGCACAGAAGAGTGTGATCATAGACATACACAGTATAGGATGTAGTACAGGGTGCAGAATTCTCATTAAATGAACTGTGATAACCATCATCGACACCTCCCACGCTCTGATGTCTAATTACAGCTTTCATTATTATTTCACTTGGCCTCTGTTGCTTTCACGCATTACTTGTCAGGAAGACAAACTCCCATGTTTAGAGCTGGAGACAAATTCAAAAGATTTAACTGCAAATTGACCTTTACGACTCCCACACAGTCCCACGAAAAAACAAGTGGACCCATCTGCATTTGCAGTATGATTTATAAAAATGAGAAAAACATTTTTCGCTTTAATATCTGTAAGTGCAGACAACTTAAACCACCGGTATTTCTGTTAGCAAGTGAGCAGCATACGAACTCTGGTATCAGCTGTCAGCGAAGTGTATCCGGAAGCAACAAGCAACCCCAATCTTTGTGCCCGCGTCTCTCGAGGCATGTAAAAATTCACCGATCAACAAAACAGCAAGCCTTCTTCTCTGACCTCTTTTCCTTTCATATGTCAACAACAATTACTTGCTGGTGTGTCGCAGGAGCAAATACTCCACCCAGCTTATTTTCTCTGTCGCTCTACCTGATCAGGAAATCAGTCAAATACACTTGACATGGCAATGTATGTATGTTTGTGTGTGTGTGTGTGTGTGTGTGTGTGCGTGTTTCATGATGGCAGCTTCGGCTACAGTACGTTGTGATGTTCTCAAGTCTAGTGGGTCTGATTTAATCAGTGTCTGACAGCTCTATGAATGTCATGTTACGAACTGTTGGATGCTGACAGAAACGACTTGTCACTCACGCACACACATGCCCACATGCCTGAATGGTACACACACACTAGAAGGCAAGCATGCCTGTGTGTTCTGCTGTGTGTGTGTGTGTGTGTGTGCAGTGAATGACAAGTCAGTTAACAGGAAAATAAAATGTAAAGAGACTGTGCCTCCCTCAGCAGACACACAGTGAGGGTTCAGGCTGAGCTGTGTGTTTCTGTCTGCAGCAGCATAAATGGACGTCCATTTTTTGGGAGTTTCTGAGAATTTTTCAACGATAAAAACCACTTGAAGAGATTGAACCAAAAATAGATACATTGTCATGCTTTTAAAGGCCAGGCAGCAGGTAACTTTGGTCCATGGTTCTTGTACCTTGGACACGATGCTATAAAAGGCTTTTGCCCTCTCAAGTTTGCTGTATTTTAAAGGCCCCACAAATTGATTATTTAAATGTTTTATTTAGGAAAGAAAGCCTTTCTCTCTCTCTCTCTCGTTTATAATGATAAGATGGGCAGAGGGGTAGGACTTATTATTTAAAAAATCTGATGTAGGGCTGGAACTCAAACTAATTCCTAAAATATGTTTTCGTTAGGCAATTGTTGTCTATGAAATATTTCATTACTAGAGCACAAATGGCATATGACAGAATGCACACATCGGTATTGGAGAAGGAAGCATGGGGATTGGATTCATTCGTGGGGGGGGGGGGGGGGGGGGGGGGGTTGAGACGACCACCCGGCCAGACCAGCCGGACCAAACACCACTGAGTCAAGATGAGGAGAGCCGAGATGGAAGCAAAGCTAACCCAGCTAGGATCTAAGGCTATTCAACCACCCAATCTCCTCCTGGCTAATTTCCGGCTAATCGTTTGAGCACTATTGTATGGTTTTGTTTATGCCTCCTTGTAGGATGATGTCACCGTGAAGGATGTAATGGTTTCCTAAAAGTTAGTCTCCACTTCATGTTACGTTCCTAAATGTCAAATCTCAAGTCATCGCGGTACTCTTATTCCGACGTGGACATGAAGGAGTACTTGAGTACTTGTGAAACTACAGGTAATACGCAATGCTGACCGTTAACGAAGTACAACTAAAGGCTGATTGTGAGGGTAAATGCAAGGTGGCATAGAGGTTTGAACATAGGTTGTATGGCATAAATACAAAGTATCTAATTCCTGTTTAAAACTGAATTGATTGTCCTAATAGACTCCTGTCCAAGGCCCTATCAGGAAGAGTGTATTGGTTTCAATAAAGTTGTATATCGATAATCCTTTTGAGTCAAATAACTTGTGCAATGATTCTATTATAAATAATGTCATCTTGCAGCTCTACAATGAGTAATTGATCAGTAGCTCAGAGTAGAAATATGGATTCATACCGCTGCAAAAGGCAATCATCACACTGTCACTGTGGTCTTGAAACAAGACAAACGCTGTCACACAATTGATGCAATATGAAGCTTCTATATTGTCTAATTCCATTCATTTTTATAATGTGCAATCAATGCAGCACTCTGTCACAACCTCATAGAAGCATCAATCACGCTCTCCACATTGCACTGCCACCATGGTAACTGGATTAACGAGCTGCGGTGCAGTTACTATTGGATGTCGAGATGATAAATGACAGTCTGTCTGGCACCAAATCTGTCTCCTAATCTCAGCTGGAAAAACAAAGGACACAGCTGGGTGACAGCTGAGATGACTTAATTTGTGAATGAATGAAAGGGTATGAGTGTAGGTATATATATATATACCCATGTATATTTGTTAGTGTGTGTGTGTTTCACACAAAGACGTAACCGGCTGTAGTCTCTCACCTTGTCAGGTGCTTGACTCTGGAGGCTGCCGACATCCAGTGGAGTGATGAGGGGCACATTCTGAAAGCCGTCCTCCACGCTCACAGGTTTGGCCCCTTTGTCTTGGAGATTACTCCCCAGTTTCACCATCTTTCACCGCCCTTATATATATCCCCTTTATTTCCCTGAAGACTGCTCCTGAATAGAGGAGGTGTTGAGAAAGAATGGATTTACCAAACAGCCTTTCAGGTCAATGAAACCTGGCAGACACAGGCTATTAGATGGAGAATATTCCAGTGTAACAGAATATTCAATTATTGCAATTTTAACTTAATATAACCTTTAAAGTACACAATAGCTTGACTATTTTTTTTTTTGGTTAAATCAAATTGGGAGCATGCAATCAATTATTGAATGATAAAAGCAGCAAAATACTCCAAAAAAAAAAACACATTTTTGTTTGCAATATAGTATCTATCTTATTAACCAAAAAACAAAAAGGGAAACAACTCAGCAAAAATCATCATCTTCTCAACCTTTCCCCATCACAAAAAAAAAAAAACTACACTGTATCCCCCAAAAAGCAGTTACTTACAGCTGATCGTCCTTGTCCGGTTCGTCCCCTCTGTGCTGCGGCAGTGTTTTGTTTCTGGTCACAGAGGCGGAGGGAAGCGCAGATAGAAGCAGGTGAGGCTGGAGACTGCGCTGCGGTGTTGCTGCTGCTGATGCTGCGGGAAAGCAACGCTGCACCGCCGGAGTCCAACTGAATGTCTGGCGGCAGGTTTCCTACCAGCGAGCAGCCCAACCCCCTAATCCAAACACAGCCTCTACTTCACCGTGCCGCTACACCCAGCTGCTGGAGCTACCACTAGGGGGATTTGTTTTTGCTTTCGGGAATCTAGTTTGTTTGACTGAAGTGGAAGCCGAATTAATGTTGCCTTTAAAGGCTCCTCGTAAACATGGTGAAAGCATATCCAATGCATTTATAATTGAATCATTCTTAAAACATTTATAAAGATAAGTTATTTTGTCATGGTAAAAGCCCCCTTTGCAATAGTTTTTCTTTTTCTTTTTAAATTTGATGACCAAATTGGACAGTTTGAGTTGAGTTTCGGTTGTATGTGAACGAATATGTGTTGACGTCTCTAAATGAACCATGATTTAAAAAGAAAACAGTCAACTTCAGCAGAATGCCTAAAAATGACATACAATTGTTGTATTCCCAAACAATGAGGTTAATGAGTCTAAATCAATTACCTTTACCTCCCAACGCATTCCAATTCCTCAGCAATCATAGAGAATTCACACTTTGCCAGCTGTTAATTTTGAAGGTAGAAAAATAAATCCTGGGAAAAAAATATTTGATATGCAAAATTCCCCACAGTACTTGAAAGCAGCGAAAAACATGTGCCAGTCTTTTTTCTTTTTTTGGTCATACAGCGCTATCTGGTGGTTAAATGAGTGACACACTCAGATTTGAGAGAATCTTTCCGTAAAAAAGAGATAGATGCTGGTATATATGTTTGTTTGTGGAAACATAGAGCTTTATGTGACATAAGGTGTTTCACTGGAGTCATTAGTTGTTTGTCTGAAAAATAAATAATTCATAAAAGCGAATAAGATATCAAAAAGGCAAGTAAAGTCAACATTACCAAAAGAAAAAAATATTTTAAAAGACATGTGCCGGAACGAAATCAAAGTAAGATACTTGCCTCACCTTACATTCTCTGTCTCTGTCCTCTGACCTTAGATATGATCAGATAAGCTACATAATACACCAACTCTTTGACAGCTACTACAGACTGGTGTCCAGGGAGAAGCCCATCCTGAAAATGATGTGGCCAGAGCCCATGCAGATCAATCTCAGACTTACTACACCGTAGTAGCATTATGAATTATCGTTACATGATTTTATATTAATTGATTATTAAATCTGACACGATCAATAACAGTACAATTTGTACTTTTGTGGCGATTGGCGCAGGGTTGTGTTGCGGTGTGGGAGTATCAATTATTAATGGCCCATTTAATGCCAAGTGACTGCACAATGTTCAACGTCTTTGTTCCTTTGGGTTGTACAGCTCTGGTTTGCGGGATATTTGATTGGCCACCGCAACATGATGTCAGGTTGTGTTTCTCCAAAAGTTGATTCCGTTTCATCTTTTCGCTGCCTTTTTTTTCAGCATCCTCTGCAGTACCCACTACCGCAGCCTAAAGGTAGTACCTATTAAAGTGAATGGGTCTAATCTGGGATCTAATGGAAGACCAAGGAAACCCTGGCATGTGCCGGGATTATTTGCTTTCTAGGCGTGCTTGAAAGGCACGTGTGTGAACAAAACACCATCAAACACAAGAAAAACAAATGAATGACTGATTGACATCTTTTTTTTTAATCAATTCTTCTCATCTCAATAGCGGCTTTGGTTTTTCTAAATATTTTGATGCAGCAGTCATGAACTTTCTTGGTTTTGCGGAATAAGCTACATTTAGCAAATATTCCCACTATATTCATTGCTAAGTGCATTACCTTTTTTTCTAGTTTAAAGTCACTTAGCTGCACATGTCAAGTTATACAAAAACTTCAGGTTTCTCATATTTTACATCAACAAATAAAGAGGGGTAGGACAGGGAGCATTCTTACAGAAGTTGTTGATCCACCGGACAAACTGTACAATAACACAAAATCAACAATGCGTGTTTGAAAATATATCAGATGATGTCAATTTAGAATTGAACATGAAAGAATGTGGACTTAAATGGGAATGTAAAAGGCAATACGGTAATATGTAAAAGTTCTCATGGCATTCCTATTAAAGGTTAATATTGAATGGGCTGAAGTAGACAAAAGGAATACCAGATACATCTTTGAAACAAATTTCCGTATTTACATGAGGTGGCTTGAGATCTAAGATTCAAATTGATGATAAGAGATCAATTCAACAGGGAGACCAATGAAAAGAAAAAATAGAAAAAAAAGCACAATTTAAACTTAAAAAACAGTTTAAAAAACAATAATTACAAAAATGTTTAACAAACAAACAAACATATTCCTTGTCTGTATTGATTATTTCTTTAAATGTGAAATGAAATGAAAGAGGAGCAGACATTGACATGTTTTGTACATTTGATAAGATTTGGCTCCTGGTGTGGTCTTTCTGGGTTCACTGCCTATACACACGGTCCCACGTTCGTACTGTGAGACAGTTGTGTGTTTGTGTGTGTGTGTGTGTGTATTGCATATTGCAGATAGGGATAAACAGAGTGACACACGGAGGTTACCGAGTTCTGCGTCGGACACATGTGTTTGGCCTGCGTGTTGCCACAAAGCCGTGTTTGCAGTAGCACTTGTATGAGCCAGCGGTGTTCACACAGCGAGCGTTCTTGCATGGACTGACACGAGCTCCTGGTTCTGCACACTCATCAATGTCTGAAAAATAAACATAATCAATGAGTGCAAGCTGTTAAAACAGTGCTAAATACAAATATTAGTCTGTGTATATGCCTCTATTGGCTACTGTGCATTCCTCAAAATGCATTAATTCATTATTTTCTTTTAAGTTAAAAAGTTTTTGGGATTATGTATTTTTGTAACAACAGAAAGTGCAAACCTATACAGCGGGTGCGTGAGTGGTCCAGCCTAAAGCCTGTGTTACATTCACACATGGTGCCCAGATAGGAGCGGACACAGCGGCCATTTGCACAGCTGCACTCATCTGAATCCTCCTCTGAACTGTCACCTTTTATAGACAAACAGGCAGGGCAGAGGGTGGGGGAAAAAATAAGGATTAGTTGGTGGCAAATAGATGAGTGTGTCGGACATATGACTGCAAAATGACTCAGGAAGTGTATAGCTTTACCTGGGTTGTAGTTGGCAAAAGCTGCCAGGAAATCCTGCTCCCCATCAGACTCAGTCTCCAGATGCATCTCACACAGACGACTGAACATCTCTGAACACAAGAATTTAAATGTCGTTTTAGCTCAAAATAAAGAGAAATCGGAAGTCGGCAGTCAAAGTTGAGCGGCCAGTCTGGTCTTCAGTTTGCTCACCTGAGTTTCTAGGTGGACAGGTGTTACACTCGGGCCCCCAGCCACGACCGTAATGACAGCAGCACTCCGAGTAGGTCACCACCATGCCGTTCCTGGGCTCGCTGCAGAT
Source organism: Leptoclinus maculatus (assembly GCA_032191485.1). Taxonomy (NCBI): domain Eukaryota; kingdom Metazoa; phylum Chordata; class Actinopteri; order Perciformes; family Stichaeidae; genus Leptoclinus; species Leptoclinus maculatus. Next base: position 13,783,737 of record JAVDOI010000001.1, on the reverse strand, counting down.
CAAGCCCTCGTCAACCCGCAGGAAACACACATCCTTGTGGGCTGCAGTGCGATCTGGGATAAAAAAGGAGCACAACTGTTATACAGTACATAGGTTCAGTACAGGAAGCCACATTCAGCCAGTCTCTAAGCTATAAGATTTTTTTTAAACAGTGTTGTGCAAGTCAGTGGACGATGTCATCAACACACAAAAATTGTGAGGCATATAAATTTGGAACTATAAAGACTAAATATAATTTTGGGTCAATTCAGCTTGTGAAAAGCAAGAATTAAGCCTAAAAAAATACACAGTATTTGGAAAATGAGTTTAGTGTTTGTGACAATCTACTTATAAATGATGAATGTTTGTCGCATGAAAGAATATCTCAACAAATCTAACATGCATTATGAGAACTAATTCAAATCAAAGTGAATTTGCACAAAATGTACTCATCCATTTATTCTCTATACAAGCCCAGCATGGTTGGGTGCAACGAGGGTCAGGAGCCTATCCAAGCATACATGAGGTACCTGTATTGCCTACAGTAGCCACTTTTTCAGATAGCTATGTTATACAGCCTTATGCAAGAAATAGACTACAGCCAAAAAAAAAGCCTAACTAAACCTAGTATAAACTGTTTGCACAGTATGGAGATCTGGCCATGGCACATGGAAGCTAACTTACAACTATTAAAGACTACAGACAAATGCTAAAGTTACCAAACTCATTTGAAAAAACAATGTCACATCTACAAATGACACTGTAAAAATGATCACAAGCACTTATCAGTGAGTGTAAGATTAATGGCTGTGTGATTAAGTGGCCGCATGTGTTGCATTGATGATTAAGATGTGCCGACAGTTAACGCTCATTAAACAAACAGTTAAAACATTAGGCCAACAGCTAATTGTTACAGCTCCTTGTGTATGGTTCAGTGTGCTTCCTTGTCTTCTGTAATTGTGAAGATGGAGTATAATAGTGTTCAAAGTCATTTTCTGGTCTGCAGGTTACAATGTGTCACACTTAAACAGTCCTGTAGCGTTAAACCGGCCATATTAAAGATATTTATTACTCTGTGAAAATGGCAATTGAAAATATACATATTACACATATTTCACATGCAAAATGATCACTAGTGAGCTCAGACCATTATCCACTAAATAAGCAGTTTTCAAATGCTGACTCTGTCTTTACTCTACCAGGACAAATCATTCTTATCATCTATAACAGCACAGACACAAATAGTTTTTGGAAAAATAGACATGCAGAGAAAAAGCTAAAAGTAATCACTTTTTTCTCACACTGGACATGCTTTGATATCTGTGCGCATAAATACAAAACATTCAATATGTATTTAAATAACTACACAAAGTGGAATCTCTCCAAAGAATGGGAAACTGTCTATGAAGTTGTTAAGAGGGGAAACACAAAGCCAGTACCAGGCCAAATTGGGAGGAATTGCAAAGAGCAACATGAGTGGCAGATGAGGAGGTAAGCCAAAACTCATTTTGGATCGGTCATGCTCAGGTGAGCCGATGCTGGTTTTACCCACCGTCATAGACGCACTGTTTCAGCGCTGCACTGAAGGTGAGGGGAGGGTCGCAAAAACAGTGAAAGGAGCCGGGCGTGTTCTCACACCTCCCATTCTTACAGTACGAGGGGTCCTGGCACTCATTCACATCTGCAAAGGGCACCACAGACACTGGTTACAGTATGAACATCTGCTTGGGGCCAGCTCTTAGTCTGCAGGTGGTGGACACAATATTGGGAAAAACAACCTTCTGCTACATCATGAAATTCGGTACAATAATAATGCAATAAATACTCCCTTTGTGAAGTCTGTTTAATTTTTTCCTAAAACTTTCAACTTTCATCTTTAACTGGTCACAGTGAGTTGAATCAACTCTGATTCAATCTCAACAAAAACTGAACATTTTAAGCCGCAGCATTCATTGCAAGTGATATTGTATTGTTTTGGATAACAATGTACAGTGGGTGCGGTTATTGTGTCCAACCCCCGTATGTCCCGTTTGCTTTCTGTTTACGTTTTTCACCATAAATGTTGCGTGCAATTTCTTATGACAAAATGAGCTTTCGGCCATGCATAACACTGCAGTTGGTCTCTAATAAACATTCGACCACACTGACATCTGCATGAAGGCTGCGGGTTAAGACAGGAAAATTGGTTCCAGCAACACTTCAACCAAGGAATGTTTTATCTGCTAAGAAGTTCGCAGGTGTTTTGCAGGTGATGCCGACATGAAGGCCAGTGTGTACTGGGATAATGGTGCAGAAAGCTTGAATAAAACCAAATATGGTGTCACTAGACTGAAACCTGAAGAATGAGGGTCTAGTACGCATTTAGACGGAATGTTCAAAATCGACTGGGTTTTCCAACACTCTTAAAATCCCACCTGTTCTAAATCCCAGACAGTACCAGACAAGTAAGTCCCTAAGACTTGACAATATGAAACAATTGATTAGAATGTGTTCACATCTAGCACTTTTCAGGTTAGCCAACTGCTTTCTAAAATGAACAGGTTAATGGCAAATTGTTAATGGTCGTAGTGGTAACAGGGAGACCAGAGCCACCCGTACAAGAACTATCCTGGACTAACGGGTCAGATGAGGAATGTTAAGCAACACCTTTTCTATGTTTGTATCTCTTTCATTTCAGTCATGACTGAATACTAACAAAAAGGAGGCTTTCCAGGTGCACACCTGTTGGAGTCCAGAGCCCACATGTTTGACCTAACAGCAAGAATGCAAACACATCTCCCATTCCGAGTGTGAAGGGAACAAATGTTGGCCACATTTGCTGCAGACAACACTCTCCTTAAAATACCTCTGGCAACATGGTAATAGCACGGCCATCTGAAATGTGTCCTCCTTAGCCATTTAATACTCGTTCCTCGCTGAATTTGCTTCTGCAAGGGAGCAATTTAACTGCATGTTCCCAAACTCTGGCCATGAGGAGGAAAAAGTGAACTTCAAGTTTACAATTGTTCACCAATGACTGGGTCTACCTCGCCTGTCTGGTATCCGATGCAACTCAGTATCAGGTGGGGATCAGTTCAGATCCTCTTCATCAATACAACACTTGAGCACTGGCTTCAGGTTTTTTGGAACGACTGCTCCTTTTGTTTCACAACATGACGTTTAGCCAGCAAACGCCCCAAAACCCCCGATATGTAATTTAAAACAAAGTGGCCACTTCAGATATCCAGGGGTCATTTGTAGATATAGATAAATGGGTTTTTATATGTTTGTTTTTTTTATGTTTGCAACGGATGCACCAGCAACTCAAGCAGCAATGATACTACTCACTTCAGTTATATTAGATTATAGAATATGTAAGCCTTGATGAAGCCGGAGCTACTCTGTGGGATATCTTAACACTACTATTTAATTTCAGCACTTCTATATGTTTATTATAGCTAAAACAGCTGCATAAACAAACACATCGCGTGATAGTCTACAGTCTAAATGTATTTCTATCATCACATGTACACAATGTACATGGATGGATCTATGAATGGATATATACATATCTTATATGTTTATTTGTCTGATCACTATCTGTAACACAGTCCTTCATTTGAAATGCATGTTCTTAGTTGGTTTACTTTAGACAGTTATTTTATCATTTCGTGCGGTTTGGGTGGTCTAGCTGAAGATGGCTCTATATTGCTTCTTCTATCATCATTCTGCCTTTGCTGTACTGCATGAACTTTCACGGTTGTTCCTCTGTAATGTAAGTGATAAAGTAGGATCTCAGAAACCCTCTTCAGCCGCTTAAAACATGATGAAAACACTTCAAAAGCACTAGAAAGCTGGATGCCTATTCTCGCCTCTGTTTAGTACGATGAAGCCTTCAAAAAGGTAAGTAAATTCCTTCACCTTCTTTGGTCAGCCTGGCACGCAAATCAGTTTTGTCTCACATACACTGCCTCCCACAGGCGCAGACAGCCAGCACTATGATTTCAATGTTTAGTTTTTTCCTGAATAAACTGCTGTTGCCCACCACCGCTTTTTTGCTCTTCATAACCCCCCCCCCCCCCCCCCCGCCCTTCCCCCCGTCCCCAAATGTACAGGGTCTGCACTCACCAGCCTGCTCCTCAGGAGTCACACAACTGTTACGGTCGGTGGCCAGGGTCCAGGGCGGAGAGCAGATGCAGTAGTACGACCCTGGAGTGTCCACACAGTGGCCGTTCTGACAGTTGGCTGGGTCCTCGCACTCATTCACATCTGTAGAACACAAAGGTTTACTCTAAGCTTAAGCTAAGTCCTCCAGAGAATAGATGAATGCATAATAAGTTGTCATTAACATACACTTCTTTTACTCACCTGCTACCGTTGCGATCACACACTTCTTCTTGTTGGAGTCTGGAGTCCAGGGCCGGTTACAGTTGCAGTAAAAGGACCCTTCGGTGTTGACGCAGCGACCATTATTGCACAGAGACTCGTCGTGGCATTCGTTCACATCTGACGGAGACAATGCAACCAAAAAGAGCAAAATGCATCTGTTATGAAGCATTTACAAAAATTATGTTTGTTTTGTACAGCATTTTTTAGGTGCCATTTTATGGTGTGTATCTAAGCACTCACCAATGCACTCGAGAAGATTGCCGTCATAATAGAAACCCTGTTGACAGTAGCACTCGTAGCCCGGCTGCGTGTTCTCACAGCGACCCTTCTTGCAGATTTCATCAGCAAACAAAGAACACTCGTCGATATCTGCAGACAAGAAAGAAAAAGTCTCTTCTCAGGAACAGACTGGCGGTTTTCCCATAACGTTGTTCAATGTAATGAGGACTGACAACTTATTTGGACAAGTACAAAGGTGTGTAATATCTACCATGGTAGACAGGCAGGCTGTACAGGAGTCCTTCATCATAGTAGAGGCCTTGCCCGTTCGGACACAGGAAGTGGAACTCGGCTGGGTGGAGAGAACCAGGCAGAGTTTAATAAAGAGTAAGATATACAGTAGATACAGAATATGACACGATGTTCACCATTTGGTGGTTAGCCAGATGCATGCAGAATTATCTCAATCACTTTTTAATATTAAAAATACCCACAATCACTCTTGTCCAAAAGCTTGTTAGTAACATAACATAGATGTACCTGAATGGGAGACAGGACAGGGATAGATCTCACAGTGATCTCCCCATCCCACTCCAATGGAGCAGCAGCACTCCTGCTTGGTGACGTTGGTGGCCAGGACGCTGTCGCAGAACACGGTGTCATCGAGGTTCAAGTAGCATTCCTTCTTCTCATCCATCAGCATTCGAACTGCTGCAGGAGCAAACATGGTGAATGTTAGCAATCAGGTTTTGGTGTGAACATCCAGTGACTGGACTGAACCTCAAATGGGTTCGACAAGCTGGCCTTTACTTTTAATTCATGTTAAGTTTGTGCCTTGGTTTGTATAAAATATATATGTTTTGGTAATGTATTACCAATAATTATAATTGTTGTCTCAGATTGGTTTGAACTGATGTTTTTGGTTTGGGACAGACAGGGATCAAATGTTGAGGGCTGGTTTAAGCTTGGGGATGAATGTGGGTATACACTAAAACAGAAGGAATCAGAGCAGGCTTACCTTCACAGTTGTGTTTGTCCTCTGAGAGGACAAAACCGTGATTGCAGTCACACACATACGAGCCTGCTCTGTTCTCACAAGAGCCGAAGGGCTGGCAGAGACTTCTGTCTGTGGCACATTCATCTATGTCTGAAAGGAAAAATCACACACGCTTCTGATTGAGTATCTGGAATATAGTATTGAATATCTGGAAAATGCAGTGTCCAGAGCATGTAAGCTACTTTTTACCCACAATGCAATGCATCGCCATGCGTAAGATGAGAGTCAGTGATGACACAAAATAATGATAATTCATAAGTTAAAGATATGGGTAGAAAGTACAGATACTGTAAATAACAAAAAGAGTTACGCTGCAATTAAGCTTACCAACTCCTGCATATGAGTTAGTTACTAGTTAGTTACTAGCAATATGACAGACAGCAGTCTGTATTCTTATAAAGGTCTGACCATAAAGACTGACCTTGGCATCTCCTGCCCCCGACCAGTGTGTAGCCCGTCTGGCAATCGCAGTGGTATGAGCCCATACTGTTGATGCAGCGGCCCCTCTGACAGTTCGATGGCCTCTCACACTCGTTAATATCTGGGAGGGAAGGAAACAAAAATAATGTTGGAATGTGAAGCATGTAGTGAGCAGGATCAGGGAACTGGTCATACTCAGGGAAATTATATTTGGACAGTCCAGTGCTGATTATTAGTTATCAAGTTACCGAGTTTCAGGTGATAAATTATTGCATATTGTGAATTCCATGTGAACACTTTTAAAATACATTGTTAAATAAGTCATGCCTTCACAGTGGCTGCCTTCCTGTGTGCGCTGGTATCCCGGGTAGCACTGGCACTGGAAGGAGCCTTCTGTGTTGATGCAGTGGCCATAAGCACACAGCCTGATGTCCTCACACTCATCAATGTCTGTTTGGGAGAAGGAAGTCCATGCGAAATACTTAACTTAATGACTACGAATTTGTCGTTACACTTTCAGCACCAAACGGCCATTAAGTCACTCAGCTGCATTATACGAAACTTAATCCAGGTAATGTCATGTAAAGGTTATGTAAGCATTACTCACCACTGCAACCTTTGCTGTCTGAAGACGGGAGGAAGCCCTCGTTGCACAGACAGCGGTAAGTACCAGGGAGGTTCTCACAGCGCCCGTTAGGACAGATGCCAGGCTTCTGACACTCATTAATGTCTGGTGAAACACGTGGGAGACATATAAAAAAAGGTCAATTACAGCGATGAAATTACACGTTTGTAACAATGTTTTATATTTGGACTCTTACTAAAATCAACTGCATATTTGGTTTTACCAAGGACTTATTACACAATATTGAATCTATTCCATAATTTCCACGGTATTTTCCGTAGTTTGGCTGATACTGGTACTAATATATTTTACATGATTGCAATACCTAATATCTGTGGTGTGTGGATTATACAAACAAGCAACATGTGATGTGTAATATCTATCATGACAAAACACTTTAAGGAATAGGGTTTCCCTTCTACAGTAGGTTGATCAAAGATGTTTCCCTGTAACAAAACACACTATTGGCTCAAATAATGCCCAATACTGACAAGCTGACTGAATTATCCTGCTCTCTACTAATGAGCACATTTGGCTTCTTTGTGCATCTGCTGCTGAGTGAATGTAGGGGAATTGCTGGTCATTGTGATCCATTTTTCATTTCATTTCATTTTCCTGGTAATAATGCCCTCAATTTGCAGTACGGCAGGGTTGCACTCACCAAAGCAGGTGCCGCTGCGGGCCTCGTGACCAGGCAAGCAAGGAACACACTCGTATGAGCCTGGCGTGTTCTCACATTGCTCATTGGGACAAGTCTCGGGGTTCAAACACTCATTTACGTCTGGAATAATTGAGAAGAAGTGTCACATACCCATGTTTATGGAAAAGTATTCATCAACACTGACGCAGAGCACAGACACAGACATGTTATAGTGACACACGCATAATAAGTGTTTTGTTAGTGGAGAGCCTGTGCACTAATATCTATTCTGTCATAATAATCAGTGTCTTTGTACCTTCGCAGGCTGGGTGACGGTGTGACTTGCTCCTAAAGCCGCTGTGACATTCACATTTATAAGAGCCGGGCAGGTTTACACACTGGCCTCCGACACCACAGATGTCGTGCTTAGAGCACTCATCCACATCTGCAAAACAGAAAGGATATAGCCAATGCAGGGTCTCATAACTACTAGAAAAGAAGAAGAAAAAACAAACATTTTAACATGGAAATCACAAAACCTAACTTACCTACGCACTTGAGTCTCCCATACTGCACCATGTGTTTATAGCCCTGGCGACAAATGCATTTGTAACCTCCTTCCATGTTGACGCAAAGGCCTCGGCCGTGGCCGCACGGTTCTGAGTCACATTCGTTATTATCTGAACAACAGGAGAGAAGAACAACGATGACACATGATGAAAACAGTGTTGAGTATTACAGACAGACAACAGAGGGTCATAGAGCTAAGAGGACACGATTGTGGAAGCCAAATGCTGACTGTGAATAATAAATAATCTATGCATTAATATTGCGGACCAATAAAGAGCTGCAATTTCACAGGTGAATGGACCTCTACAGTCGAGATACAAAAGGCATGATGAGGATCAGGTCTCGGTATTTTCAGGGGAATATTGCCTGCCAGGGGACACCCATGCATGAGAAACTTCAGGAGAAATTTCTTGTCGCTATCCATCACCACCCTCCTCGAGCCACTGTCTCTAGCATTTGCTCTTACCCTCACAGATGTTCCTCTGCGGGTTGAGATGGTAGCCAGGGTGACAGTGACAGATGTGGCCGTTCAGGCTGTTCACACACTCTCCGTGACCACAAATGTTCCTGCTTAGCCTGCATTCATCTGTCTCTGCTTCAAGAAGGGAACAAAAGCATCATATACATATACATGCATATGTATATAGATACATAGATGTGTTTGTGTGTGGAGATATCAAACACCCCAAAGGATATTCAACAATTCTTTAGGAATTTGTCTTTTTATGGAAGTGTCTCACATAACCTGCTTATTAACAGCAGCGTGAAATTAGGGCTGGGCAAGGTGGAGAAAAATTAACACAAAATGTAGTTATGGCTACACCTGCTTCCATAAAACACAAGAGAACATAGCCTTAAGGCTGGTTCATGCTTCACGGTTGGATGCACACGACATGCAAAGTGTCCGAAGCCGTCAGTTAAGCGTTAAAGAAGCATGCATCTGACAAGATTTGAGACTCTATTTTTATCAACAGGGATTGCCTCAGGGTCCCAATAACTCTTTTTTGCATGCCGTCATAAATACATGTTATTACATTGAGAAAGTCAACATGTCATTTGTGAGTGATGGACCCAAAGCTCACCACAATATCTTCTCTTACTGGGGAATGTGGAGAGCTGGGTTTTCCAGTTTTTAGGTGCATGAAACATGAACCAGCTTTTAAAGAAGTAAGGTTGAAGAAGAAATAGATGTTTGAGTCAAGTTTGCAGGAACTCACGCAAGACTTTTGTCTGTGTTTCGAAGGGGTCATTGCCTGGGGTCATTCTGATGATTGTTGGAGGGGTGGGTTTAACAACTGTGGATCCAACAGAAGAGAGATGAAGCGGACAGACTTTAGAAGTAAATATGACATGTTGAACTTTAGTCCTGATGTTTTTGTCTTCACCACACATGGGGAACATTTCTCTAGCCGTTGTTGCAGAAACCTTCCCCCTCATTGTGACAGCCAAAGCACATTAAGTACCAGTAGCGAATACATTGTATCCTGCTATTTCAACATGTTCTATCACTGGAGTTATGGAGCATAAATCTGGGGTTAGAGGTAAGTTTACCAGGCACACGAGGACTGCTGGTGCTGGTGGGAGACTGCTGCACAGCAGTTGCGGTCTCTGAAGGCCTCTTCTGATAGAAAGAGATAGTCCGATTTCACATCAGCAAAAATGTAAATTCATTGATCATTAAAAACAGAAACAATGTCTTACCGGCCACTTTGGTTCTGAAAGGAAAAGAGATAGCGAGGTATTACAACTGCGAATTGACATGATCCGTACAAAGCCCAGACAAGTAGAAATAATAGAGTTGTTTAAGAACTCTGAGTGGTGCGAATCGTGTTCGAGGACTCACCCTCCTTGACGGGCTTGCGGGGGAAGATGATGGGAGGGAAGGCCACGGTCTCTCTTATATTTTGGAGAAAGTATCCTTTCCCAGCGGGGCAGATCTTACTGAAGGCCACTGAGCACCACATGGAGAGAGGACAGGATTTTAGTGTTACTTCATTTCACTTTTTTAGAATCTCACATTTTGCTAAATAGCTTTTTGCTGAATTGCTCTTTTGAAATTTGCAAGCAGCACCGATTACTTCCTGGAATCCAACACAACATAGAATTACTGCCTTGTGGTTGAATGCTTCCACCAACCTTACGAGTTATGAGATCACAGTGATCTTTGACCATCAATTCTAATCGGTTCATTCTTGACACCAAGTGGACCTTTGTGCCAAATTTGCCTGAAACCATAACACCTCTGGCCATAGCTGTCACCGGCTAGATAAGCATAAAAATGTATGACATCCAATTACTTCCACTATTTTATTGTAATTTATGACAGTGTAGACAAACGCACTGTATCTTGAGAGCTGGAAACATATGTATTGCTCCAAACAAGTGCATATTCACTATGAATACAGAAACATGTAGAAATCATAAGTAACATAATACAATGCTTTGTCACATTCCTTATAATAATATCTCAAACTTCAGATTTCAAAGCTGCAAGAACAGAAAATCTACATCAACACATACATTCATGCAGTAAAGAATGTTCATTTAACATACAGGGTAAACCTGTGGTGAAAGTATGAAGTTCTGTTGTAAGTTCTTCAGTAATTGTGTTCTTGTTTACGTGCAGATGCACAGACAGATAATGTCCCACATATCATGAACAGCAACTTGTGTTTGTTGAAAAGTTTTCTCGGCCTGTAACTGCTCTTCTCTGTCTCCGTCCACTCACCTGTGCCCACCTGAGGACATCTTTCACAGCTGCGGCCCCAGGCTTTGCCCACCGTGCAGCAGCACATCTCCTGGGTGATGTGGGTGGGCAGCGCATGCTCGCAGCCCCTGGCCTCGGACGCCATCAGGAAGCACTGAGCCTGCTCAGCTGGAGACTCTGACAAGAGGAGACACCGAGGGTTTCATTTGGGAATCAGAATATAATGTCATTTAAGTGGTTATTCAGTGAAAGGCAGAGAATAGAGGAAAAACCCATAGAGGCCTCTAAACTCACCAACACATCGATTCCTGTCCAACACCATTCCCGCCTTGCAGGAACATTTGAAGCTGCCCAATGTGTTCAGACAGTCTCCGTTCTGACAGACGCCCTGCATGGAGCACTCGTTGATATCTACAAGGTCGGAAGTTGGCGTGTACAAATTAAAAAGTTATTTTGATATACTGTAAAGGATATCTGTTCATAAAGTGATACCAGGGCTTTATCACATGGGACAAGTAGCTCTAAAAAGTACATGGACACTGAAACAACTCCCAAACTGAGCTCCGTACTTGTTAAAAGCCAAATCCTGTTTGTGTTACCTTGACAGTGAGTGCTGTTGAATCTTTTATAGCCTTGCGGACAGGTAGAGCCGTAGTCTTCCACAATGGTGTGCTTGACTGATGCATCTGAGGGAGGAGAAGACACATTACAGCACAGAGGGAAAGGTGAGAAAAGCCTGAGTGAAATAGTGTTTCTGGAACGAGAAGTTGAAGTTGTAGCTGCGGGTGGATGAACAAAACCAAAATCAAAACTGTAAAAGCTCTACCCAATAATTTACTTTAAAAATAGTCGTAGTACTGCAAACCTAAAGCCTTAGGAGGTCTGGCTCTACCTGTGTTCCAAAACTGTTACTGGGATGTTAATGCCCAAGCCTTTGTTTACTGGCAGGACGTGTACCCTGAAGAGCTTAACCCTCATCCTACCAACTGGGGAAACCACAGACCCCAGAGGTTTCCTTTTTGTCACATCTCACAGGTGCTTTCATTCTATCATTCTATTTTGTAATGACTTTGTCCATTAGGAATAGGAATTTGTTCCTATTGACTATTTAGTGCTTTTTAAAAATAGTAATGTATTGAGGTCCGGTGGGAAAAGCACCCAATTCTGCATATGCAGTTTTAATACCCTACCATTTGAACTATTTATCAACTATAACTTTTTTTTCTGGGGACCTACTTTTTAAAAATGACAAACCATTGCGACCCAAATCACAATAGGCCTCATGTATAAATCGTTTTGCAAATTTTGCAACCTTAATAATATCTCTTGTGATATATATATATATTTGTTTTACTTTTTCTGTCAGCAAAAAAGAAAAAAAAAAAAGATGTTTCCAGTTGCTGTTTATTGGTCGCCACCTCAGCCACATTGGTTTCATTCTTTATACTCCAGAGCTGCTTCTTGCTTAACATTCTATTCAAGGGTGCGTTTGCTCAGTACAATCCATGTGAAACATCATCTGTATTTCATCTGTTGTAATCTACTTGTGTTAAAGTATCTCATAATTTCGACTTTCTATAGCAACTGGAAAAATCTGGTCAGTGTTATGGTTACAGATGGATGCACCAACATTTTTTTTTTTCTTTTTTTTTTGCTGGTGGAAAAAAAGTAAAATAAAAAAAAATTTAAATTATTAGAATTAATAATTTTTTTTGTGATCTCATTTTTTTTTTTTTTTGGGAATTACATTTTTTTTTTTTTTAAGTTACTATTTTTTTTTTTTAGTGATCTTTTTTTTTTTTTTTTGTGATCTTTTTTTTTTGCTCGGGAATGGGCTTCCATAGTTAAAACATTAAGACAATAAAAAAAAATAGTTTTAGTAGAAGTTGAATAGAAAAAAGATATTCATGCTTGCAAGTATTCAGCCTGTAAAATGTGAAACACCAACTTCTACAATATATGTTTAAGGTCTAACAATGTCAGGAAGCTTTACAGGATGTTTAGCTTATCTTTAAGCTCCCACATGGAGTTTTCCTGAATTAACTGCATTGGAGGAACAACCGACAATTGTTGTAACATTCTGCAGCAGACAATTCAATATCACTCACTTTACGCAGCCATTGGACCGGTGCGCAGAGGTGTAAAAGTAAACAAGGTAATCTCAATCACTTTGTTTAAATACGTCACACAACTACTTCCGTCAGTGTTCATGTGTACAGCCGACTGTATCACCATGAAAGTCTTCGAGGAAACACTGTCCGAAAGAGTGAATGTTTATGGTATTCCTCATTTGTTGTTTCGAAAACGGACTAATTAACACGCTGCATCTCCTTTGTTTAATCTATTTGGAAACAGATAAATGATAAGTTTTGGTTTCTGGCAAGAAAGTAAGTATTATTTCTTTAATATGTGTATTAATATTAGTCTAAAAACATGTAACAACAACAGCATAAGCTTCATTACACGCAGTCACATTATAGAGGCAGACAAGCAAAAGTTTGACATTTTAAGAAGTACATTTGTTCACTTGCTGGCCGAGAATTAGGTGAGAACATTGACATAAAAGTGTTGTATCAATGTTCTCCTCTAACTCCCCGCCCAGAAGAAGCGTGTTTCCCAAAATGTCAAACTACTCCTTTAATAACATTTTGGCCTGATTTTATGATTGGACAAACTAAGATTTTCTTTCTTTGCCTTTCTTGTTCTTTTCTAATGACGTTTTTTTATGAGGTCTTTGATGAAGTGTAGCTCGTCGTCACAAAATAGAAAGGTCTTTCATGAGGTTTAAACTAACAAAGCACTATTCTTGTTCTTATTCTTACCAATGAGCCTTGAACCTCTAACACAGAAGAATGTTCCTCTTTCCATGCGGGGGTAAAAACATGTTGCCAGTTTTATTAGAGAGCTGTGGGATGACTGCACTCACAAAAAAACATTTTGAACGCACAATGAAAATAGGGGAAAGATCACATCTCACTTTTGCCATCTTCCTTAAAAAACAATACAAGGAGATTATAAATGGATGTGAGAGTAACAAAACAGACAGCACACCGGGCAGCAATCCAGTTGTCTAAAGACTAACCAGACGCACAGTATCAGGTTTTGTCAAAGGCCGCATTGTCTGAGTCAGAACTGAGAAACGGAATAATAGCGGAGTGGAAAAACGTGAGTAGCCAAGATTTTCTTGAAATTCAATCTCCAGCAATGTGATGACAGTCCTGCACTGGGCAGGCCCATAGGAACATGCTTAAGTAGAGGGTTATTTTCCACATTCTCTTTTTTCTGCCTCACTGTCTGTGTGTAATTCCCGTAATTTCATCCGTTTTCTCCTTCCCAACCGTTCACACACTCCTCTACCTCACCTCACCACTAACTCTCATGTAGCCATTCAAACACACAAGAGGTATGAAGTGATTGTTTTAATCCAGGGCCATCATTTCATAAAATGGGAGGGATAAATTGCAGGGAATGCTCGACATTTTTGGCTCAATAAACAATCATGTATTCCCTGGAACACACAAGATGTAGATCGAATAAAAAATCTAACAAGGATGAGAATTCTAAGCAGAGGAGATATATGAAGCACGCTGCAACTCACTTGGTAGTTTGGGGCACTGATAACACTTGCTTTGTCCCCATGAATTCCCCACACTGCCGCAGCAATCCTCCTGATTGGTCAGAACAGGAAGCGGGGTGCTGTTGCACTAAAGCAAGACGTGACAGAGAAATGTTATCAGTGCAAGATGACAAAACGAAAGCTTTCAGGGTTGTCCATCACTGCAGCATTGTGTCTAAACTCACAGCTTGCTTGGGTGTGGTCTCCTGGAAGCAGCGCCCCTTTGGTTTGTGTCTGGAGGGGATCTGGCGTGGCCCCATCTTGTAAGGAGGCTTGACATCTGATTGGTCGAGCGGTTGAATGACTACAGAGGTGTCTGGCGTGTGGTGAACACGTACATTAAACTGTACTGAAAATAGAGACAAGAAGAACATCAGAGGAACAAAAATCCATCCCAAATGTATATTTACCACATCAATCAAAACCAACAGACAGATGCAAAAGTTCTGGCATTAGCTGCAGTGTATTATAGATACCTTCAGATGAGTGTGACATAGGTAAGGTGAGAACAGAGTGTGTTTGCGTCAACTGAGTTCGCCCGATGCTTAATAGCTCCACTAGTTTCTGGCCTTCTGGCTTCAAAGATATGGGGTAGACAGGCTGCTTGTTGCCTCGCGCTGCCTGAGCTTGCTGCGTCTGGTGGAGTGGAAACTGACAGAGCCGACCGGTGAAGCCAGGCGGGCACAGGCAGTGCTTCCTCGAGCTGCATACTCCTCCATTCATACACGTCAGGGGACACACAACTGCAGAGAGGGGGACAGGGGGTAGAGTTGTCACACTGAGACAGGCAGAGGGTCAACAGTTCATATGAATCACATGAGAATCACAGGAAGATTAAAAAAAACGTACACACATGAGCAACATAAGCAAAGTTATAAAACAAAAAGGAGTCTCATCACACTGTACTTTTGGATGCATTCACCTCAGAGACAGACCGAGCCTGATGATTTAGTGTTATATCACATAAATACGTCAGACAGACAGAAAAGTTTGTGGCCTGAGCAGGGCCACGTGAAATATTCACTTTGAGCTGCACCACTGTAAAAGTCACATGAGCTTGACGGACTCACAGGTCCCTCCAGCCAGTCACCAGCAGCGTCTGAGCAGGAAAGCAGGTAAAGTCATTGATCTGCTCAACAGCTTTATTCTGACATATGGGAGAGATCTTTGAAATCTATGGGAACGCTTCTGGCTGGAGAGAGATTCATGGCATATACAGTATTCACTGTGGTTTTATTAGGTCTCCCATTGTGTTTATGTTCAGTCCAGGCGGTTTTTTTTAAATTCCCACAATAGAACAATCTGAGGAAAGAGGGGAAAAAGCAGGACTGTGGGGAAAACTGCAAGGAAATGTTAAATCCAGAGAAAGATGTGAGAGAAAACTCAAGCAATGTTAATAGTTGTACTACTATGACCATAATGAAGTAATAGTAGTGAAAGTTCAGTCAGGAAGGCCACGTCATCTCAGCACTCTTTACACGCATGAAACAATCTCCCTGAGTTTTAGTATCACTACTAAAAATGCCTGACTTTCACTGCATGTTTAAGTGTGTAGAAGTAGATTTTTCTACATTTTTTTGTCCTTTAATCAAAGCAGTGATTTTAAAATAATGAATCAATTAGTCGATCGATAGTAAATTAATCTGCACCAATTTAGATAATCAATCTTGATAATTAATTAGTGGTGATGGTAGCTTTTTGGCAACCAAAGTTTAAATAGATTTTTTACAAATTGAAATACACTGTGAACGGATTGAAGTAAGACAAAAACACGGACAACCCCCAGACCGGACAACGCCGTGGTAACGGCCTGTCAATCACAAGGTAGCCACGCCCTGCTTCTGCTTCCATTGCTTCTACTTAAAAAGTAACCACTACACCTACACCTAGTATTACTACAAAAACTACCATTGCTACCAATACTCTACTTCGACAAGTGTCAGGTATTTTTCGGTACATTTCAATTTAGCAACAAAGGACAAAAATATAAACAGATGTAAACTTAGGAGAGAATGTAAAGCGTACTACTGTGGTTTCCCCTCAATATAATGCATCACAGACCAACCTGGCCAAATATTTCCTGTGTAGTTTACTGACATGATTTGATGAAGACTGTTGACCTGAGGAGAGGAGAAGAGACGAGAGAGGAGACGAGAGGAGACGAAAAGAGAAGAGACGAGCGAAGACGAGATGAGAGGAGAGGAAAGGAGACAAGAGAAGAGGAGAGGAGATGTGGCGATAGGAGACGAGAGAAGCCAAGATGAGAGGAGACGAGAAAAGACGAGCGAAGAGGAGACAAGAGGTGGCGAGAGGAGAGGACACGAGAGGAGACGAGGAGACGAGAGGAGAAAGGAGGAGAGGTAACGAGAAGAGTCGACAGGAGAGGCCTCTTTCTGCTGCCGAGCCAAGTGTGCACACATGGAAGTAATTATATGTGAACTGCCAGGGAGTCTGGGCTGTGGCGTAATTGGGGGACTAGATCACTTTAAACGCAGCAGGGACATCCTCACAAAGTGAAAGTCTGGCAGAAAAATTAAAGGACCTCAATGAAACACCCCACTAGTGTGGTAAAAAAAATTTAAATCTGAAGCAAGATGGATATTTCAGAAGAAGCCTTCTACTACCTAACGCCATGTGACAGTGGTCTGTAACTACTACGACTGAGAGCAGGCAGCAACATGCAGAATAGAGCTGGAAGGCTCAGGCATGGCAGAAAAAAAAAAAAGAAGGTGAGCAGCGCAGACTGTAGAAGACAGAGAACTCTACTTCAGAGCTCCAGTTTCCATGGCTCAGATTTCTTCTCACTTCTGGATTTAGAATGAGAGGAAACTGGGAAAGATGCGGGGGTTGAAAAATTAGGATCGCAGACAGAGAAAGTCAGGAAAAGGACCTCTTTCCAAACGTGATTACACAATCTAAACCCACAGAGACTGGACAGACGACATATCGGAGGGAAAGTCTGGGCTGAGGCCCCGTCTGGCTGGGAAGGTGTCTGAATGAGACTCTGATAGCGGTCAGGGTCAAAGCCATGCTAATGAACACAAAAGAAGGGGAATCGTATTCCACATTTTGGCTAATACATCTTGGGTGGGGGGGCCTTGAGAAGGAGATCTGTTTTTGCGAAATGAAGTCAGTGTGATGACATGCGATACGCAGTGCAAAGTACAATACACAGCTGCCAGCACACGCCTTTCTACAATCCTGACAGATACTGATTCTGATACCTCAAATCAGGATATGTGAGCACTGATCTGATACCCTTGTTCTCTTTTTTTCCAAATTTAAAATCGGTACATCTTATGTGGAATGAACCTGAATCATCTTAATGTAACGTGAGGCTCATAGCTGTCATATTGTGCCTGGACACTTTCATCATGAAACACCGTTTCATCCTTTTCAAGTGTCTACAGAAAACACATGCATACATAAATTACATTATTTTTGTGGTCTCGATATGAAGGACAGTTCAGTTTTAGGGGTAATTGATGTTGGAAGGAGGTTTTTGTCTGAGTGTGCAACAGTGAAATATGTCTACAGGATTAATATTTGTAAATATACTTCTGTAGCTGTGCAAAGTGAGATGGCAGCTCTAACTAAACTACACAATGTAACATTATTTATAAAGTCTCTATTTTCACTATAAACCCAGAATTGAATTATCAAATATTCCCTTACTGTTCAGGCAAGCTGCTTCACAGACATCCAGTAATTCAATAAGCTAAGCTAGTTGTTTTTTCTTTTATATAACATGTTACTTGTCGCTAACACACAGCCATAATAGTATAGAACATTTTAAAAATCTCCCTAAACTCCAACAGATTGCATTACTACTGCACTTCATGCCTGAATTATTCTCATTATTGGATACTGTTCAAATGAGTTGTCTCACGTCCGTTTGTCTTCAGCGCTCCAGGAGGACTGAATTATTTGTATGTTATAATAACATACGGTGGCTGTTCTCCTTCACATCGGCCTCCTTCATTGAAACTCCAGCCATACAGGCGATGCACTGGCTGATGTTTTCTGCAGACCTTACATGTGAATTGGGTGTGTTCGTCCGTGCGTGTGAGAGCTAATGAGTGGAGGGGTGTACCGTCTCCTGGAGAGCCGCTGCGGTTGGGTGACTGCACCACATTACATACCGAAAAAAAGAGCACCAGAAGGCTTTAAAGCTGAGATCATAGTAAGGATTTTACTTTCCAGCGGACTTTCCCTTTAAATCATCACCTCGGAGTTCATTAGCGGGATTTATGATCCAAAATTGCTCATTGACTCTCCTCGTCAAGTTAGCTGAGCGTCCCAGACGCCGCCGCCGCCCCCCCGTTTTGAGCCACGCCTTTGTCATTATGGATCTAACGCATTCCTCAGACTAGAGGTGGTGTGTTATTAAAAATCAAATGCACATCAGAGTTATTTGTTCCGAATGATTGCGAGGCATGAACAGGCTGATTGGTGGGGAGTTATGTTTATCTTGAACCTTATTTTCCACACGTCAAAGAAAATGGAGGAAACAGGGATCCCATTCAAAGATGACTCATCTTGTATGGAATTCAGATCAGCACAAAGTAGTGGTTCGATAACTGTAACTTAAGGATTTGAATGAAGGCACACTGTACAGCCATTAAATGGATTTTTTACCATAAATGGATTCAGTCAGCATAAGAGAACATTCAAAGTTGACGTTGTCCTTTATGGCTCTCTGAAACCTAATGTAATATTGAACGTCAAGCTTGCAGGTACGTTCCAACACAGCCACGAAGCGTATCATTTTCCCATGCAGCACTCACTCCAAGAGCGAACTAAAGTGAAAAACGAGACAAAAAGAAGGGGGGGGGGGTGGAAGACTTTGTCTTGGAGCTCTTCTCGTTGTAGTGTTTCATGTGACATACGAGTGGGAGCTCCTTCTTCATAATGTCATGAGTCACTCCGTTGAGGAGAAAGACGGATCTCCTCACACCATGACATCGCAGAGGGGAGATATCTTTGTCGTATACTGTATATACTGTATATCATATATCTGGGAAAGTGATGGAATGATGCAAAAAAAAAAAAAACAGGCCGAGATGTCAAATTCAGAGAATACTAAATAATGTGATGTTTCAGTGGGATTATTGTTATTCCCAGACACTACTTTTTTCCCTTTAAAGAAAAACATACTGTGCATTCCTCAACTGCTAAGTAAGCAAGCCTAGTAGACCAAAAAGACGTCCATGAAAACATATAAAGACAGACGGGCGCACACATTTTTCATAGTTTTACTAAATTATGGGTAACGACTGGTAGAGGGAAAATGATACTAGTCTGCACAGGTATGTACTGTATATGTGTGAAATGACAAATAGTAAAGAAATAAAGAGACAAGGAGAGTAAAGGGTGCCCTCTGAGTGCCCCGTGACCACCCACCCACTCACTCCTGTCTGTCTGGAGATGACGCATCTTCAGCCCCCCTCCCTCCACGGCGTCCTTTCAGCCGCAGCCGCACCCTCCCAGCACAAAAACAACAAATTACAGCCCCACAAACCACAGCTCAAAAGTTCCCCAAGCTCACTGAACTGAAAGCTACTGCAGACATCGTCTCTCACAGATGTTACAAAAAGGCCTGATCTGTCCCTTTCTTTGAACACGGTCATATTCTGGTGGAAAGAAAATAGCAATTTACCGAGTCTGCAAGAATCAGACACCGAAAATCTGTGATGATGCTCACTGAGTCACTTTCACAATGATTCAATACCAGTCTGAATCAATCCCCCTCTGAGATTTAAAATTACACTTTTTTCGTCAAAATGCGTTGGTCACGTCAGCTGACACCACAATGAGCCCCGTGTCCACTGGTGGAGTTTTCTCAGTGTTATAATATAATGATGCAAACTTCTAAAACGCACCGCCTTATTAACACGTCACACAACAACTCACGTTGCAGTTCAAACAAATAAAAATCTCGCACGTGAAATAAAATCTCTTGAAAACTTTTTATTGCATGCGTCAGCACACAATTAGTCATCATCAACATATCACACATCTTGTCGTCACCATGAGGTTGCTGAGACTCCAGGAAGTCACTCCTCCTGGCCGAAGAAGAAGTCTAACACATAATCCCCCCCATGAAACCTCAACTCAAGTTTTTGTGCAAACAAAAAAGATAACATGTTAATTAGTGAGCTTTAGAGCCACTGGTGTGGTAGTTTCCCACAGTTTACAGTCCTTTTGCTATGCTAAGCTTAATATTTCCAGATCGGAGAATAGCAACAATCTTCTCATCTACAAACAAGCGTATTTTCCAAAATGTCAAACTATTTATTTGAAGTTGCTTCAAGTAATCTATTGACCAACTAGGGGAAACAAAGGAAACAAAGCCCTGATGTTACTACCAGCTTGTCAAACTGTTATAGCTGCATTATTGAAGAGCATTGCACATACACGACAGACTCAGCGTACATGGGCATCTAGTTTTTTGGTTTAAGTCCAATATTCACTCAGCTTCTATTTGGTTTTCACCAACAATATCTGCATCTTCGGTTGGCTCGTTGCTCGAATGTCTCAACGTCCGTTTTGGGGTTTCAGCTCTCTGCCTCTTTTTGCTGGCCAGGTAACATAAACCCAACTTTTGCTCAACCACACTGTCAATGTCCAGCATGGAAAACCAAAACAATGAGAAGCTAAAGCTGCACACCAAACAACAACAAGGACCAACACAACAGGTGTATCATAACAATGACCTGGGCGCCAGAAGGAAAAAGAAGAGGAGGACCAAAGACCATCTGGGGGCGAACAGTTGAGAAAGAAAGAGAGGAGACAGGCTGGAAATCATGGGACAAGTTGCGGACCATAACGACTAACCAGAAAAAGTGAAAACACTGGATTGGGCACTATGAGGGACCGTTTTACACTACGCACATTTGATGAAATATCATTATCAAAAGCTTAATTGAATCTAGGTTTACAAAGTCTTTCCATGAGTATTCCTCGATACAGTATATTACTACTATCCGACGCCATCTTTAGTGACCCGAGAGAACCGTGACTAAACAACATTGGGTGCAATAAAAACGGTAAACACAGTTGCCGCCTGGAGCCCCTGTTTAAAAAGAGAGTGGCTATCATCAAATGACGTGCTTCCCTTTACCATCGGCTCAAAAGCAGGAAACCACATCCCCAAATATACGCCCACCATCGACTGGCCCTGTGAGACCACATACCACACCGAGTGAGAAAGAGCGACGCACGATCAGTGGGTCAGACTCCTGCAGCTGAGCCAGACGTTGGGAGTAAATGACATAATCACTGCCTTTAGAAACAAACAACCCTGCGTAGGCATTCCTCCTCCCCCTGCACAACTCTCTGCCCTCTGACGACTCCCAGAAACTCTGAGCGGCCCTCTATCCAAACAATGGTGCTGCCCTTTTGCCAGTGTCGACCATTGTCACCAAAGCTATTTGTTTACCTCTTCACAGTACGCCTAAAAGTACAGTTTGTTGACCTCAACAGAAACAGGAGGACGAGCAGACTCCTGAGAAATGGAAGCAGCCATTCTTTGGGAAGATCCGATCGGAGTAAGGAGGGGCTGCAATTATCCAAATCTAAATCAAACTCTGCTTTGCACAATTGCGACTTTCACATGTCATGGAAATACGCAAACGTGGTTTCCATAGCTCTTGGGTGGGCACGAGTCCAGCGTTTACCCCGTCACTCCCCTCTGGCAGAGATGCTGGTGGAAAGAGAGCCAAGAGAGTCAGACGGGATCTTGGCACAGATAGGGATGATGTCATACATATAATGACCGTCTAAAGACCGGAGAGCAGGCAGGTAGAGGGAGTGCTGACAAGTGCTCTGCTGAGATTATGTCAGATACCTGCCCTGCGGGGATACTCAGCATTCGGCAGTGGAGCGCGTGGCAGGTAATGTCTGCAGGCTGCACAGTCTCAGGCCGCGGCGGCAGGCAGCGCTGGCAGAGGCCGTGTTATTCTGTTTACCCTGGCTAATCGCTTCGACTACAGGGTCCTGCTCGATGCGGGTGCAGTCCCTAGCGCTCGCATTCCTCCGAGCAGGCTTTAAATAACTGCTCCGTTTCTCCCCCTCGCTAAGCAAATGGGAGGAGAGTGTTAAAGATGGCAAAGAAGGCTGTTTGTTTGAGCTGGGTTTAGTACACCGCTCTTGAGCACCAAATACACTTCGGCACACACACACACACACACACACACACACACGCGAATATACACACTGTTCCCTTGTGACGTTAGAAAAAACATCTAATTGCTGCTTTGTTTTCAGAACTTCCTTTGCTGCAATTTCTTTTTTCAAACCTGCCCAGCAGAATTGTCTTTTTTTTTTTTTTTTTACAAAAAGTGATGACATGGAGGAGTCTGATTTCACAGGAAACTCCTGCTCAGATCACGTGGATTCTTCTCTGAATGAGGGTTGTGGTGAGACTGCAGATTTAAACCCTTTTAACAACATATATATCATGTTTTTAAGGTTTTACTTGTAGACTCTCCTGTACCTGGATTATTCTTACGACTGGCCGTTCTTTTTTGAAAATGTCTAATCTATGAAAAATGACAGTATATTACATTTTCATATTCATCTAACCTTTCAAAGCATTTACAGTCCGTCTGCATGGTGATAGTGTCCCGCTTGCGATAGTGGTAAAAGGTTAATGAGAACGGCAGACCCCAAATAACCTCATGTGTTAATTCCCCCAACATGCATAAATAGACAGAGAGAGGCGACAGAATGTGTAACCATGAATATTTAAAAACACACCCTTGTAAAGAGATAATGATCAGCTTACAAATTCACATGATCAATGTGATGTCATCAAAAGGAAGAGGCGTTCAGAGTTATCCTATAAATGTGCATGAGCCTCCCACACAAATATTTGTGTTTAAAGAGGCGGTGAGCACAGGAGCCATGCCCAGCCTTCGCCTCTGATTTCAATCCAACCTGTGGCAAAAATACGGAGTGCTGCAGGTTTTTTGGTTGCCTGTGTTAGACCGCCTTCTCCGGAGTCTGGCACGAGAGAAAGGAGAGAGTGTGTGGGGAAGAGCAGAGGGCTTTGAAAAGTAAAATAAACTCACCTCCTAAATAGAGAGAAAGCAGAACCGACCGCGTCTACTGTATTTGTCGGACTTGTCTTTATTTTCAGTGCTCCCATGGACCCCTGACCCATGCCAAGAGAAAACCCAAACAAACCACAGTGCTACTACTGTCACTTTACTCTAAATTAAGAACCACATGGGAAATCCTGAAATAGCCATATCCACACTCCTCGTGATGCCCATTTTAGGGGAGAGAAGCCAAGACCCCTTTCCTGTGCAACATGAGGCCCTGTGCTTTTTAGTTATTCCAGAAAAAGAGAGAATCTAGAGTAGCCTGGAAGTCTGGAGCCCTGATAAAGAGGAGATGCTGCTGAGATGCAGAAGAGAGAGACGAGACTCAAGAGTGCTGTCTGGGAGCCGAGCAGCCGCTGTCAGTAGGGCTGATAGATGGGATGCCTCTGTGCAAGCAACGGTAGAGACAAATTTGGACTAAAACACACAACCGAGGCATGCGGTCAAATACTGATTTTTTTTTTTTGTGACCACCTTATTTTGAAAGGCTATATAAGAAAATAAGATATATATATAAGAAATATAAGTCTTCCTTTCACAAGTGGACAGAAGTGTGAGATAGATGCACATACATACACAACACCACCTAGTCTCCGAGGAGAAGAAGGAAAGCACCCTGTTGCCTTCTCTACTTCACCCTATCCTGAAACTTACATGAAGCTTTTCAAAGTGCTGAGAATAGAAGAAGAAAAAAATAAGTTGGCCGACGGACATTTCGTCAGCCAAACACATGGAGATATTTATAAAGACATCTGCTGATAAACAGGTTCAGCTTCCATAGAGGACATGCAATGGGATGAGCATGCAGAGATTCATTTAAGGTGTTGACAATTTTGTGATTTACAAATGTCACATGCCTCACGATGCACTCGTTCTTTTTTTTTTTTTTTTACCGACATCAACAATAACGATGCCCGCACCGCCGCGCACCCCCGATGATGACTTACAGTACAGTAGATACGATGTGGAATCCAAGAATAAGGCACATCGGGCTGTAAACGCCGACTTTTCTCTGCCTGCCAACATGCCTGGGAGGCTTTCAAGTTTCCATGCTTTCATCAGTTTTAGGATGTGTACAGTGAAATATGGATCCATTAATATGACTTCTCGGCAAACATATGACCACAGCGTATCTGGCATGTTGTATCCTCACTGCAGTGGTGGTTTTTTTTTTAGATTAAATACGTTGAGTAAGTGTTGCCTTGTTAATGAGAAAGGATATGATGTATACTTCAGAGGTATGCTCAGAGGAACATGTGTGAAATAATGATTACACATAGATGGTACACTATGCTGTACACTGTATATTAAATAGACCAGTACTCAGTTTTAACTGCTACTTACTTGACCAGAAGAGATATTCTATCATCTCTGACGGTCTGTGTCTAAGTTCTCTCGCATTGAACATAAAATACCAACGATTTCTCCTCGTGTCCAGCATGTTCTTTGGCTCAGAAATGTACTGCTTTGGGTGCTGAGGCAGTTGTTTTCAGCAATAATGTCATACAATTCATCCTGAGGGGGACATGACTGTCTGTAGAATATATTTCATGGCAATCCATCCAAAAGTTAAGGAAATATTTCACTCAAAACCGCAACTGTCAACCTCACGGTGGAGCTAGATCAAAAAGTCAGGGGATCGCCAAAGACATTAAGATCCATCCTCTGGGTATCATGAATGTCTGTACCAAACATCACGGGAATCCAACAGTTGTTGAGTTTCAGTCTGGATCAAAGAGTTTGGACTGACCCGACTGACCTACAGACAGACATCTACCATCCGTAGAGATGCCTGGTTAACAACATCAAACATTAAATCTGGGGTTTGCTCGCTTTTCACGGTTTCATATCACCGTAAATAGAACGATGTCAACATCTCCTTGGATGCACAAACCTCTGCCAACACGGACATGTTCTCCATTTTGCTCTACAGCTGTTTATGTCATTCATTCAACTGAAACTTAACATTTATTTCTGATCCTGTAAACATGCGGTTAGCATTTAAAATACATGTTTTGGGAGCAGATGTTTACCATTCCACACAGATGTCCCCAGTTTCTTATCACCGGGCTACGGTCACTTCATCGTGTGCTTTCTCTCTCTCTGTTACTTTCAATGTAATGGGCCATAAAAATGTGTCATCTATTGGCCGAGATCCCAGCTCACCACTGAAACCGAACCGTACCTCGGTGCACAGCCTTGCCTGTCCCACCAAATCGAATCGAAAGGTTTACTCAGATTGGGCCTTGCTGTGCTGACGTCACAACAGCTCAAATATGGAAAAAGTCTTCATATTGTTGCCGCTACAGCCAAAGCCGTTTTAACACGGGAGAGAGAAATTTCCACTTGTCCACACCACATTCCAGCCCTCACGCTGAAAAACACACGTCTCCTCTCCAAGCTGAACCCTATATATCCCCTGCTGCAAAAAACTCCCGCACTCTCATGTGCACAGATCTTTTCGGAAACTTTTGCCTGTGGAACCCAGGGAGACAGGTGACTGTCGAGCTGCACTATCCAGACCAAATGTGAAGCAGCGTTTGGGTATCCCAGGAATCTGAAAATGTCTCTGTTGAAATATTTGACACAGAGG
This sequence comes from Leptoclinus maculatus, assembly GCA_032191485.1. Taxonomy (NCBI): domain Eukaryota; kingdom Metazoa; phylum Chordata; class Actinopteri; order Perciformes; family Stichaeidae; genus Leptoclinus; species Leptoclinus maculatus. Next base: position 13,757,836 of record JAVDOI010000001.1, on the reverse strand, counting down.
CTCCGAAACATGACGCACCACAAAAAAAATTGGGGGAGAAGAGGGAGGACCGGTGGCCGAGGCCAACTCTCTGACTCCACAGCACTGCATGGCGTCAAGGAGGAAGAAAACGGTCAAGGCGCGACAAGAAGGATTCACTTGACCTCGATTAAATCCAGCCTGCTTACTTTCACATGGGCACACTAATGAAAACAGCTGGAAAGGAGACATCTGTATGACCAACTACAACCTCCCTGCACTGCAAAACTGTGTTTTGATGAATATACGGACATTATCTTTCATTCAGTACTACTGCATCTTAGATTCTCCTTTAAAATCCAAACATGTGTAAGCATCCAGAGCAGGTGGTTAACAAGGTTTTTTTAATCATTATGTTTTATTTCTTGCAAAACAGAGGAGAAAGGAATATGGTTCTGGTGCCAATGTGATGTTGACAGAAATAAGAAGCGGTTTCACCACGGCATGCTGGCTCTGACGTACAGCTGTTATCTATCATTTGTTAATTTTAGGCTTGTGCTGCAGCTTAACACGAGGTTTCAAATACATTTTGGTGAAAGCGGATAAAGTGACTAATAATTTAAATCGGTTTGTACAAAGAGAGAAATGACATCTCTGTCCACTTTTTTTTTTTAAATCACAGCAGAACAACTCAGCCGATCAACCAATGTGTAATTTTCTTGTTTAGCTTCTTATTCCCTACACCAAGTGAGAAACAGAAATGAGGAGCAGTGAATTGCAGTTCTGGGCCGTACACTGACGTAGACTGCGAGGCTCCACGTCTCACCACAGCTGATCTGATACAGCGTAGAAAGGATCCACTCATGCCAACCAGACACTGGAGTACAGATCTTAGGAGAACATTTATATGCTATGTAATGAGCCATGCCTCAGTAATTAAAGCGTAGTATGAGAACGTTTTTCCAGCGATGCAGTGGAGGGTAAACCCAGCTCACCTCGTATTAGCCACCTATTTATTTGCGGAGCAGAGTTTATACTCTGACATGTGTTCATGGTGGATATGAGTAGCTGGTGTCAAATACGATGAAGATAGAACCTTTTGAGGGAATAAAGGCCTGAATGAATCAGTTATACTTGTCATGTGCTGTACTCAAGTCCCATCTTATGATACAGTATTTGTACTCCATTTGATTATTTTAATTTTAGAAGACTTTTTATTTCAATCCACTACACTAAGGAGGTACAGTTGGCACTTTGTACCTCTACTGGTCTGAAGTTAATTTGCAAGTAAAGGTTTTATATAGGCTATGAAACATATGGTAAGATCATTTAATATGATCCATTGTTACAGATTTAAGTACCTATTAAGATGTTATTCTAAGCAACACCAACCAAAACTTTATCAATAATTGAATAGTTAACACTGAAAGAGGTCAATCTGCATTGTGAGTATACTTTCACTTTTGATACTTGTGTTTTTCTGCTAATACTGCTGTATTTCTTTACTGAAGTAAGAATTTGATTGCAGGACTTTTCACTGTAATGGAGCATAAATGGACACGTTTACTTAATCAAGTAGTTGATTTTAATGCTTTTTCCACCACTGCCTTGTAATAACATTAGGCTATACACACTAGGCCCATTTTAAGCATTTTATGGAGTTCCATGGAAGTAATTGGCACTTTTATTGCCTAAATTACCGATTCAAAGCAGTTATTCTCCCTGAATAATGTCTGAAATACTAGTTTTAGTGATAGTGTTACAGTCTAATTACCTATATAACATTAACAGATACATTCATTTAAAAATAAGTCCATTTATGAGCTGCAGGCCTCCCTCGCTCCTCCAAAAGGGGAGAAACTATAAACCCAGAGGTCAGAGCAGCGCTATTAGTTAATCGCAGCGGCCTAATTATATCCCCTCGTAAATAAACAGCATTGTTCCACTCACCGACCCTGAAGCCCTGTCCGATGAGCGTGTCGGCCGCCTGCCCGTTCTCCGCGATCAGCGTGGTGTTGTTGCCCTGCTCGCAGGTATCCTGACACTGTCCCTTCAGGCAGATCCGCTTGCAGATGAGAGGAGCGATGACTACCTTGAAGCGCTCCCGTGTGGAGGAGCGCTCCGTGCACCACACCAGCCTGTGGACGCTCAGCCAGATGACAAGCAGATGGGAGATCAGAATGGGCATCCTGGCATCCTTCGCTGCCCTCCACAGAGGCCCAGGGACATTAAATCACAAGCTGAGGGGTTCAGCTCCAGCTCAAACGCGCGTGCTTTGTTAACCTGAGGAAGATTTTTTTGACGTCTCGTGCGTTGTAGGAAAAAAAAAAAAAAAGCAGAAAAAAGAAAGCGCGTCCTCCCTCCTGTTTTCTCCTTAAGGAAAAAAAAATAAAAATTACTTCCCTTGCGTAACCAAGTGATCCGTGAGGAAAACTGACACGTTTGACATCTTTAAGAAGTTTATTGTTGCCCTCGTTGCTTGTTTTCTAAAAGTTTCCCGTCGCTTTTGTCGCTCTTCCTCCTTCTCGCCTGTTGCTTTGGAGAGTAGGAGAGAGTGCGTATGTGGGTTTGGGAGAGAGAGAGAGAGAGAGAGAGAGAGAGAAAGAAGGGAGGAGAGGAGAAGGGGTGAGCCAACCCTCTCTGGAGAAAACCTGGCTGCGGGCCAGCCAGGCGGTGCAGGAGCAAAGCTGAAAGTGGTTTCCTTGTTGGTTTATTTCTCTCCAACACCCCCTCCTCTCGTGCCCGCGCACAGACCCCCACTCTGCAAATCATAGCTGCCCAGCTGTGTGTGTCACTCTGAGAATAAAATGATAATGACATGTAATGATGTATTGCTGTACGCACCTGTGTTTGATTAGTTTCTTATATGTAAAAGTACTAAAACGAGCATGTGACTTAGCGATGGGCAGTTATAAATCAGGCAGCCCTATGACTCAATTCTGCATTATATTTCTGAATTTCTTAGAAAATATATCATAAATGTTCCTTTTGCTTAGCCTTGTGTTGATACTTAGCATCAAGTAACTATATTACTTTTTTAAGTCTTGCAAGTTTCAGAAATAGTCGGTCAAAGCGTGGAGACATTTTCTGGGGTCATCAGGGTCATAATGAGGTCAGTATGACTCCACCTGAAAGGATGCAGCCAGGTGGACATCTGCTTTCTGTCTCATGATAGTTCAACATTTAGCTTATTCCCCTCGAGACAAAAGTATGTGACATCTGCACAACAGCTTTACAGATGTGTGTTACATGTGGCGTTGAGTTCACAGGTCAGTTTATCTGCTGCCACATCAGTTTATCTATCGCAAACCACAAAAATCATTGCCCTTTTCAACATGTCCGTATTTTTCATGATGATAGATAAAAATGCTTTATTTAAGAAAAGGCCATGATAAAAAAAATAAATACACCAAACTTAAACCAAAACATCTGCATAAAATGTTCATCTAAATAAAACTTGTAAGCAGTGAAACGTACGTACAAATCAAAATGTAAAGCCTCAGTTCTGAAAAATGGCGAAAACTTTGCAAAACTGCTTAAATCTTTTTATTTAGAGGTTAATATACACACACACTGTTAGTTGGTTTAAACTCTATCGTGAGCTTCCTGCGTGTAGTTAGTAACTACAATCGTCAGATCAATCCAATGGAAAATGTGGATAATGAGTAGAATATGTAATGTAATGAAATAAAGTTTAAAAACAAAAACAATGCACTGAGCAGAAGCCCTTTTAAACACCTCGTGTCAGCCAGTCATATGTTAAACTGTGACGCTTACGTCTGGCATGCCAATCAACCACACGTAACTGTTAAAAATATGAAGCTACACAGCTTTAAGGATCCCGGGGGGGGGGGGGGGGGGGGGGGCACATGGGAAAGCTGTGAAAGAGAGAAAGAGCTGAGTCACTTCCGCTCCAAAAAGTGAGTGTTTACCTTCAGTCGCTGAGGAAATGACTGCATGGGCCCCTGCAGAGAGTTCACAGGCCGCTCTCACATTTCTCTCTGCCTCTGGTACTCGCCATCACTGCATCATCGGCTGCCAAGAAACACACACACACACACACACACACACACACACACACACACACACACACACACACACACACACACACACACACACACACACACACACACACACACACACACACACACACACACACACACACACACACACACACACACACACACACACACACACACACACACACACACACACACACACACACACACACACACACACACACACACACACACACACACACGAACAACCCCGAGATAAGACACAAGATAATTACTTCCCTTCTGAAAACTGAAACCTCAGCGTCACTCACTGCATCAGATAATCATGACAAACAGGAAAGAGAAATAAACAGATTTATTACACAACCTACAGATGAAACCAGCTTCTACATGAGAAAAAGCATCAACGCCACAATGCGAGTGTGCGCAAGTACGATCAACAGTAAGAATAAAAGCACTCACTATGCTGCAGACTGGCCCATGTCCGTGTTATGGTGCTATATATTATATAACTGGAGTGTTATTACAGATGAACAGGTTAGCACCAGTACAGAAGTAGTCTAGTACCAGTACTAGAAGCACATCATAATGATCCTTTCTTTTTCCCTCTCTAGCTGATGTCATTAAAATAGCTGTTGTGACTTGTTTGGATGCACCTTTCTCTCACCAACCACAGAGGCACTTCATCAAGTTGGTTTTTTTCATGAATCACAAGCTCGGCAGGGAAATATCGTCTTTGTGTGCCTTCTGCAGCACTTGCTTCAACTTGAAGTCATTTGTTGGAACAAATTTGCATCCTTCCAAGTGATTCTCCGGGTTAACTTCAATCTGTTCCAGAGAAAAAGAGTCAAATCCATTCGAGGGCGTGACATTTTTTTTTTTTTTTAGATCAACCAAATATAGGTCTCAACACCCACTGGGCCCCGAGGTCTGTTAGTTTAACAAACGTCGGTTTGATTTATTCCAATCAGATTATCAACTTGTAATTAAGGTGCTTTGGATATTCCTGCTCCACCGAAACATCAACAAAAACACTAGTTCAATTAGTTACATACCAAAGGCCACCTCAAATAGCAGTTTGTGTGTATGAACACAGCAGTCATTGCTGAGCATCGGGAGGGGGAGTACTCCGTGTTATTTGACACCTGTGTTTGGGCGCGTCAACAGCACCGACACAATCTATTTGGCAACGTTTCAGTCAGAGCGTAAACTCTCCTCCGGGGTTTATGTGGTTTCCCTGTCAAGATACAACGAAACAAACTGACTGAAACTGAAGTAATAACGCTGGAATGAACAGACGGGGATGATCTCAAATTAGCACATATAGGTGGTCTCAGCTGTGGGCAAATTGCCGCATTGTCGATCTATTTCGTGAGTTTACTGCCGTTATAAGGAAGCTCTTTTTAAATTTCACCTACGGAATAAACACAGTAAAAAAGAAGAAGTATAAACAAGGCCCTTTAATAGAGTAACATTTACAGCAGGTAACAGAGTGAATGTGATGTGGAGGAATATATGTTGAACACAGATGCATTAAAAAAAAACTAATTTCATTTCACATTTTAACACTGACTTTTTTTTTTTTTTTTAAGGAAGAATGCCATTTCGGTTTAAACCTACATGCAAAGGCTCCCTCTGTATGCAATACAAAAAACAATAAATATGATTATACGAGACTACCATGGCAAATCGTATTCTGGGTATACAGTAACAGATATTTAACATTTTTTGTGCCGTTTAAAATGACTCACACTTGTGAATGTACACAGAGTGGCTACACGGGGATCGTTATAGTCGTATACATGGTAAATGGACACCAGAGACCTACAGTATAGCTCGAAAGGCTTGAGAAGATTAATGCTCTGCTGTTGACCCATGGATGCATCAGTCGAGTCACAACCAGGAAGAATTTCATTAAGAGTATATGTAATTACATTGCATGTTAGCATACTGACGTTTTTCAGAGCACGTTACTTTTTCTTTTAAGTCGTTGTTGCACGTTAACTTTTCCACAAATGTTAAACCCTCATTAATCCAGATAAAATGGCTAAAACTACAGTCTTATGTACAGAAACCGCCCCGGGAGGCAATCGATGCCAGCGGGGGAACAGAAATGCACATGCGAGCACCCAAAATCCGTCCACTAGGACTGGCTAGAGACCGGCTGGTTACATTAATACAGGTCCAGAAAAGCTTTCCAGACAAACGGTAGCAGCTTGAACAAAAAAAGCGGAATGCTAACATATGGTCCGTAAAAGAGGGATGAAAGTCAAGACTGGGGAAACAGTAAAGTGTTCACGCTGTTGATCCGGGAGCATCCTGATGCCAACCGACTGTGCCCTCTTCGAATGACTTAACAGATAGATTAATGTACAGAAACCTTCCAAATTAGATTTTCTTGACGCAGATCACTTCAATTTGTCTGAGGACAGAGTAGAGCGATCAATATAGTGATACTAGACTAGATATCGTCTTAGCTTCAGGATATCCTCATAAGTGTCGTCTTTTCCTAGTTTTAAAGGCTGCATTACAGTAAAGTGATGTCATTTTCTCAACATAGCCATTTAATTGTTCTAGGCGCTCTATTATTTGCTTTAACCAACTTAGAAATGATATCTACGCTACTGATGATTATTGATCAAATATCTCATTGTGTACATTTTTGGTATATTGTGGTTTTAACCCCATCATTTTGTTGCAATATCGATACTATGATCTATTGTCATCCACCACACCAACCCGACTAACTGACCATTTATTTGAGTTAATAAATATTGTGTTAAAAAAAAATACCCCAACTCAAATATTATCGGTTTATCAAGATCAGAAACTAGACGTGAAGGCCAGGACATCTCTGCAGCATGACAATACTACATTTTTAAAAAGAAAATGGTATTTTGGCAAACATTTTGCATTTAATAAGTATTGTAATTTCGATAAAAAAAAAGCAGCCCTGTATCCATCTCAGCTCAGTGTGTTGGCAAAAGCATGCCTAATTAGAAACTGAAGATAATTCAACAGCAGATCCAATCTCTCGAATGTGTGAAACTATAAAAAAAAACTGATCAAACACGATCAGAGTCGTAATGTAACAGTTTCTCTAGACTAAAACCCAGGTGGGAACCATCTTGAGCAGCAGCAGTGACTCAGTTGATGGTTGAGTGTGGATATTTCACTCTTTTTTTTTGTCATCTAAGAGTGTAAATCATTAAAAATGCCAGATATAAACAAATCTCCAAGGCTAGGGTTATATGTAGCCTGAGTATTCACTTCAACAGCATGGAACAGAGATGACCTTATCCATCATGTCTAGAAACTACAAACGTCTTATTCCATGTTTTTCATCCGGAGAAGGTCTCATGGGTAAGAACACCAACAAACAGCTTCTTCTTAAATCAAGCCCTTACACACAGTCCACCACCGAGCTGTCGTCCTCCTCGGGTCCCCACTCCCCAAACCTCATCTGAGGGGACGGCGCTGCCGGGTGGAGGTTGTTAATGTCGTCCATGGCATCTGGGTCCGCTTCCTCGGTGGGAGCGATCCCCATGTGACCGCCTTCCTCCCGGTGCGTGCGGATGTGCTTCCGCAGCGCCGCGGGCTCCTTGAAGCTGCGGTTGCAGAAGGGGCAGCAGCACGGCCTCTCTCCGGTGTGGATGAGCTGGTGGTGCTTGAGATGCTGCAGGCGGCTCAGGCGCTTCCCGCAGATGGCGCACACGTAGGGTTTCTCTCCGGTGTGCGTGCGCCGGTGTTTGCGCAAACCGTCCAAGTGGCGGAAGCAGTTTCCACACTCGGAGCAAGAGTACGGCTTCTCGCCCGTGTGTATGCGCAGGTGGGTTTTAAGCGCCCCTGACTCGCGGAAGCGCCGGCCGCAGACTCCACACGGGTAGGGCTTCTCTCCGGTGTGGATGCGGATGTGCTTCTTCAGGCTGGAGATCAGACGGAAGGTCTTTCCACACTCCAAGCAGTGGTGAGGCCGATCTGGAGAGGGCTCCCCTATCGTGTCGGAGGCCGAAGGTCCCGCAGAGTCCTCCGCTCTGCCTGGCGAAACACTGTCTACCCTCCCGGCTGCAGCAATCCTGGCCAATTGTTTCTGTCCATCGAGTTGCAAGGCACTGCTGCATTCTCGCACCGGTCTTTGGTGACGAAGAGGGTGAGTAAAGGACCGCTGGGAAACTCCCTCCCCTCCAACTTGAACGTAGCCAAGGTCACCGTCCCCGGCTCTGTTGTCATTACGCAAACCAGGCTCCTTCCTGCTGGGCTGACCGGAGCCGGATCCCTGCTCCACTTTAATCTCAAACCCGGATGCTCCACCTGGTCCCTGAGACTGCCTCTCATCTTAAGACAAATAGAAAGATGCAGAGATGGTTAACGTAGAAGCATTACGAGATCATATCATAATTTGAGACCAGATTATTAAGTATAACACACACGGTACACATTGAAGATCTACCTGGTCTGCTGGAATCGGAGCACATATGAGACGCGTTGGAAGCAAAGGAGTCCAGAGCGTGGTTAGTCACAGAGCCATCGGGTTGGATCGAAAGCTGGCACATTTTGTAGTCGTCTCTGGGCTCAAACCCATGAAGCGAATCATCCACAGAGCCACCGAGGCCCAAGTCCACACCGGCTCCGTTCACATTTCGGCCGTTCTGGTGGTCCCGGTCCAGGTCTGAAGTCATGGAAGCCATGGAAGACAGCGATGTGGCGAAGACGGACTGACTGATTGACTGAGGGCCCGTGTATGAGATCTGGAGCTGGTCTATGAGCTTCTGAGCACTGCAAAGACACTCCTGCAAAGTCTTCAACTCCCTCTCCGACACTTCAAGGCGCACTTTGAGTCTCTCGTTCTCCTGTTCCTTGTGTAGCAACTCCTGTTGAGTCTCATTGAGCACGAGCACCACTTCACCCAGAAGAGTGTCCACAGCAGCGGACATGGCCGTTTGAATGGTCGGCGCGAGACGTGACTTCAGAGAGGTTACGGTCACGCCGCCCTGCGAGGCTCCGTATCCAGCCTTATCCGCTTTCCGATCATAACAAGACTCTACCCCGGTCCTGTCGGCGACGTTGATTATACTTTGTTTACGATTCCCACTGTGGACTGAGCTGTTGCCACTATTAGAAGAAGAGGAATCCATGCTACCAGCGTAGCCTGTCCTCCTGGCAGTCATGATTTATAATGTAGTTAGATAGCTTTAATTCAGTTAGCTAACGTTTACTGGCTATGCTAAGTTTGAATGTGCTACTAAGATCTGTGCAAAAATATTAACAAACTGGATGAATCATGCGAAACTATACTGCTGTGATATGTTAGAGCAATGAGTCGAGTGGCACCGATCACATCCGTCTCATTATCTGATCAACTTTCGTCACTGACTAACACAATCAACTCTGTGAGGTGCGACTCTTTGCGGGGCCTGGCTCCGCTAGCTAACGTTAGCCCGCTAGCTTAAAAAAAACTAACAAACGACAGTCGGTTTCAGACGTACTCTTGCAAACAGTCTGTCTCTGCGGGTGAAACGCGCTAGTGGTCTCAAACGTTGATATTCAAGTCCGTAAATAAGTGTTGAAAGACTTTGATACCATGGCCCTCAGCAACGACTCACCCATTTCCAGCTTCTGTCCAGAACTCGGCAGAACGCTGTACGCTGAGGCCTGTCGCACACGAATGACGTCGACAAAGGAGGTATAGAAAATACTTTTCTGTGCCCTGGGTGTTGACTTGAAGGGGGTTTATGCCCTTCGGCAGAGCATTACATAGAAGCCAGAGTTGCGTGGCTTTCCCTTATCTTTGATTCAATTTAATTGAGTATACCTAGACAATTTTGTTTCGATAAAATCTTGCATATTAAAAAGTTGTGTTTTCTTTGTATAGAAGACGTCTCATAAATAATAAATGCTTTGTAAAACGCCACATTCACACTTTTTAAATGACCAAGTCTGATCTCCCACTGTAGACGTACTTCAGTCTCATCTTTTATGTGTACACAATATTTTTGTCTCCAGCAGGCATAATTGGGTGAAATAATCTTCATTAATTTAATCATTTTTCCTCAGTTGACAATGGAGGTGGGAAAGATTTTAAAAAATCTACTGATGATACACGATGGACCACATGTAGCAACATATTCATCTTGCATACTTATATAACATGTAGAAGCCTCGCTAAAATCTCATGATAACTATTTTACCAAAAGAAACACAATTCCGACATCAAGCAACTGTTACTTGATCACACAGCAAACACAACACAACACAACAACTGTACATACACTGAACTAGCAGCCAAAGAAGAGGAAAAATAAACTTCACTTTTTACAGCCGTAACCATAAATTATGTCTTCTCTTCGTTTTGTGATCAAAGTGTTCAAGGGGATACATGCTGCTACTACTCCAGTGTCTCTGGATCATTTGAATCAATTCCAGCAAACTGATTTAATTTGCATAGCATGGAGGAACATTTGTAGTGTGCATTCCTTCAGCATCGAGGATCCTATCGTCATCCATCCATGTGTAGATATGGTGTATGTCTCGTTCTGGTGGATGAATCACTACACTCATCCTGTAGGCATTGAGCTTCAATACAGGCAGGTGTCCTCATGGACCTTAACATGCCTCAACTAAAACCTCTCCAACTTTGTGCTTACATATACCCAGTTTCATTCTGAGGCTCACACCTCTGCATCTCACAAGTGTTACCTTTATTATGATACCAACATTATTCAAAGAAACCTTGTAGGCACAGACACTCACTCACAACTTGAGCATGACTTTTTCGTACAGGGGCGCTGAGCTAGAGGCCTATAGTTAAAGAGGTTGATATCTATTTGGACAATAGAAACAGGAATTAATGAAATATTTTCCTAATTAAATAATCCAAAAACAAACAGACCAAATGACGAAGTATTTTGATAATGGCTATTTCAATTAAATAGGTTAAAATAGATCAATACAATAATTTACAGTGTGGTTCTCCATAGGCAAGTCCCGTCTTGTAGCTTATAATTTATATGATTATTCGTCTTTTTTTCTATTTTGCAGCATATTGGCTTTTGCTGCAAGTCTAATGGGGAACAATTGCATGGCTTTATATGGCCCGAATAAAAAAGATGCTAATTAGCATATGTCTTAGTGACCTGTTGGAAGTCGGGTTAGTCACTTGTCTCTTTTATTCAAGCCTGACTCCATGTCTGACAAATTGATTTGTCTTTTATTTAGTCGTAGTTGAGTCTATGTCCAAGTGTAATATGCATCCTGTTTGTCAGCCTGTAAGATTGAATTCGGGGTGAAATGCGATTCAAACTTCATGGCAGTGCAGCAGCCTTTTGCGGAGAAAAGCTGAAGTTTTGCTCTTTTCTATCTAAAATTATAACTCCAGGGTTCAAAATTGAAAGCACCCGCAGGCCATCGACCTCTCCGTGGGTTATGCAAACTCGGAAAATGCCGGACAAGATTACAGTTTATGCCACAGTCCTGTGAACAAAGGATGCTGTGAAACTGGCCAAATGTATCGTGAATTCTCTGATGCTTCGCAGATGAACCGCTGATTGTCACAGTGCATTTTATTATGAAAAGTAATTACTGTCACCCACACCCAGTTGTGTAACTGAAAAGAAACAGACCGCGCCTGCCTTTTATTATTTGTGGGCTCTAGGAGGCACTATAGACTGTTTTAATATGACTGATACTGAGGTCAAGCCCTACATTAATTATCTCCTCTTAGAATGACTCCTCACCAACACGAATATACTGAGCACATTAACAGTTAATTTAAGTTCATGCTTTTTGTTGTTGTTATTTGTTCAGAACGATAAGGTGAATCATCAGGCAATACAGTCCACTGAATACTTCCTGAAGAATAAATTGAAAACGTCGGTTGCAGGGCTTCCTTCCTGCATCTCTTTATCAGCAGCTGGATCTTTTAGAGATGAAATACATTTTCTAAAAGTTAACTAGTAAAGAAGAATCTTGTTGATTCTAGTTTCACATTTGCCTCATTCAGGGAGTGAGTGGGACAAAGTTGGCGCCTCAAATTATGTTTCTTTTCCCCCAAGGCTGTTGAAAAATAATGATCTACTTGACCATTCATTTGTGAAATGTGCATTATTGGGCCAATAGCCGATACGTTGCCATGATCTTATCTTTAAGATTATCTTTAAATCAAACACTATTTGTTCTGCAGATCTTACTAAAACAGAACCTTGTATAATTTTTTGGCTGCTTCCATTTCATATATAAACATAATTGAATCCATACTCACTCGTTTCTGATGAGGAAAGCAGACCCATCTCAGCCACACAGTGGTTGGGTTAAAAGTGACCTGGTCCACGGCAAAGAGAAGCAGTGCATTGTGGGATTATGTAACAAACCATCTAACGGTTACCATCTGCTTGAACTCGTGTCACTTCCAGAGTCACAACAGAAATATTTCGTACTCAGTGACTTCACCTCGGTTTCCGACTCCCTCACATCGCCTGTCACACCATCTTTGTTCCTATGACCTTATTAGAAGTTTTGTGTCACGGCTTCTGTCTGTCATGGGCTTGTTGTGGATGAACTCCAACTGACCTACAACTGACTCACTTCACCATAAACATGAATTATCATAAAATAAAGCAAAGCATACTTTTCAGTATTGGAGTCGTATGTAATACATAAACACAACCCGTATCACACAGTAAACCCACATCCCCCCCCTGTGCAAAATATGTGCATGTCCTCCACACTTACACACCCACTATTAACTCACCCACAGAAGAATGCTCTTACGGGACAGAAAGAAAATATACAATAATGATATATATAAAAGTAATGAATCATTTATCTTGGGGAAAAATAGTTACTCATGATGTAATACCTCTTAACATGTCGGTTCCTGCTAAATCATATGAAAGAGAGGAAAGATATATGTGAATACTAAAGCAGGAATAAGGCACAACACAGGCAGTACAATGTGAACCGACATTCTCAGTTAAGCAGACTTTGACTGAGGTGTTGTTTCTCAGCAGCTGACTGAACTCTTTTCTTCTGCTGCAGGACAATGCGAGCTAATCTTGGTCACTTTTATTTGCAGACTGAGCTCAAAAATCGAAGTGGAGATGTGAGCGTACAGCTGGATTTATGGCCACAGCTGTCACATGAAGTTGCTTTACCACATATCACATCGACAAAACATCTTGTCCAGTTCTTCTCTTTCCTGGAAGCGCTGAGTGACGTTTTATTGTTCTGATGTTGGTGTTCTCTCAAGTTAGTTGCCACCACTTGTTATTTTGCCTCTTATTTTTTAACCCATTTCATTTTTTTTTTTAAAGAAAAGTACCAGCATGGCAATTTCACACATTACAAATCATTCCTGGTACAAGTCTAGTCAGGTCAATATCCGGCCTTCTGGCGAACAGATGCACAACAGTTTGAGTACTTTCAGTTTTGCTGCAGTGTTTGGAGTTAAGTCATACATATGATTTAGGTGAGAGGTTATGTGACTAAAATGGGGTGTGCTGTCTGGAGTTACTGGCATATGTCAGTGATGATACATTCCAGTGAATCAATGCCCGGACACAGAGGTTTCACAATCCTATTTAATTTCCCTCAGCCCTAAAAGGAAAACAAGAGCTCATTAACAAGCGGGACACGCTCTGAAAAACCTGCACACCACAAAGGAATGTAATCCACTTGGTTCACTTCACCAGAAAATGAGGTAGCACTGATGTAACTAATAGCAGACTCTAGTAATACCACTAACAGCACACACACACACACACACACGCACACACTCAGTCACTCACAGTACTAGACCATTTAGCAAGGAGGAGGGGATCTGGAGCAGAAGGGTCTGGAATAAGTGGGGACTGAGGGAGGGCAGAAAGAAGGAGGTGATTGTTGGGGAGACGGGAAACATATAAAGGTGGAGAGAGCCAGAGAAGGGAGCAAGTGGAGAAAAGACGAGGAGGAAGGAGCATTCTTCACATTTTGATCGAGATTATACAAACTTTTGCAAACAACAGGTAAGTTCATATCTTTTAATATTTTACACAATTGAACAGAGTTTAGCTGTAGCAAAAGCAACAAAGAGCACAGACTAAATTAGTATTCAATAGTGGCTCCCGCTCCGTTTTCAATGAAGTTGAGATTTTTTTGAATGTGCTTCATTGTTATCTCCGTATTGCATGCCCACCATAGAGCATATTTCAGGTGTCTTTGTGTGGATTATTGTGGAAATAGCTCAAGCAGCTTTCCTGTAACTGGATCCTGCTGACAGGGCCGAGTTGAATCTTGGGTGTGTAGGCATGTGGACTTGTTGTGCAATACCGCCTGGAATGCTGAATTAGAGTGAAGTACCTCCAAATCGTAACAAATGAGGATTAGTCCTCGCAGCTATGTATACGAGACCATAAATCATTGGCAAACATGCCACAGAATGTAAAAAAAAACATTTCAACTAATTAAGTGTCCACCCGTTTTGTCATTTGCTTACTCAAGAGTAAAAAAACGGTGTGCTCTGGTTTTGAGAGAAACAGTTAATGCTAGGTTTTATATTTTCCAGCAGACGCTCAGGCTCACATTTAAGCCATTTGTTTTATTCCCTGCAGTCATATAATCTCTAAACGACACAGCATCAGCGGAGAAATAACTCTGTGTCCTCATTCGGGGCTCTTTCATGCAAGTAAAAAAAAATGCAACTGACTCTCTGAATGTACATTTTGTTGGAAACCCAAGGGGCCGATACTTTTCATTTCTATGAAAAATAAAAAAATAGATTTTTCCAACTAACTGATGGAACTTTACTTTCTATGATCTCCAGACGGCTCAATGGCTGCCAGCAGGGACCTTGCTTTCCCCCTGGTGATCGTTTGCCTGGTTCTCATCAGAGGATACTCTGCCCTGCCTACGACATCGCAACTTGCAGAGACGAATCCCATGAGACCGCTGACACCACGTGGATTTACGACCGAGAACTTTGAGTTTCCCACAGAGGACTACTCTCAAACGGAAGATAAACCAGTTACCCCTCCTATTACACGGAATACAGTGTCTCCAAATGGAAAGACCCCTAAGCGATGTGACTACAACCCCTGTCTCGAGAGTCAGATCCCCTGTGCTGTTCTAGCAACCTCAGGATGCTTGTGTCCAGGGTTTACTTTACATGAGGTTCCACAGGTTCCCAACCTGAAATCAGTGTCCTGGAACGGGTCAGAGGTTGTTGCTCGGTGGTGTGCACCTAATTCATACGTCACAGCTTATATTGTGAAAGTAGGGAAGGAAGAGAGGCAGAGGTTTAGGAAGGACCAAAGGAGCGGCGGATTGGGAGACATGGACCACAACACAGAGGTGTGTGTGGTTGCAGTGAACGATGCTGGAGACAGTGAGATGTCCTGTTTGATGTACCGGCCCAGGGACAGCAGTCTGCCTCTGAAAGCAGGGCTCATCGGGGGAGCTCTGGGCTTCCTGCTGCTCCTCTTGCTGGCTGTCCTGCTCTGGAGGCAAAATAAGCAAAGGAAACAGGAGGCCAGCATCTCTATGCATGACACAGCTGAGACAGAGTGAAGAAGAATGGACGCTCAGTGAGATAAGACTCTGTCCAATGAGACTCCCTCAGCGTCATCGCAGATAATGTGATTACATTATAATGTCTGAGGTTTTATGCAAAAAAAAAAAAAGACGCTTCTTGAAAATGCAGAAGGCAGCGTTTCGGCATCACACATGAATATATCTCTTAGTGTGAAAGAAAGTCCCCACATCCATGATTTGAAATACAGCTGCAGAAAAATATTCACACGATTGTTGCAAGATAGATTATGTGAATTTGGTTTGTCAAACAGCTCTCAGGACTTCAAGGAACATCCCTGCATGTAGTCCTTGCTTGCAACTGCTCATTGTGGTTTATAGTTGATGGGATAAAAAGTACAGTAATTTAAGTATTTATTCGTTCCTTGATATCAGGGAATTTAACAGAAGCAGCCGTGGTCCTGGGAAAACCATGCATCTCCAAAACATCAGCTTTCATGAACTAAGAAACCGGTCTTGTTTTCTAGTAATTCAATGAGTGTTTATGTTGTGTATTTAGCTTAAGTAGCAGCAAGGAACACTGATTCCTTAAGTGTATCTACAAAATTATCAAAATAATCAAATTTGGATTTACTTATTATTATTAACAGTGTAGGTTATGTGATGAATACAAGATGTCTTGATAGTTTGGAATGCAATAAAAAAAATAATGATTTATACCAGAGACAATAGCCGACAAAGGTTCAAATGATTTTTAATATTTTGATATTATTTGTGGTCGTGTTACAATAATGTAATTGAGGTTAGGTAGCAGCCAGCTAGCACTCTCTGTGAGAGTCGTATGTATTTAATTACAGAGCGAAACAATGTATTGTGGTCTCAAGGACTGAAAGGGAATGATGTGCTGTATTATGTTCTGTATTTATGAAAACCATTTGGTACGTTGCCGTAGAAAGAGTTTGATTTGACACTAAAGAGACAAACGGAAGTCTATAAACACACAAAACAAGACCGGCTGTTCAAACAGAAACTACTGAGTGTGTAAAAGGTTATTTAACATCTTTTGGATGCGCGTGTTTTTTCCATCTTTGTCGGAAGTTGTGTCAGCGTCCTGGATGAGCACAAGTGTTCAGTGCTGTGTTTTTTTCCAGCTGTCATACAATAGCCTTTTCACCGGATATGGATTTTGTGAATCCAGCTGAGACTTCCAGTCATCCAGCACTGAGCTGGTGAGAAGCTTCAGGCTTTTTTATTTTTTTTTTGCCATGATGAAAAAGAGAAGAAAGTCCAATATTTAAATCCCCCCCCCCCAGTTTATCTCATGTTCAAGCCTCCATCTGCATGTCTCGCAGCCATGTTATAATTCCTTCTTGCTCTGGCTGCTGCCACGGAGATGTTCCACTGCTCTTGGCGTCTTTCATATTCCAGCTGCACTGCATAACTTACATCGCAAAGAGCTGCATGGGAGTCATTTAACATCTGTAATTTGGAGACACAACAGATTGATCATTTCAGTGACTGAAATGGCCTCAAGATGTTGCTTTTATGACACACAATTCAGCCTGGGTGCAGTCGCTCTCAAACTGGGAGGGAAATCTTGACACGAATGGGCCAGAAATGCAAAAACATGGGCGTACAATATCATGTTTGTTTTTGTAACTCATACTTAAACCTGCAAAATAGGTTCGACAAGAACTACAAGCAGAGCAGTGCATTTTCTGCTGATGGAACCAGAACAGCACAGCATGTACTCGTTCATATCTTTTCAAAATGAATGTGGTTTGCCTTTTTTTTTTCAATAAACTTTTTATTTTTGAAACTTCTGATGTTTTTGAATGACCATGAAGAAATCATAATCTAGGCCACCTATTACACAGAGTTAAAAATAATACATTCAGTGACGTCTGATTTTCAACATTAGGTGTTCAGCAGTGATGTGGTGTCACTATCAGGTGTTCAGCCTTGCTTTGCTTCCATACGAGTTTTTTACTCCGGGACATTTAGACTTAATTATTAGTTATCTTTTCCAGTAGAAAACGTGAGCTAAAGACAAGTAAATCAGGAAGAAAATAACTAATATTTAACGCACATATGTCACAGATGATACAGACTATTATTTATATCTGCTAATTAATTGCAGAGGCTGATTTTTGCTTCTAATGAATGATGCCCTGTGTTTTCTTGGCTGGTATATTTGTGGCAGTCATGGTGCCTCTAGCTTTAGGAATAAAGTGGACATGTGATGCAGAAAGTGCAGAGGAGAAATTTCTCAGTAATGTTTCTGCTCTTGTGAACCGTTTCTCATTTTCAAAATGTCAAGTGAAAAACAACGCAGATACAGTCACAGATAATAATGAATCTCAGAGAAGAAGCTGTGTTTTCTATTTTTTATTTTTTTGTATCTCCAGGCAAATTTTGCAGCAAGGTCAGCAGCAGGACACAGCAGCCGTTGCTGTGTCCGGGACAGAGACATGTTGAATCACCGCTATCTCATTCAGTAAACCCGCTGACTCATGTTACTTTTATTGTGAAGTGGTCACATATAAAAGAGTGAATCAGCTAAATTCAGGCTGTAGGATTTCACAATAAAATACTTTGTGTTGGCCTCCCTCCTCCCGCCTGTGTTACTGTAATGTGTGATTAACAGCGACGATGGAGCTCGTTTGTATAGGAATGAGTAATTGTGTGGTCTATGAACTGCTGCTTGACATTTTCCTCATGTGGATTCATGAAGTTTTGGATTCTCCCCGCAGGTATTGCATTATGTTATGTGAATAATGATGATTACAGAAGCCAGAGTTGAGAAATGACTCACCTAATTTGCTAAACATGAAAATGTCACGTCAGCCAAGAAGCGGGCGAGACATTTTTAAGTGGCATTAAGTAATCAAGGACTTTTATAAGCGTCGGTCAGCATCCAAGACAACTTTCACAAACAGAGACAAAGGTACCTTTTAAAGGCCTCTTTTACCTTCCCTCAGGCTTGGAGAGGTTAGGAAAAGTCACCTTATTGCCCTCTGCTGGTCACATTCAACCCTGACAGAAGAGGCCTGACTGCACTAAAGGGCAGAAAAGGGCATTAACACAAAAGCAACATAATCACAATGATAAAGCTGGATTAAATAACCCCAGTGTCTATTAACAGCACTCTGAAATGAGAGGTGTCAATGCTACATGAGACAAAACAGATCTTCGAAGGGGCCTGCACTCAAACACTGCAAATTTAAAGGTAAGAGAAGTATTTTGATTTGAGTTTGAGTATTAGCTTTTACAAAATGACATTATTTTTCGTGAAGTGATTACGTTATTTTGTCTCCCCCCCTGTGTTGTATATGTAATTAAATAAGGAGCGATTGTTTCGTCTTTGGATAAAACCCCTCACTGGGTGTGTTTTCATGGCAGCAGCTTGGTGGCTGAGGCTTTAAGAGGCTTTACTGCAATGAATGTAATTGTAGGTTGTAATATTATGTTCACCTCATAACATCATACTGGTAGCTATTCCGAACAGTCATTCATTTACATGCAATTAATTAACCGTGAACAAATTCATTTGCATTTACTGCTGGGGAAAATAATAGTTAGTTTGGTGTTATTAGTACTCCACCAGCAGGGGCACTAATGGCTGCTTCCTCTGCACACTGGGGTCAGCTTTTACAGGGCATAAAATCTTCAAAGTGGGTCAGGCATCCATCAGTGCCCATTATTGGATCTAGTCAGTCCTGGATGCATACTCGCTTCATTCAAATGCAGAAAAGGTTTCCACTCCTTTGGTCTTCGAAGCTTTTTGCAGACAGTATAATGAATACAGAGAAAATCAAATGAAAGGGTGTCAATCAAAGAACAAGCTAGAGATTCTGGGCCATGCTGTGGCCTTCATCGGATGAAACTCTGGGTCTAAGTGGGTGGTTGTAGAAACCAAACCCCCCTGCAGGCGTCGCATCCTGTTTACTCCGGTTATGTCTTGGACTGTGTCTGTCTGACTTGGCTCAGACCACGACTCTGTAAATAAAAGATTAACTTCAGTCTCAAAGAGTCACTCTGATGTCAGTGGAGGGATGATCGGGGGTTTATGTAAATGCAGACACGGTGTGTGTTTGATCAGGTTTCTTCTTTTGGCACCGTCGGAAAAAAAACAACAACAAGAGTGTGACATCTTTCATCATCCAGACATCTTTCAAAACCGGTTCAGTGTGACTCAGAGCTGCTTTTATTTGTTTTCACTGGAACCACTAGAGGTCATTATCGCAGAGAGCACTGTTCAAAGCCACCTCTGGCATGCGCTCAGTGATTATGGAGTGGAAATGGAAATGAGTTGCTCTAATAAGGATGAAAATGATTTTGCAGCGGTAATCAGCTCAGCCACATTTCCGACATCGCAGGGGGAGAGTGAGTGTGTTTGAAGAAGCCGCTAAATGTTTGCTTTCCGTCACCGTTTCTTTTCTCTGCAATTTTTCATCCACTGCTCGACAGGCAGGTCAGCGCTCTCCTCTCAACCCCCCCCCCCCCCCCGCCAGGATGGCTCAGTGAGAGTGTTTCATAAAGAAGAGGAGGAGAAAATCTTTCCCTTTTCTTTCATCCCATTTCCTTGTATGAAGAGCAGGGGTAACCATGGTAACCATGGCATTATACAGGACAGAGTTGAGGAGGTTGAAACTGAGCTCGAGCTGGCAGAGGAGAGTTATCAATCACTTTGGCATCAGCACTATCACTCACACACACACACACACACACACACACACACACACACACACACACACACACACGCACACGCTCATTCAACCGTCACATGCCTTCCCAGGCCAGGATAGCGACATTTTCCTTTTCATCAGAGAACAAAAAAAAAACATCCACTTCAGCGTCCAGAGGACAGATCTGCATGCATAAAACCCTCATGCTCATGTTAAAGGGTTAACGGTGTTTGCCAAGGCCAGTATACCAGATTATTATTCATCATCTTATCAGTCAAACTAGAAAACTCCACTGCAATCAGTCAATCAATTTCTCAGTTTTTGCTCTTTTAAAAAAAAAAAAAGAAAGAAGATATTTTCATGTTTAAGTTTGTTTTTATGGGAAGGACATGTGATCCTTATTAGACACAAGTTTGTCAGTTCCATCCAAACCCAATACTCAACCCCAAGTTGCTCCCCGGGCCCTTTATAGCAGCACTCTGCTCCTAAAGTGCTTCGGATGAGTTAAATGCAGAGGTCAAATTTCATGTATGTACCTGTATGTGTATGACAATTAACTGTGTTTTAAATTGTGCAATAATTGAAAACGTGTTGAACAAAATATTAACTCTGTGGAGATTTACAGGCTTACAGTGAACTAGCAAAACAATGAAGGTTTGCCATCCTGCATACCCACAAACAAAGGAAGAAGCTCGGCTTAAAGCTAATGATAAACATGTTTACCTGAACGACATAAAATTGCAACACAAAGCAACTAAATGAGCACACAGCAAAAACTACTTACGATATGAATTCACTTAGAGTGGTGCTGGCTAGTGATGGGAATTACAGCTCTTTGAAGAGAGCTAGATCTTATGGCTCCGTTCCTTTCCGAGAATTGCATTCTTTGCCTTTTATTTCCAGTCATAGGTGGCGCCGCAAAAAATACCAATTTTCCCTTTTGTTTCTACCAAAGAGCTGTTCAAAAGATTTTGGTTGTCCCAAAAGTATAAGTCTACCACTCTTTTTTTCTCATCAGCCTTGAATATGATAACAGTCTATTGTCTCCATCTGGTGGATGAATTGTAGTACTGCACTCACCCTAAAGGCATTGAGAGCAATGGGTTATGGTTCTTTGAATGGCAGCACTTTAGCATCAGTCTGTGCAAAGCGAATGTTCAGATGTTGCGATATGGTTTGCAAGAGCATTTGTGCTGTAACTGCATCATTGCAAAGGGAAAGTCACTATAAAAGCGCAGTTTGGTTCGGCAGAAATGTAATCTCTCATTTATTATGTGTTCCATCTTCATTTACATACACCAAGTAACATTTATACTGACGCTTACACTGCAGAAATCTCACAAGTGATACTTTTATTATTACTAAAAATACTCAAATAGACCATATAGTTGCAGAAATCATTTCATTTAATTTTCGAGCAGGGGCATGACACTTCACTACAAACCAAGAACAAAGAAACCACCACTCTATTCAGGTCACAAAAGGTGGACATTATGACACTAGACACAGTACATGTTGAAAGAAGATGTATCCCAACATGTATCTTTGTAACTGACAAAAACACATGTTCCCGCTTCTTTAGGCTTATTTTCTTGTATCATATTATCTCGATGAACTAGCTTTCTGCTTATGAAAGAAAAAATATGAATACATATCAGCATGTGTGCTTGCATTATATGTATTATTATGTTCATAAAAGGCTATAGTTCCTGCTCAGGTGCCTTCAGCTGAATCTTTAACAGAGCGTATGAACCTTGAGGGACATGGAGCCAGAGCTGTATTTAACCCTGTGAGGTTAAGTAGTTTTCCCAGAGAGGCTGCACTACACTGTTCTGTTCTAGCTCCCCACTTTTATTTAGCTGCACATTATAAAACATCATGTTCTTTTTTGCCTCAAAAGGACAATCTCACAGTTAAAGAGCTCCCTCGTACTGTCTGTACCTCGCCACCCATTTATATTCTTTACCAGCTTTTTCCTTTTTCTTGTCAAGGAGGTCACTGAAGCATATCCCAGCATGCATTGGGATTGGAGGTAAGGAGACACTTTGGACAGGCTGCCAGTCAATCACAGAGTCTCCAAATCACTTTGAACTACGGGAGGAAACTTGCATGAAAAAAGTGGAACGTGGAAACAGAAATACAGTTCAATACAGTAAAGACAGAAAAGTCAAAAAAAACTGAGCACCTTCTTCCTCGGAATCGATGCAACAACATGACAGCTGTGAATAAGGAATTTTGATATAGAAGATGCAAAGAGGTAGTTCTGCACATCCTGTCCTGCATTTAGGCCAGATGCAGGACAAACAGATTAAACTCGGTGAAAACATGTCCAATCTGTATGAGGATACGTGCACACAGAATACCTTTAGAGAAACAACTGAGGCATAAACTAGAATCTAGGACTGATGCACGCCCAGATGTTGAACAAAACCAATCCCAATTACTCCTCCCATTTGTTTCATAATATAAAAAAAACACACACTGCAGCTGGGGCAGGAACAAGCACTGGAACAAGAGATGAATCAGGGACAGATTATTCAGGACACAGTCACGGGGGGATAGAGAGCTCAAGAAGAGACCAAGGACTCGACCTTTTCTGAATATTCATGATGAAAGAGAGAGAGAGAGAAGAGAGAGAGATGTAAACCTTTTCTGAGACGTGAAACCTTTGGGGAGTCTAATAAAACAAGGCAGCTCGTGATTCAATGCAAAAACAAATATATCTGGCAGGAGCAACGTCAGGATATCTTGGCTGTCGGCCAGCCAAAAGGATCAATAGCCATTAACACCACCATGCATGCAGTCAGAGGACAGCAGGGATCTGTGGCTCTGCAGAGTGTTTTATCATGATAGGAACCATGTTGGAGCTTTTTTTTATTTTCTTTTTTACTGTAAGAGCATCCCTCTCCTCGCTGCTGAGAGCGAGGCTGTCGGACTGACAATGTCATCAGTGTGCTGTGTATGTAAACACACCCAGCAGCCTGCAGAATCTAGGTCATATTCTGGCTGGGATGAGATGAGAGGAGAGGAGCCGTCTGGAGACACGCCGAGTCGCAAAATGTGTGCTGTGTTCATGTGTCAGGAGTCGGGCCGTAATCCACACACACACCTCTTTTATCTGCTTCATGAATCAAGGGAACGTGGTGGTGAAATCCGCTGAGAAACACAGGTAGTGAAGCAGAGGGAGGGAGGAGGATGAGGGGGGGGGGGGGGGGGGGAAGTATGGAACGCTTGTAATTTCTTGCTCCAGTTCTCTTTGCTTCAGCACCGAGGACACATTGTTCATTAAAAATCCAAGCCTTCAGTCTTCAGGACACACAGAGCTCTGCGTCATGTAATATTGACATTTGGCTTGCAACAACAGGAATCAATGCAACCATGTGTCAGGAATTACACACTGGATTCTGGAACATGGTGTGGTGCATCGCTACAGAGATTGTGGATATGCTGAGGTGGATTTTTTATTTTTTTTGTCCTCAAAAGTGCTCTGCACAGTCAACAAAAAGATTCATTAAAATGTCAGTGCTCTTTACTGGAGGTCTTCTCTCAAATCCATTTAAAAATCAATTAATGCTTTTAAAATGTGTCTGAACAGCTGAGTGCCATTGTAAAACTCAAGACTGCAATCTATCTGGTTTGACTGCTGGAACAATGGTCATGCTGAGGCAGAGGACTGGGTAGGATGGATACAATCCTCCATCACTGTACAATACTGCATACTGCAACATTGATGTATGACGAGACAGCAGTGGCGGCTGGTGGAAAATGTTCTTGGTAGGGCTGTGCCACATCCAATCAATTTCAGCAAACATCCCAGAATGATTTAATGCAAACAAATTAAGGTATCAAACGCGCATTACTACTTTGCAGTTAAATATTTAACATTTATTCCAACACGAAAAAAAGCAGTAAATAACACTTTCACAAACACGTCAGGACATCTTATTTTAGTCACCCTCACAGGGAGTTCAGTATAATATAATATATATAACATATAATAATATTCTGTATAATATAATAATATATATATATATATCATATAATATTCTGTATAATATAATAATATATATATCATATAATATTCTGTATAATATAATAATATATATGTCATATTCTGTCCCCGTTGTTTTAAAAAGATAAATAAGTTATTATCATGACGTCATCCAGCTAGTCAAACCTGTCTGGTGTACAGCTAGTAGAGAAGCTTCATGTACTGCTTCTCTTTCCTGCTAGTCTGCTGTCTGATTGTGAGGTCAGGCTGATCTGGGATCAGCTCTTTCAGTAGTTTCTCCTCTCAGTTCTCCTCTCAAACGGGTCTTGGAGGAGTAGTGCTCGCGCTGGCGCTCTCCTGTAGAGACTTCTCCTGACGAGAACGCGCAGCTTGGGGCAGGAAAAAAACTGCCCCAAGCTGAATCTATTTGAGGACGCTGATTGGCTGAATTGTATGTCACTCATTTATATCTTTACTCAGCATTGGCTAAACTGCTTTATAGACCCGCCTCTTTGGGGCAGTTTTTCCAGCGCCCCAGCCAGCTGAGACGTGCACACACAGAGAGGAAGAGCAGACAGGCAGAGAGGACAAGCAGGAAAAGCATATATTTACCGCAGATATCATATTTTACACATATTACTGGGTGATTCCATGTTTCAAAAACACAAATATTGACAATTTGTATAGTTTATTTTTATTTTAAATTTTATTTTTATTTATATTTTTATTTTTATTTTTTGTAGCTCTAGGGGGGGCGGCGCCCTAGCGCCCTCTATGGACCAGCCGCCACTGCGAGACAGTCATATTTTAGGGAAGTCAGTTTAGAAACTGAATTCGAATCTGTTGGTTCATCACATTGATACAAAAATCATATCAATGTGATGAACTTTATAGACAAGAGTCTACAGCCATGCTAGTGGCTCTTTGAGGCTATACTTTGAGCTAAATGCTAACATCAGCAGGCTGACATGCTCACAATGATAATGCTAGCATGTTGATGTTTGGCAGGTATAGTGTTTAACATGGAGGTCAAAGTCACTTCATCCTCTGTGGACCATGAATGTCTCGACCAAAACGCATGACAATTTGTACGCAAAAATGTCTCACGGTGACACTAGAGGTTCGGTCAGGGGGATCCCCAAAGTCCCCAAATTTCCCAGCAACCCATCCAATAGTTGTTGGGAAATTTCAGTCTGGACTAAACAAGTGACAGACCTGACACCAACCTTGCCATCCCCAGAGCCACACTGCATGTATAAAACCAAATATTCCAATAAAGCACTTCTGCATATATTTGCTAATCTGCCTACAATGGCCTAATACACCCAGAGATATTAAAGAGATAAACGCAATAATATAAATGGTATGGAAAGATCTCTAACAGCATCTCACGTTTTCTATAGTCATAGCACTTTTTTTAATCACACACTAATAACATCTGGTGACACAGCTGTATGTAGCCGCATATTTTGGCCAATGTGACATGTGAACTTTGCCAAACATTCAGAGCACCTTAAACTGAGGCAGTTATAACTTATACACGTAGGTAGACGGGCAAGATATATTCAGTCCTAAACATAACTGGAGCTGTATCACCTTTCACATCCTACTTTTCCAGGAAGGGTTACTGCCGTGGTCGCGGTGATTTATCTACAGCATCACTCCATCTTCTCTTTCGACTCGTACTAATGCCTTCAGGTCCAGGTGATACAGATGGTAGATGGTCAACAAAGTGTGATTTATCTTCAGTGAAATGTCCAGGGAGAGACGGCACTAAATTCCAACCGTCTACCATCTTCTGTCTCGTGTGCCTTTAAGCCAGCAGCTGAGCACGTTACATTTCTGCTCTTCTGTTCATTCAGTGACTTTCCATTAAAAGGATTACAAACGGCCTATTTTTTAAATGATGCAAACTGTTTCATCAAAAGGACTTAACAATAAGCTGCTGCACAAAATAGAGCTTTTGAAATGGTATTAACACAGCTCTTCTTAAAACAAGAGGACGACAGACAATCGCAAATAACAAAAAAAAAAAAAGGATAAGACAACATGGAAAAGATGGAGAGGAAAAGAAACAGAAGAGTTTCAGAAGCTAAAAGTGAATCAGTGAAAGGCATCAAACCAAGTTAAAGACATGTTTAGGTAAAATAACCTGAGCAGACATTTTGTTGCCATGAACGACACGGGGACAGGCATTCTAATTTGAAATCAGCTGCAGTGCAGCGCTTCATTAATGGGATATAATGAGAGTATAATGAGGATTAAAGCTCCAGAGCAAACTCACCTGATGATTACACAAATCTTTTGTTCCCGCTCACAGCACGAAGCAGACATTCTCGGACACCATATGCTGCCATTAAGGCTTTAATCGGCCAGGAGCAGGTGGGCAGATTGTGGGCGACATTACCATCCGTCTCGATGCCAGGAGGAGCGGCGACAGCGGTGTGGAAGTGCCAGTTTCCAGTTGGTGCTGGTCAGCGGCATAATGTTTACATCACCGGCTGGCAGGTCAAACTTGGGCACATGGACCGGGCCTATACGACCACTGAGGAGGCCAATATTTATAACATGATGGTAGAGATTGAAAAGCAAGTTGCCATCTAATATCTTAATAACAGGTCAACTGATAGATATTCTGTCCCATCTCTGCAGCGTATTCATTACAGTCATTACAGAACACACTTAAAAAGGAAACTAGCTTCTTTCTTACAGCTGTATCAAGGTTACAAGATTCATTTATTTGCCATTTTACAACACAGGGTTGCACAATGAAATATAAGTTGAAAAGTTGTAAAGGCCACACATCTTGTTCCAGAGTCAGAGGGCTTCACTCAAATCATCAACAACGGCAGCCTTCAGTGTCTCGATATACACCGAACAGTTCATCGAAAACCAACCGGTCTACTCCATCCATCATATACAAATATACGTCACAACAAAAACACATTATATTCTTTGAAAAGAGTCGACCCGTTAAGCCACGCACGGATTGCCGTGAGTTGCGCGGTTAAGTGCACGTTAAGCCGGTTTGTTTTGCAGTTTCTACATTCAAAACGACTTCCGCTTCTGAGGATCAGCCCGGCTCTGCTGTAGTCAAGTAATGACAACAACGTTTGAATTATTTTCAAAACCATGTTTATTAAATTTAGAAAACACCATTTTGTTAACAGTTTCATAGCAATAGCAGGAAAATAACTGAAACTGTAAGAGAGCAACGACGTAGACGGGGCCTGGGCCAACCCCTGAGTTAAAAACCGGCTGTGTTTCGGAGCTTAAATTGTCCCTATACGCTTCTGCTTTCTGGAGTCACCTGCATCTAACCTGGCATAGACTAGAGGAGAGTCAGTGCGGTAGTCAAACATCTCAAGGTAGAACGCTTAAAGAAAACGAGACATAAGAAAACTCTGTAGACATCAGGTAGAAAAGTTGATTTGCAAAGTCACTTTTCAAGTCAAGATATTTCCTGCCAAAATATACCGAGTATGCAACGTTAACATGTAATTAGGCTGCCGGTACGTAGGTTTAAATCACTTTGGGAGTGGTTTCTGCACAGCTTATGGGGAGGTGGACTTGGAGATAATTAGGGATGCGGTACAGACGTAGTCCAAAGAGGAAGTGCAAACGATGTCTATAAGGAGTGTTTGTTGAGGGGGGGGGGGGTTGAGTGGGCGAGGGGTTTACGGGGGTATGAGCAAATCAGGGCTCCCCCCCCCACCCCCCCCCCTTTACTCATCAAGGTGCCGAGAGGGGCGACTCTCTGGAGGGCGAGCCCGAGATATCCTCGGGGGGGAAAACTGTGAGTGTGCAGGCCCGGATCCCGCCCAGCGACTCGGGTAAGTCAAACACTTTGTGCCATTCGTCTTTCTCGGGGTCGTACTTCTGTACTATTTCCACCATGCAGCGATTGTTCCACGAGTAGCCGCCCACCACATAGATCTTATTCTCAAACACGGCCACGCCCACGTCACTCTGGCCTCGCAGCATGGCGGCGATAGGTGTCCACAAGTCCAGGGCGGGGGAGTAGTATTCGCAGCTCAGCACGTCGTCGTAGTCGCTGGTGCCCCGGAAGTGATTGCCCCCGATGACGTAGAGGCGGTCGCCCACTGTGCACATGCAGTGGAGGCCGCGCACCGTCGTCATGGGCGCTTTCTGAGTCCATTTATCTGCATCTGGGTCAAAGCACATCAGCTCCTTCTGAAAAGTGTCGTGAGTGATTCCCCCTGCAGCGGAGAAAAAAAGGGAAAAGAGCGCAAATTAGCCTCCACACTAATGATTTGGGGAGAGTAGAAACTGATCTGCGACTCATTCAGCCATGTCTACATGTATTTATGTAGGCCATGTGGAGCACTAGCCATAACACTGGAACGTTGGCTTCCATAACATTATAAAGAACTAGATTCAGGACAAAGTCTGTACACTTTTAGATCACACGTATCCTCGATCCCCATTTGTCAAACCTTGACGCAAACTCAACAGCCAATAAAAAACGAAATTTTGTAAACAAGAGTGACATCAATATTCTCTGCTACAGCGTGAAATAATGCTGATGGGGAGCGCGGTACAAACAAGAACGCCGTTACAAAAACACATACGCACAAACAGACTGTAGACGGCGGGACACAAAAAGCTGAGGGAAAAAGGGGGGGAGGAAAAAAAAAAAAAAAAACAGGACATGTCTACAGGGAAGGCTTAAAATAAAGAGGAACACAATCCCAGCATGCATTTGGGTGGAAGCCAGCCCACCCCTCCTCCCCTTAGGCAGAGTGACTAGGAGCAAATTCTGAGACGATTTGCAGAGCGTGCCGAACAGAAGCAGAATCCCTCTTCTTCTTCTGCTGCCCAGCGATCGTGTGCTCGGTTTATTGTTGAGGCCTGAGCCGTCTGTTCAGCTGCCATGACTCAGATCTGTGATGCTGCACCTCCTTAATTGATCAAACCCCAAAGATAGCCCGACTATCCATTTTCTTTATCCAAGTAGTCCACGGGGCAGGTCTGCCATTAAAAACCCTGACAAGGGAACAGTGCCGGAGCAGACTTACAGTCCTTATAATTCCTCTCAAGAGGCCCTGCTGCTATTCTGATTCAGTTTAAGGGCTTTAGCCTTTCTCTGATACAATGATGTCTGATCAGCATCCCAGTATCCTAATGGCTAATCAGTGCCATTAGTGAGACACCGAGAGCGGACAAGGCTTAGCCACATTGAGACTGTCTAAGAGAGACAGGCTAAAAGCTTTCACCCTTCTATAGACGTCACAGGAGCGACTGGTTTATCGTTTGTATTGTCCTCTACATAGGCCGTAGAAAACCATTTCCCTCTACATGTCCTGTAGCTATGAATCAGGTGTAGAGTCCCCTTGAAGAACCAGTGACCTGCTTGGTTGGTTGAATCAGTGCCGGCACAAGTGGGAACCGAGGAGAAGATGACGATGGAGGTGAGGCAGGAAAAAGGCGACTCAGCATTTCACAGACTTTTTAAAAAAGGGCTGGAATATGAGATCTTACAGTACAATCAAACTGATGTCAGATGTTTATGAAATCACTCCCTTTATAAACAGACAGTAATGTACCCTCAATAGTGAGCAGCACATTGAAAGTTCAGACACTCCACACAGACAGTTCAGGCCCATAATGGTAATTGTACATCTATAAAATCAAACACATTGCATTGTGGGATTGTTGGCAGGAAAAGTTTTTGAACACTCAAATAAAATGGCAGACTATTCCCCCACATTATTTGCTGAGCTGCTATAGCACTCGCAATATTTCAAAAATGATGAAGTGGGGGAAAAAAGCTTGCAGACATTAAAGATCGCCGCCTTTTGCTGCATAAAATAAGCCAATTATGAGCCACTGTTATGAGGCCATTACCACTCAAATTCAAACAACGGCCATAACAAACCGGCTTTCTTTTAAAACGCACTAAAATGCCTAATGAGCTTCGTTTCCACACCGAGACGGCTTCTGAGACAGGTTGTGCCTCACCCCCAGCACTATTGAAAGTCTCTGCAAATCACATGTAGTTTTAACCCTAAAGTTTACAATCTCTGACTTGAGAGCAAAAACCTAACCATTGTATATATGAAGCTGACAGAGTGCAAGTCCTGGGGCATACGTCGGGGCAAAAACAAACAAAAAAAGGCACTTAAGAACGTTCATCTCGTCTACAAAGACGACCGGCTAATGCCTGCAGACTGAATGCTCGCAAACAAACAAACAAATTCTCTCAATATGCATCTTGGTCACAATTTACAATAAAAATAAGAAATCCAAGGGACCCCCAAATATCGATATCAGAAGCAAAACCCCGGCTATAATGAATCTCTCAGGTAGAACGGTAAACCAGAGGCAGTGCGTCTTCTGTGCTCGTTCACTAGTTGTGTCTGAACTCTGACGCACCACTCGAGCTGTGACGGTCTGTGGGCTGAGTGCATTTGTCAGCTTCATCCAGCTGACAGAATACCTTCAGACAGCGCAGCAGCACAGCCGGAGAATGTGACCTGATCTGCTGTGACAGACAGACACAGAACTGCACTTCAGCGAGGGTCACCTTGCACAGCAAGACCAGAACCCCCTCACCCACCCAGAGACCGCGGGCGCTACAGTGGGGCCTCATGGGTAATGTTCTGTACCTTCTGCACTGAAAGCACTACAGTCCATTAAAGACAGCCATTGTGCATGTTTCTGTCTTGTGTCATAACCCACAGCTGTATTCAGAAAAATGATTCACAAGCTTTATCCTGTAACACGAAAATATTAATTCCCCCCCCCCACACATGTAGTATTAGCTGCTGCAGGTGCAAAGCATGACATTGTGTCATTACCGGTTTATTGGCCTGCTTTTGAGCGCATCACTGAAACATGAACCAACACAAAAGGAATCCATTAAAATATCAAAAAGGATGAGCAATAAATACGATGTACTGCAGAGTACAGCCCGAGGGAGACAAACAGCAGATTAGCTCACTCTGTGACCATTATGGTATTCATCATTTCACTTTTTCTCTTTTTGTAAAGTGAAAAGATGCCTTTCATCTTCGCTCCGCGGTAATATTAGGCTCGCTAGATCATGCGGTCTATGTGGTCCAAAATATGTCTCGGGGTTTCACTTGGGATGAAAAATGAACTAACTGAAATTATTTTAAAAAAAATAATGTTTTTAATTAAAGTTATCTTTTTGTTTCAATGATAGTAATCATGTATGAAGTTAGTTATTAGTTTCTGGCCTGTCACCAGCCGATCAGAGCTAGCTAATATGGAATCAAATTAAAAACCTTCTTCACATGAGTGCACACAGCGCTCTAATGTATAATGCAAACTAAATTCCTTAGGAGGAACTAAAACAAAACATAGCAAATGCATGGTGTATCAGATGCATGATTTACTATGTGGAACAGGAAAAAACTAAATAAAAACTAATATGGTGGCTAATGTGTACATACATCGATAATGTGTAAATACATCGATATAATACTGACAGAGATTTGCAGCAATAATGAGATCTGTGGATTATGAAATTAAATTCACTGGTTGTGTGCACAGTAATCAAAATCAGGGAGTGCATCTAATAAAAAAAAGCATGTACGCTGGTCAGCACTTTGTATTGTAAATAAGCTTAATACTGCAGTTAACAAGGTTTTTGACATTTTCTTTTCACTTGCCTCCCAGCTGGCGAGTACAGCATGTGACGAGCGCAAAGGTGTTAATGTTGTTCATGTTAACGCGAGTTAATTATGAGGCTGTAGAGGCCAAGCACATCTCCAATAACAAAATGCCTCTTTAAGTAGTTCATGGGCTCACAAATGCATTGGAATTCTGATTCTGTGACTTGTAATTACTTTAACACTCAAACAGCTTAATTCTTTTGGTGGTATGTCACAGATCTAGCTCCACTGGTCCCATTTCTAAATGTTTCCTATATACTGTGCATGTGTTTAGAGATAACCTGGCCATGTAACTGTTATCCAGTAATGATCGTCAGGGTAAGGATGACCATAAACTCATTTTTTCTCCTTTCCTACCTCTGTTTCACCAAAAGACATATAGAAAACTAATCTAGCTGGAAAACTCCTGTGATGTGTATGAACAGTCTTCATGTTCCCGTGTTGTAGAACGATGGCAGTACCCACGGCCAGGAGGGATTAACACAGGCTCCTCCGTATTACACCTCCCACTCATGCTTCAGTCCTCTACTTTGCGCCATCCTTCCCACATTTCCCTTCCACCCCTCCCATCGCCTGCCTTTGTAGCACCACTCTGGATTAGTCACACAGATCCTGCGTTATGGAGATGAGCCCTAGTTTCTCTGTTTCAATCCCACGAAGTGAACAAGTATTGAGGTGACGCCTTGAAGAACAATCTCAGTGTCCACCCTCGTGCCCCGGAGCATTGAACCCTCACAGACTGAACTATTTTTATATGATAAATACAACTACGTAGCATTAGCATACCGTCAGAAATCTCATAATTGACTAACTGAAAACCTAAAATCTACTGTATTTCCTTTTTGTTGAAAATCTAAATAGCAAATTCATGGTAAAATCATTGTAATAATACTGACTTGTGTTGTACTTTTGTGACCACACTTCGCCTGCAGCCCTGTAATGCATGCGTCAATCACAAAGTGGAGCATGTTTGAGCATGTACAGAACACATGCAGACTGTCTCAATGAGTCATGGCAATGTGTGATGCAGCCAGTCGAGGTTTAAACTAAAAAGGCAGCAGATGAGCAAACCACAGATTAGATTTCATGGCCTTGCATGTTATAAAATCTAATCAGCCGTTTGCTGCTGGTGAAGAAAGAAATGCTCTAATTGGAAATCACAATGCACTCTAATTATGACTTGAAGACATGAAATCTATCTTTAAACCAGCTACACATCCACCCGGCATTACATATGCCTCCTTATTTGGGGTGATTACAAGTGATCTTACTTACCTGAAATATACATATAACCACCGTACACCGTCCCAGCGTGGCCGTAATGTGGTTCATTCATTTTGGCAACATATGTCCATTCATTTGTCCTTGGGTTGTAGCACTCCACGGTAGCTTGAGGGTGAAAAGACGGATAAAAGAAGGATGTATTAGAAGAAAGTAGGTCAAGACACAACTAAGGAGGACAAACAGCAGCAAATGAGGCCTTGGAGGGTCTCAGCGTGGGAGCTAAAACACAGATTAAAACACACAGTACACATCTCTACAACCCCACCACCACTGAATGCACTGACTGCACAGGAAATGGGGAGATTGTAAGGTCCTTTTTATGTTATAGCCTCCGAGGATGGCTCGACAAATTCTGTGACAAACCGGAATAGGGGACGCTGAGATTTATGAGTGACACCAATAGGTGAGCGGCCCCTTAACAAGCAGCCAGGGTCGGTCACCTTACGGGCTCATTGGGAGCTTGGAAAAGGGAATATACATTCGATGAAGTGTTATAAATTATTATTTAAAATTACAAGGAAAAATTGCACTTTTTAGCCTTTGTATCAAAACGCCATCTGCAAACGTTCGGAGGAGCACAAGTGTGCATTTGACCACAGCATTATGGGTCCTAGATAACAGCTAAGGAAAGTCTCATCTGCATAGAACAGGATAACGAGTTACCATCATTTTTAAACAGGGGTGGAGAGATTGTAAAATAATATCTTGTTTAAGAGAAAAAGTAGTTGATGAACTGACGGTAGTCAAAGAAAATAAGTGGTCTCAGCTGAACATCAAGAATAAAAAAAAACACCTTTTTAAAGGCTTTGGTTAAATCAAAAGACTTGAAATTATATTGACTCCAAAATACAGCAGCAAAGTAACCTTGAGCAGTACACAACATGTTGCAGCAGCTCAGTGGAAGTAGAACAGACACATGAGGAGGCGAGACTTCATTAAACTGATTAAATGAATGCAGAACAGGGTCGGATTTTTTTAAAAAAGCACCGTTATTAAAAACCTTTTCTTAAACAAATGATAAAGCAACACGAGTATAAACTCATGTTGATTTACCTACAGAGAGCAGATGCTCTTCTAAATTGAAAAAGGAAAATCGGATGGTAGAGTAAAATATCCCCATGATCAGCTGAGAAGGTCATGAGCCTAATTTGCATGATATTCTCTTCCTGCAGGCTGTCAAGCTGTTAGCTGGTGACATCTGGTCCTAATCACTACGTGGCACACTCCTCTGACCTAGAGCAGCGGCTCCATGTCGGGTCGGGACCCCCGTAACGGGGTCGAAAGTTACTGTCAATGATTTATTGTCGACAATTATTGAATGGTTGTCAAATGATCACGCGACACCTGAAAAGAAAATGTTTTTTCTCTCAATGTTGGGTTTGCTGTAAACATTGTTGTAATTACTTTTTACATACCGACAACCCCCAAATCTAAAGATATATTTTGTGATTTTGAAAGACGCAATAAGCAAACAAATAGGGAATGAGGAATGGTGTCTGACCAGCTTCCTCCTGTAAAGATCCGTACTGACGTTGTTGAGCTCTTTCTTTTATAATCTGGGTATTTCAGACGCAACAATAAAGCCACACCCGTAGAACCTACCCAGAGTAAACAGATATAATGCCAGGGCCGGGCGCATCCACAAAACACATCAAGGCTGAACCACATGCAGTGAAAGGGCAGTGGAGCGTAAAGCAGAAAAAAAGGCAGTTGTGTAGACAGCCAGTGAACCGGGGCCGTGTACTTTGGTCTAATTATAAGCCAGAAGAGACGCCGGCTCACACAGCGGCCTCTCCCTCTCTCTCTCTCTCTCTCTCCGCTGCAGTTACAGAGCTGACTTTAAGTATTGGGTGGCACCTCTCTGTGGTCCACAGTTTTGGGTGCTGAGATTCCAGACTGGTTACGCAGCAACCAAACTACAATGGACAGATATGAATATATCACTTCATTGAAGTGCTTCTAGCGGAGGGGGCGAGCCGTGTGTCTAAATGTCACAGAATTCTGTTTAAACTATGAAAAGTAATCAGATTACTGACTGAAGATGATCTGACACGATCCTTTTATAATCACTGACACCTTTTGTCTGACACAGCATTGTAGCAAATATTGTGAGGTAGACTGCAATATTAAAGTATTCAACTCAACAAAAAGACTTGGGTGTGTAGGCTGTGGCTTTGTGAAGGTGAAGAAATAGAAAAACTTACATTACAGGACAACAAAACCCTAAACACCACATCACCGAGCTACAGCCTTAAAAGATACGAAACTTCTGACACAGTGACAGAAGTTGCAAATGGATTCTGCATCACGGCTTTATCGAAGATATTTCACATTCAAGAGCGGCAAGTGGGAGAGCGAATTAGTTTTTTTTGAATGGCTTAACACCAACAACTATAGATTGTAGCAGAATATTTCACAAGATAAAAAAAACCATGCTGTGAATTTAGAAAATACATTTTGACTTTTGGGCTTGAGGACAGACACAATATGACAGAGACACGGACTGAGAGAGAGATGGATTATTGCATGCAATGTTTCTGCAAGTTATTAATAAGGTGAAATACTTCTGTACTTAAAGATTACAGTAGATTGATTACAGATTACGGTAGATTGTAAAGGAGTACATGATGACGTGCACATCCTCTACAAATCATATTAAATGACAGAGATTATGCGTACTACATGAAACAGCAAATGATGTGTAGGCACAACATTTGATTCCCCGCATCAGTATGCGTTGCAGCCTTATTACAACTGCACAGTCTCTCTGCTACTGCTCCTCGATATTTAAGTGTATGATCTCACGGAATATTAATTAAAAGGCTTCTGTTGTTGCTTGAAAATAATAAACAAGCAGGGAAATAAACTCACCGAGTTCCCCCGCAGCGTTCCTTCCACCGACCGCGTAGAGGTGTCCCTTGAGTGCACTGAGGTGGAAGAAGGTCCGTTTCTCATTAAGGCACGCCACCTGCATCCACTTGTTGTAGCGCGGGTCGTACCGGAACACCGTGTCCACCGCCGTCTTGCCTTTGGTGTCGTAGTTGCTTTGGCCGCCCACCACGTAGAGAAAGTTGCCGATGACCGCGATGCCGTGTTGGTAGCGGGGCGCGTCCATGGGCGCCAGCGCCTTCCACTCGTGAGCCTTCTCGTCGAAAAGACGCAGCTCCTTACTCACGACCAGCTGCTGGCGCAGGACGCCCCCCAGGGTGACCAGGTGGGCGCTGTCCGAGCGGATGGCTGTCCGTTCTGACTGCATAACCGGCTGCATGTAGGGCATCATTTGGTAGTTGCTAGCCTCCAGGAGGAGGTTGACGCAGGTGTTGTCCGTGCGCATAAAGTCCACTGTCTGCACGTGATTGATGAGCTCCTGGGGGTTCATGAGGGGAAAGCGGATGTTCTTCATGAGCTTGGCGGCAAAGTCCATGCGACTGTCTTCGTAGCGTAACCAGCGGCACGCGGCCCTGAACAGGTCCAGCTCGGTGCAGTGTTTCAAGCTGTTGCTGGACAGCACAAACGCCAGCCGGTCAAACGGCAGCTTGACGAACTCTCCCGTGCCCAGCAGCGAGGGGAAGTTCTTCAGGATGAAGTTGTTGACATATTTGTCCACCTCTGTGAGGTTGTAGGCGTTGGCGATGCGCCCCACCTCGACACAGTTGTCGAGAGAAACCTGCGAGAGGGAAGACAATCAGAATCTTGGAAAGCTGCAACCGAGACATCTTAGGACATGGACGAATGCATCTTCTCAAACTTGTGTAGAGAAACTCGCTTCCTTAGACCGAATTACTTCTAAATTAAATATTAGTGATTTAGCTTTGAGGGATGCTGCAATCAGAGGCAAATTAACATTCAGTCTACACCTGAACATATAGGACTTGCTGCTTTTATTGGTATTCTATCAGTGTAGACTTAATACCTTTTAGTTTTTAGACTGGTGGCAAGACAAAATAAGCAATTTCAAGATGTCAATACATGGGCTCTAAAGAAATCAATCTTCGCAATCATTAGTTGCAGCCCCAATTTGCATCCACACAAATTAGTTTCAGTTACATTTTAGTGTATTTAAAAGAAAAAGAAAAAGCTCATACCTTCTGAACACACCAAAGTCCAGAAACAATGATATAAAATATTTTGGGGGAACAATTGTTAGAATTTTTCTTTTTAAAAATCAAAGTTATTTCAACATGTTCAACAGCTAATCTACAACTAGCCAACACTAGAGGAAATCATCTGTGCACTGTGCAGTAATGTGCAGCTTTTGGCTCGTGTGTCTCGCTATACTCACCCCAGATATGAGGAAAACCTTGCAGAAGTCCAGCACAGGAAGGATTTGTAAGAAGCTGGCTGCCTCAAGTGTGTCTTGCAGATTCTCCATGTTGAGCGACAACTTGGCCGTGTAGATAAAGTCAATGATCTTCTTCAGGCCTATTCGGTTAACTCCGTGAAGCTTGATGCACATTAAATCCTGTTCTTTCATTCCACCTGCACCGGGAGAGCGTGGGGGGAGGGGGGGGGGGATAAGAAAAGGTAGATGCTCAAACATAATCTCATTTGACTGACAGGTCTGCGCTCAGCCGCATCTATTCGGTTTATTTTTTAAACTTGAAGAATAAAGCTCGTTATATAAGCTTGATCCTTCAAACAAACGTATAACAAATTAAATGATTGAATTAAAAAATGCATCATAGCATTTGGATGCTTATGCCATTGCGTGTTAAATGACAGTGAAATGTTTTCAGTGTCCAAGGACTTACGTTCAGAGAAAGGATTGAAGGTCTTAAGGAGAATCCCATTGCTCAGCATCTGTGCTCGCACTAATGAGCTATCGCTCGCTCCAAGTACAGTTTCCCCTTGCTCCTACTTCAACCAGCTTTCCTTTTGTTCTCATTGCACAACAGTCATCATCTTTATCATATACTTTAAATGCCAAATCAACAGATTCCACTACTGTCACACAATACGAGTTCCAAAAGAAACACGCAGACTGTTCCCTTTCACAATCACCCCCTTTCAAAGCTCAATATATACAATGTAATGCAATTGACAAGGGTGTTAAATTACTAATAAAGATTGAGTGATGAAAAATAAACACCTTCATTTTAAATTGACAGATTAATACAAAGTGCAAAGCAGTAAGGTCACTTTTTCTAACAAACATCTGTATTACAAGGTTTCCTTGGTTTTAACAACAACAATAATGACATAACCTGGCACATTGTGTTTTTCAGTACAAGTACTTTTCCACCACGTTTTTTTTAGATACAACAGTTTATCTGCTTTTCCTAAAAAAAAAACATGAACATGAATGCATAACAATAAGCAGGTCAGTTGTATAACATGGAAACTGTTGTGAATAGACACACACACACACACACACACACACACACACAAAATCCTGAAGGGATGTGTGCACAAGGTCAATTTGAGTAATTTCTCCGGAGGCAAAATGACAGTGACGGGACTGCGACTGTGTTAAAGCATGGAAATGTTCATGAATAATAAATGCTTTACCAAAGAATAAAGTGCAGGAGCGAAGAATATATATATATATATATATATATATATATATATATATATACGATAAAAAGCAATCAAAAGCATGCTTCGTGGCGACAAAGAGCACAACCCACACAAATCAACGTAAGTGGTACCAGTCAAATAGCTAACCCCCCCCCCCCCCCGTAGAGCAGATGTTCTGGTCAGCGCGAGGCTTTGTGGACCCACCTGTGAACATGGCTTTGAAATAGTCGGACGAGGAGGCCATCATGGCGCGGTGTACGGGGAAAGCTTCATCGCCGTCCCCAGCCACCAGCGTGACGTCGCATAGTAAACCCTCTATCCTCAGCTGGTCAAATCCCTGAGAGAAGAGGAGAAAGGTTAGGGATGCACGTGAGTGATGAGTGCTACTGGGACCAGAGTAGTGGATGACGGCCTGTCAGATAAGAGCTCATGGACCAGAAAAACTACTTAGGAATTATATGTTTGGAGCTTCGGTATACTATCTCTATGTAAGCCATACAACATAGTGGGGACGCGTACAGCATGGAGGCCTTACCTGCAGTATATATCAGACTTTGGCGACACAGATTCATTCACTACTTTGTCTCTTCAGGGAACTAGTTGCAAAACAAATAATAATTCCGTACTTATCCTTAAATCAGAGGTTAATAGAGGCGTGAATGGCTGCACTGTAAATTTATACGGCGTAGTCTTTAGAGAGTCATATTTTGCATCCGCTGTTTAATCGCTTGGCTGCTGCGTACCTGAGGCTGTCTACACATGCGGTCGGAGGTTTGTCTTTTCTCAAGCATTCTGCACACCCGATTTCATTGACTACCACATCTTATGCTTTTGTCATTAAATGGGGGAAAGGGGGTTAAGTTAAACCATCTAGTTATTTGCCATGGCCTATGAGTCAGTCATAAATGGTAGCACTAATAGCAAGTAGTAAGAAAACACAGAGTACATGCTATTAACATACATCAACTCAAACTCCTGTAATACACATTGGGCACAATGCTTCCAAATGCACCAGCTAACTGAGACTGACTGAGTGTGCTATAACTAACTGTGGCCAAAGACAAATCATCATCCTTCCCTTACTGTGCTCTGACACCAAGAGATTAATGTGCAGCAAAAGCAGCCAACACCCATTCATTTTCAATGAGAGCTGGTGACGAAGGGCAGCCATTGCACATGCAATAACTTTAGATGGATCTTACACTTAAACCTTCGCTGCAGTACACTATCTTGCTTTATTAAATAACTTCTTCATCCATAACATCGTTTAAAGAACCTTTCCTGAATAACTTATGGTGCTGATTTTTTTTTGTCATGCATCCAATTTATTTATATTACAGAATGCACTATTTTTAATCAATTAACAACCTTTTCACTTTCTGTTTCTGTGTAAATGTAATTAGATTATTCAGCTACGTGGGAGTTGTTGTTACTTAAGTGCTTAAACATGGTTTTGATTTAGCAAATTAACCAGTTTGTAGTCTTGTAGTAGGCATAGATTAACTGGGATAGAGATTTATCTCAAAAGTGATCACAAATATATCTAAATCACAGCCTCACCAGCCTGCAACTGGCACAATGTCCCGAATTGAGCTATGTAGCGTACATTGCTCACAGGATATCAAAAGGAACAATAAAGGAGCAATGGAAGCATTATTATCAGACAGTGATGATATTTGACTAAACATTCTTCATAAGACGTTGTCGCTACGCGTCTACACTCTTACCTGAAGAACCACTGAGCTGTGCGTGTTGCTTGTGAAAAAGCGTGTGTTTCCAGTCTTTGATGCCTGAAGGTGAGCAGAGATGCCCATATCACCATAGCCCAGAGCCACTTTCATGTGAGCGTCGTCGTCCTCCACGAGGGATCTATTGGGGAAAAAGGGGGGAAAAGATTGCACTTCAAAAAGTGTTGCCAAAAACACATGTTTCCATCTAATTTTAGCTTCTGGAAAGTAGGACAGAGAAGTTTTCAAAGTGACACTACGTAAGGACATATTGGGGGGGGTGGAAGCCTAATTGTTAGATAAACTGTCACCTAAAAAGTTGTGGATTTGCAGGCCTGGAGGAGCAAGAAAGATGGTGGCAGGGGCAGTGAAGAAGGCACGACCCATACTTCCCACAATGCCTTTGGACAAGGAACTGAACTCCGGCTCTACTGAGGCCACTCACTGGTCTTCAACATGACTAGCTGCTTCCAGATTTCATGAAAATAAGTGGTCTTCCTTGTTGAAAATAATGTACATTTCTCCGTTGTTCTTTACCGTTACGTCATCTCTTTTGTTCATATTGTAATTGTTTCTATTTTTACCATGTAAAGTGCCTTTGAGTACCTTTTACGCGCTATACAAATAATAAATAATGTATTATTATTATTAATATTATATGATCATAGGTTGTAAATTGTGAAATACCCTCGGAACAAACTACAGTGACGGTTTATGTCAGCAGTTGCGCTGCGCCAATATATGCATGTGAATGCAAACAACGTCTAAGCTGATGAAGTACAAACACACAAACTTATATCTA
Source organism: Leptoclinus maculatus (assembly GCA_032191485.1). Classification (NCBI taxonomy): domain Eukaryota; kingdom Metazoa; phylum Chordata; class Actinopteri; order Perciformes; family Stichaeidae; genus Leptoclinus; species Leptoclinus maculatus. The sequence continues at coordinate 13,716,687 of JAVDOI010000001.1, read as the reverse complement.
AAACAATATTGTGTTGTGAAATCCTGAGAGTAATGTTGTATTTAGAGCCACTAGGATCCAACTGAATTCCTTAGTATATATGGTTTAGCTATAAGCAGTACACACGTGTTGGCGATATGACTCAAAGAGGCATTTAAATGCAGCCCTTCACCGTGTGTACACAGTGAATTTCATGCTCGAAAAAGCAATTTCCCAAAAAAACCGCATTGAACTCATTCCTGGTCATCCTCGGGCCAAAACGTCTACTTTCACACAAGATAGATCTCATGAATGGAATCGACATATTGACATATAATCTAACAATATTAAAGCAGACATTTTTGTTAAAAACGACCGTTATCGTGGAGGCGTATTGAAGACGGACCAGTCTCTCTGCTTGTAGCGACGCTCAGTGTTTTGATTCCTTCTCCTTCGATAAACCACACAGCCATGTGATGCATCATCTCTCACAGTTAAATGAGGACATGAAGTGAAATTTAACTATTTTTAAAAAAATGGGCTGCACAGCATTGAACAGATCATTAGTTTTCTGAAAAGCTGTGACTAAAATACGGAAAGACAAAAACATTATTTCTAATTTTTTCAGCACTGAGGAAAAACAACCACTTAGGAGACAAAACGCTGCTAATGATGATTGAAGTTAATCAAAGTTCGGTCTCAAAATGTGTAATGTATTCTACACTATAATAGAAGTCTGTCGAGTCTTAAACAGCCCTCTACTAAAGGGGGAAAGATGCTGCTCTGCGATAACGTGGTATATTAGCGTATCATATTTGTATAGTCCAATTCTTGTGATATTCCTGTGCTCGAGGGCAGTCTGACTAAAATGTAACAGAAAGTCCTTAACTGCTCCACAGAGAGCGTGAACGTGGAAAGCAAAGTGTGACTCAGAGCCCCAAGGGGAACACTCTCGGGATACGGGTACATTTCGCGCTGACAAAACTGACATTAGAGAATGAAGCTCATTTGGGTAAAACATATCACAATACACCACAATCAGTCATCTTTGATCAAACAGCAGAACGCTCTCTTAAGGTTAGATCATCGGCAAACAATGTTGATTGCACTGCTTTTGCTTTGATGCCAAGCTCCTGTGTAGATTACCTCAAAAGTGAGACTGCAGAGTCGATAAAAAAAAGTAGAATTACTGCTCTGCAAACACGTTGCAGTTTACATCCGCGTCTGTCCAAAAAGGTCTTGACTTCATCATTTCATCCTATTAGATATTTGTCATAATCAGCACATTCATTTTTTTAGCTTTGTCCAAAAACTGTTTTTTTACGAGGTAGCCGGATTTCTTTTGATCTCTACAATTCTAAATCAGTTCTTACGTCGAGTCCAAGTGGACGTCTGAGCCAAGTTTGAAGAAATTCTCTCGAGGCTTTACCGAGAGATGGCGTCCACGAGATTGGTACGGACGGACAATTCGAAAGAATGTTATTTGCCGGACAATAAAAAGACAATAACATTTTAAAGCACCTCCAGAAAAGAAAGACCAGTTGAGTTGAGGAAGGTTGACATTTTTAAAAGATAAAGAAGTTAATATAACAGCAAAAGGAACTAGAGCTTGAGGACTTGTGACTGATTATTATACGGGTAGTTTGCGTAAACTGATTTTAGTAAGAGTTGTTGCACTGAGAGGAGGAGCTACACACCACAATGGCTCACAAACATCTACAGTTCAATCACAGAGTTTAAAATATTACAACTACTCTCCGCGCAATATATAGAGATGACAGAATAGTCGCCCGATGTGGCACGTGAGACTTAAAGAGGCGCTCATTTTCAGATGTAGATTGGCCTCGTTTTAGATAAAATATTCTTTCAATAATGAAAAAAAAATGTCTGGCTCAGCATAACAGTAAAAGTTTGTGTCTTCAAACAGAATCGTGAGCAGGCAGTGCGTGTCAGACGTAGAAGACTAATGGTTTTTGACTGGACTATTTATATAATGAAGCAACTCTAAAGTCCTTGTGTGTGTGTGTGTGTGTGTGTGTGTGTGTGTGCGCGTGTGCGTGTGCGTGTGTGTGCGAAGAGAGGTTTTTATCATTTGTAAGGAAACGTCCCTTGTGCTTTGAGGGGACGTTATTCAGCAGATCTAAATAAAATATAGCTTTTAGATGCTGGAAGTATGTTTGAAATGAATTTCGTTAATGCAACACATTTAGGCTGATCTCATCTTATATGCAAAATGTACTCATTCTCACCTTTCAATGCGACTCTGTGAAGAGTAATCACATATAATGCTAATTATGTAAATCTATAATGGGAAGGCAGAGCAGTCTTTATGGAACAGATGCACATAACACTGAGCCTTTCAATGCACGACTATCATTACCAATAATGGTGCTATAATGGTTTGTGCATCTCTTACATAAAGACTGCTCTGCCAGTCTCTTCTTCTTATGGCACATCTGATTAGAAACTATGTCAGTAATGTGTTATTAAATCCAACATTGCGACAAAAAATGCTATTAATAAATATGATCCTGAGTAAGAGACTGCAGGATCTGTTTTCTTTGAATACAACTTAAAAAAGGGATTGAGGAGATTTGATGTTAAATATAGTCATTAGATCCGGACTAAGACAGACAAAGCTCCTACTAACGGCTGAATCAATAAGCCAGGTTAAAAGGTTTATGCGTCATTATTTTCTACTTAAATGCAGACCTGTAAGAACAGAGAATGGAAACGTTCCGTGATTCTTACAACGTGCACATTAATATGAAACGGTCCTGCTTTTAACGATCATATTAAAAAGGAACTATTGCACAATGAGTGATTCACTTTACAGGACGAGTATGCACGGAGACGTTCTCTATGCTCTGCAGTATGAAAAACATTAACACAAAAGAAGATGCACAATAACGATAATTATTTGCAGTCTGAGGTCCCTCGGAGGTGAAAAGCATCCGTTGACTGATACACTGTGTGCTTTTGGCGGCATAATCTGGTTAGAAGAGTAATCAAGAGGAAAAAGTTACACGGCAACTTCTTCAAATGAAAACTTTTCTTATCAAAGAAACTTGACAAAGGCTGACTGATCAAACGTTTTGCGTCGCCTCACATCTTTAAACTTGAACACACCACGAAGACTTCGGCCGGCTAACAGTCAACCGCAGTCTCCTTTTTCCAAGACTTTAAAAGATCAGGCCAAAGACATTTGGGGTACATGATGGATAAACATTAAGAGGTGGAATCTACTTGTCATTCTTTCCACATGCTGGGGAACTGGGTGGGAAGGACCAATGAGAATACATAAGCAACAACAACATAAGCACAAAAACATATCTGCTAGAACAAGAGGTAGAAACAAACGACTACGATCGTGGGCACACATGCTTACGGTCTATTGTATTTCTAAAATGACGAGGAGAGGATGGATTCAGGAATAAAAAGGTACATTTAAAAAAAAAAAAGGGAGATGATCATGGACCACGTCTACGAGGGACTTTGTGAACACCACCACGAAACGCTGAGGAACTTGAACAGTGGTGACAATCACACGGACACACACAGCACACAGGCAATGTACTGGCACATTTACCCCGTCAGGTGGTAAGTCGGACAGGCAGCGAGGAGAGAGTGGGCTGTCCAAACCACAAAGGAGTGATGGTGGCTGCCGGAACGAAAACAAAGAAGACAACAGCTACAGCATCCAGTATCAAAGTTCTGCTCTTCCTAAAAGAAAAATAGAGTCTGCACACTATATAACAAAAAGGCAGCACCTGGTATTTAGCGTGTGGATACGCTTGCTTTTGTGAATATTTTTCTGCTCGACCTTAAAGACATCAGACAACCTGGAGAGTGAATCTGGAGCTGCTGCCGTGGCCCGTTTGAAGATAATCGTGCCTAAAGCGTTACTGCAGCTCAGCACTGACCAATGCAAAAGAATAATTGATTAAACATCAGAGACTATTTCACCATCTCTTAGCCTGTCAGACATCTATTACCAAGGCCAACTGCGGGTTTATTTTATGTGTATCACTTTTTTCAATAATTACACGTCACAAATGTCACCGTTTAATTCAACTCAGCACCTGAGATGTGTCCTATACTGAATGATGAGTTCATACACAAGAGTTTGGAGTGTCATGTGGTTTCACAGCAGCATATCACAGTACGTTGTGTTTACTTTTAACAGAATGAGGATTCATTGATTATGAAACCTCACATCAAGCGATGCATTGTGGTACAACACTGCTAATCTCTTAGAGAGTATACCGTTATGTCAGAAGCTTTAAGTTAGGGGGAATTAAAGTGATAGATGATGGAGATAAAATCAAGGTATCTTTGGGTTTAAACAACACTCGATCTTATTCATCAGATTAGAGGATGGCAGATTCATTGTACCAATTAAGTTAATGAGGAATCATCAATTGGTATTTATGGTTATGGTATGGAGCTGTTATTAGTTCAGTGCAGCAATTTCTCAAGTTTACACTATAGACCAATTTGCTCTTACAGCCTCCTATATTTTATGTTTTTTTATTCCCGCAACAAAAACCAGAGCATACATCGTTACCGACATCGGAAAGGACAAATGACAGGAACGCCATGCTGTGGATCCGATATTCAGGTCAGTGACGCATAACATGCGTTTTATTTTCACCCGAGCAGGGAGAAAGAGAGGGTTGGAGGATTGAGAAAGAAGTAATGGAGAAACAAGGGTAGCAGCAGGTCTGTTATGCCAGTGCAAAGCTTAAAAAAAAAAACCATCCTTCCACCAGTGACAGTTTAGCTGAAGCTAAAGTCAACTTGGCTTTTTCCCCTCCGATGACAGCGGAAGGGTCTTAAAGGATTAATGAGTATAGCTTTGCAGCCTCATCATGCTTAGACGTGCATTGATGTGAACTTCATTAAGCTCATCCGTTTCAGGTTCATAACATCTGAAAGACCAATGTCACGTTTCAAAATGTTTCTGGAGAAAAGAACTTGCATGGTCAAATGTACTGGTGTAAGTGCTCATTGTGTCAGGTCCTGGGCCTCGCCTCAAAAGGATGGTTTACTCAGGGAGACAAAAAAAGCCAGAAATCCTAAATTAAATGCATGTACTGCTAATGCAAAATTGATATGCAGCCAATTATTCTTGGACTCATTTCTGTACGAACTGCGTCACACGGACATTTAAAAAAAAAAGTTTGAGTTGCTCACAGCTACTGTGGACTTATGTGACCTATTGTTTTAAACAGGAACACAGGAAGAGCCTGAGAGCAAAAACAGACACAGTAGAAAACAAAGAGGATACCTCTACCACCCACAAGACTCCTACAGTCTGGCCGCTGTCCTCACAACATGCACACTGCAGCAGCCGGATCTGAAGCAAGCAGAGCCCGAAACTGAAGGGTCTTCTCAATCACCGAGCACAGCGATGCAATAAACGCTGCATGTTTAACAGCTTCTTCTCTGGGGGGGGGGGGGGGGGGGGGGGGGGGAGATCTTATGACGCAGTAGTACTCAAGTACAAAAAAACATGGTGTTAAATTGACTTATAGTCATACACACCTTCTAATATCATGCAACACAATACATCAACGATGCTGCGGCAGAAAACACTGCTGTGGCTCAAGCTGAACCCCTATTTGCAAATGTGCAGTACAGTGTCACTTGGATTTCTAATACTGCAGAGGTTGCGCGTGGATGTTATTTCCTAAATTATTTTGGCTCACCTGTAAGCGGACTGAACACTTACATCAAATTACAAACCTATCGAGGTTAAACATGAGACTATCCGATGGGTTATTTTGTCTTCTAGTATACAAACACGCGGAAATTCAGCAGCTTCCTCTCCACCTTTCCTGCAGTAGCAACACTTTTTCCTCCCCTTCCTTCCAACACAACTGAAAAATGTACCACCAAGAGGAAAAAAAAAAGTGTGAACTTCTCTCAACATTTCAGAGGATTGGGTGCAGCTCTCGTTTCCCTTTCCCCAACGAGAAGCAGTCGGGCAGAGAGAGGGAAGTAGTCACGCCGTCTTAAAATGATTCTCTCATACAGTCTTCTGTTCCATCAAAATCTAAAACGTGACAACGTGTCTGGTGGATGGATCGCAATATGAACATGTTCATCATCTTAATAAATACAGATGTTTTTTTCACTTATCAGACTATTCACACATCTGTTCCGTGTGTTTTGACAAATGGTTGTTTGCTCTGCCCCATTATGGTCAAATTGGCACTTCCTTAATTAATACTGTGGCTTAACCACCTGAATGGATGGTTGCAATGTACTATTCACGGACTCTTAATTGCTGGAAACCACACGTGGAATTCTGATTTAAAAATAGATTAGCATGGATTGAACCGTTCCAAAATAAAATAAAAAAGGGAGTAAATGTGGAAGCAATTGGATTAGAGAAAGTTCCAGTGTTCATGAGAGCAAAATACATGCTGACTATGTGAATTTGACGAGTTTAGTGATTAGGTTATGCGTTGTATTGAGCATTAAGTATTGGCGGCTCACTCTGTCCACAACAAACCATCCACGATCTCCAGATAATTGCTCCAATCATGCTTAGAATCGGAGCAATTTGTCAGTTGTAATGAGTCTGTAATTACACTTTATAATCAAAGAGCGCTTTAAAAAGGCCACAGCCTCAAAAAAAAAAGGGCTGGTGAATTGATGAGTGCCTTAAAATTAAAATTTCAAAAACAGTTTGAAACCGCACCACGAGCAGTTAAACAAAAAACAGCTTCAAAGCGCGTTTGCGTGTGGGTGGAGTGGACAATCTGTCGACATGTACCGAATGCTTAATCAACCTGAAAGACGCTGTATGAAGGAACACGACCCAGCTGAGTGTGTGGAAACCCAAAAAGGACAAAATACACTGAACTGTGTCGTCACTGCAGATGTGAACCCAAGGACTGAGTCCAGAGACTAAACAAAAAGGCCAGAGATGCGTCAGAGCGATCGGGAATTGGACGTGTCAGCAAAATTTAGCTCGGACTCAAATAAGAAGAGAGGAATAACTTTGCATACAAAAGGGGCTTAATCTCACTGTAACTATCTAAACAGGGATGTACGATTAATTGCAGATCCTTCCATGATCATATCGGTCAGCTTGTGGCCAATTACAGCCTCTGAATTCACAGAGATTGGCAGGATGGTGGGCCAGTAGCACAGCTGGGTCTATCAGCCCCTCCACCTCACTGCAAGCTCCAAGCTACCAAACTAACTAGCCTTCTCCGTATGGGTCCGCTCTCCTCCCGGCTCGCTATAGCCATCGTCTCACCTGACTGAACTCGGTTGATGCTCTGCCAGCCAGACTGCCCGGGCCTCCCTTTTGGGCCTTTCAATGAAAATAAATGATCCCCGTGTGGATCGAATGCATTTTGTACAAAATACAGCCAACGGTCAGCAAGAACCTGAAGTCCATTCTCTGCCTTCCATCAAAATGGAGAAGCTAACACACGTTAGGAATAAGACACAGGCGAGGGTTGTATGAGGTACTTCTCTATTGTGTATGACCTACAGTAGATGACGGTTTGGAGAAGCAGACGGGAGTTACATCAGCACGTATTTTGGCTAAAAGAAAGAAAGGCTTTTCAGCGCTCTACCTTACTGTGAGACAACCATTTCTGACAGGGAACTGAAGAGGACAAGCCGTATCCATCCATGGTCACATTTTGGTTTTCTCCAATGGATTCTGGTGGCTGTGGCCCCATTTAAAAAACATCCGAACGGTCCCTTTAATGTGTAAATATGTGATCCATCTGTACTTGCACTTTAGAGTACAATCGTAGAGTATTGTAGTTTTAACATCTCTGCTGGCAATGAGTCCAATTAACACATAAGTAGTATCTGGTGACACCCTCGAGTATAACTTCACCGTTTTATGCATTTTTTTAAAACATAAAAATTTCTTTTTTTTCTCAGATGACGTTCAAAGTGAAAGTAAATGAAAATTCTCAGCGCAAAAAAACAGCTCTTATTCAGTTTGATGCCAGCTGTCAAATGAACATTTTTTTTCCTATTATTTTTAGATGAATTGTTTAATTGATCGTAGGTTTCAAAGAATGTGAAGCAGTGGGCTCATAACAGCAGCAGCAGAAGGATTTTGACGGCCACACGAGACACGAGAAGCATCTACGTTCACAAATATCTGTTCAAAGAGAAAAGCTTTCATTTGACTTGTATGAATGTAATCTGGTCACACTGGCTTTAATTACAGTCTTAGCACTAGAAATACTTTTGAAAAACTTGATGGCTTTGACTTTTTAGCAGCAGCCTGCATGTTTTATTTTCTTAAAGTGTGCATTTCTTTCAAACAAAACATTATATATATATATATATATATATATATATATATATATATATATATATATATATATATATATATATATATAAATAAATCAGTAGAACCAAAGGACGGCAGTAGATAAATCACTTGTAGACTCTAATGTGCTGGAGCACAATATGAAGGTCAGAATGTGCAAGGTGTGATTTCATTTTTAGATTTCCTTCGAAGGATTGATTTTCTCATTCCCATTTTGCCTCGATGAGATTGTTGACAGAAAACATAGCGAGAGAGGAAAAGGGGGGGGGGGGGGGAGATGTGCTAAAGGTCCCCGACTGGAATCTAACCGGCTTTGCCGCAGTTGAGGTTGCCGGCTCACCATGACGCCTCCGAGGGGCGATTAGACAGCAGTCACACATATATTAAGCGCTTTGTACTGAACCACTGTAAGATGAGGGATGACGTTCATTTCCCAGACTTTATGTGAAATAAAATATAAAACCCAATGACGGTTTACCGAGCGGAAGATTATTCTATGGGCCGTGCCGGCAGTGGACCTCTTAAACCGTTCCTTTGCTAGCATTAAAATCTGCACCACAAGCAGTTCTCCGGTCTATATATAGATTAGGGCGGTTACAAAAACAGACATTGTGAAAAACAAATTATTTATACATCATGTGTGACAGATATTTTAAAAACTCTCTCTCGTGCGTGTGTGTGCGTGTGTGTCCTCCATATACAAAGATTACCCCAGCAGCAGCACACCAAGTTAAAAATGTCTCCAAAGCCAAGCGGACAGTTGCACCACTCAGAGGACCTATAAACAGGGACTTCTCCCTGACCACAGAGGAACCTATAATTGGGGGCCCCAATATTAGCTCACAGCTCACAATGTACACGTTTCAAAAATAGTACGTGGTCTGGGAGGGCGGAGTGAGGTGGAGCCTCAAGGCGTTGGTGTGTGTTCTCCAATGAAGTGCCATCCGCAGCATCTTAAGTACACTTAATGCACTGTCGCCCTTGCGTTTTCATTGGTAGAGTTGTCTTAGTCGGTCAAAAGACGTGTTGGTGTTAAGATCCTGCATACTAGTCCTGATTAATGCTGTAGCGGGAGGAGGATACTGATGACACAACGTGATTTTTTTTTTTTAATGAGTTTAGAAATAAGCCCAAAAAGATGATCTATCAAGATAAGAAATCCTGAGATGTAAGGTAATAGAGTACACCACACAGAAATGGACCATGGCTGGTCTAGGACTATTTATACAGAAATTCAAAATTATACAGCAAATATAAATTTGCAAACGATATCATTTAAATGCGCCAGAATAAAGAAAAAAAATATTTCTCCAAGAGGTTTATGACAAAAATCTGTACGAACCAGCTTTATTTTGAAGGAGCTTTATTACCAAAAACTCAAACAAATCACCAACAACGGCGCAACATATCTGCACACTGGATTATTATTAAATGTTTATGGACAAGATGGAGATTTACATAGAAATTTTGAACTAAAACACAGTTTGGGCCTTTCTATTATAGATCCCAATGAAGCTAAAACAACTGGAAGGTTGCTGAACAAATCTGGGTGGGGAGGTGAAAAAACAACAGCTTCCCCATCCACTGCTACAACCACTAAGGTGCCCTTGAGCAAGGCCCTTAACCCCCCCCCCCCCCCCCCCCCCAACTGCTCCAGTGGAGCTGCTCAGTGGCCAACAGATAAGACTGTGGTAGAACTGGACAGCTTCCTAGATGTGAATTTATGTGCGTGTGTGTGTGTGCGTCAGGGTGTTCCAGCTAAACTACCATGATTAAAACCAATGTATAATATAGAGAAGCATTCATTATTTCCTTTTGTAAAGAGCTTACAAAGTGCCTTACTTGATGTTTACGTAAGTAGGGACTATATGGTAAATCTACATGTTGTGTACATTTAGAGCTAGTCATGTAGCAGATGTGACCCGCTTCACTGAGGATGGAGCACAGATTCCTCTTGCTGGGATGCAGTGATATGTTTAAAATAAACATTTCTGTAAACCTAGCAAAATTAAGCTCTTAAGCTCATAAGTAAAGCTGCATGATAACTGGAGACTGCGTAAATCCAATTTTGTCAAAAACCCACCCGGGTAAGCCTATAAAATTACCTTAAGGCTATCGGCTAGCCTAGCATGCCGTGTACACTGTGTTGTTCTCAAGCTTTTGGTTCTCACTCTCTGTAGGCCACAGCCATGGAACAAAAGTCAACCGAGACACTTGTCCATTTCAGCAGAGCGCAGGAAACGAAGGGGGGGGGGGTAAAAGAGAGAGGATGGCGAGAGGCACTTTCATTCTACCCTCCCCCCCTCCTGAACAGTAGCAGATGACAATAGCTTCTAAACCAGGGCACGCCAGGCATCCTGACAAAGGCAGGCTCCTCCCAAGCTGCCGAGTCCCTGCTCCCAAATAAACAGAGCCACAGGGAGAGGGCAAGAGTCGGGGATGTGGTGCTCGCCATGTCCCGACTATAGCTGGCAAAATGAGTCCTTCTGCCCAGGAGCAGAGCGCACCGCCAGCCAACCACAAAATGCATGCAGGGCAAGGCAAACCTGACACACTACGAGGCTCGATCGCATTCTGCCTAATTAGGGCTGCAATGGAAAAAAAAATGATTTACAAAGAAATAAAATAAATAAATATGAAACTGAAACATCTCCACAGTACCACAATGGCATGATGAGAATGGCGTTCAGCTCGTACTCACATGTAGGCAGGTGAAAGGGGTGAGGACCTGGATGTCTTAAGAACGGGTACTGGGAATTTCCAGCTGACGGGAGAACCGCTTTTCCATTTCAACGGCATGTTGGTGTCACCAGACTGGTGCTACAGCAAGACCAACGGCAAAGACCATTTCCATGAAAAGGTTCCCGATGCAGTCTTCCATCCCACTCTGCCCACACCATTTAAGGAGGAGGGAGAGCAGCAGCAGCAGCTACAGAAATACACTGGTCGAGGCAGTGCGGGCTTCAGTCAGGGCTGTGACTTCAGCAGCAGCACAGAGAAGCCAATAGATTGCATCCACCACGACTACTTGTCCTGCTGCATTCACGGCTGTCTTGTGGTAGGAGGAGTAGGGGGGGGGAGAAGCCCAGCCTTCCCATCACCCTTTCATGGTTTATGAAAAGCCCAGCAGCTGAGCAACAGTGCCACCTTGTTAAAGGAGCTGTGATTACAGTTCTGGATCTCTGCTCAATGTATATATGTATATAGAGGAGAGATAAAGGAGTAGGAGAAAGAGGAAAGAAAACCTGGGTGACATTTGGGATTTGTGCGAAAATAAAATAGAAGTCTTTAACTATCCAATGATACCAAGTTATTTCTTATGCGTTGAAGTGTGGGTATTAAGTAATCAAGTAGTCCTCACAGTGTTCATTTGGGGTCTTTTCATACAAGACAACATATGGAGAAAACTATTTCTATAAGAAATGTGCACAGAGAATGCACCTGTGGTTGAAGCCCCCCTTAACGTCACGTTTGAAACAGCTGTACTGTATTTTGAAACAGTCAATACAATTCAGTAAATAGCCATTCATTAGTTAATATTGTTGTAATACAAAAAAGGTCAATTAGACGGCAATCTGCATGAAATGTGGTTATAACATGGTTATAATAATTTGACTTGGACAGACGTGACCACTATAAGAGGTTTCCACTGCATTCATTTTCTAGTGGACGCAGCAGTCAAATGCAAAAGAGTTAAAATATGTATCATCTTTTTATCGTATGTCTTGTCACCGTTGTATTCCAAGTTTCAAGACTTGGAGAGCCACGAAGGCGAATTAACAGATAATTCTGAAAACATGCTCAAAAAATCCCTCGACTTAAGATGTAGGCTTCTTCCACATATCATTTTTGGACACGGCTGTGTTTTGTGCTTTGTGCTTTTGGCGAAACAATAAAACAGACAGAGGGATAAATGAGTGTTATTCTGGAGCGTTCATGAGTAGAGTCAGTCATAGTCAGCCAGAGAGCAATCAGTGCAAGTTAACAAAGGTGTACCAACAGAGCTCACACCAGACTTTCTGATTCACACTTACAGCAACCCCTCTGGTATGAGAAACTTTTCCTAAATTATGCAACAAAGCGCCATAGCCAGACTCAAACAGGGGATGTGGCGGCTCATGGTCAGGTCGTACTGGAGAAGAAACAGTTCATACGAGTATACTGGAGCCATAACCCCTTTAGGCCACCATGATGCCCCATCAAATCTCCACCTAAAAACACCCCTTGTGTAAAAATCTGTTAGGCTTTTAGCAAATGAGATGCTGCAGCGCTGCTGTACCCAACGTTCAGATAAGGAGAGAAAATTCATATCTCACAGAAAACACAAGTTGTCATGCCTATCGTCCTGCCCCACTTTTATGAAATCAATTAGATTTGTTGGATTACTGTGCAAGAGATTAAGAAACAGCAACGTCTGATGTAATCCATAATAAATAATAACATTAACACGGTCATGTTAGTTTAAAGATTCACTTTTAACTATCGAAAAGCCCCAGGCAACCGGTGTCTAAGAAGTCAATTCCAGTTTAACTATCTCACAAAGCAAATGTCCTCTTATTGGCTAATGACAAAAAACATCAGTATGGGTCATATTACTACAGAAGTAATGGCACCCACAAACACAGCAAGAATGAATAAGTCCACAGAAGTTCATAATAAACATGCTCTTCTTCCATGTCAGACAGATATTCCTTGCCAATAATGAAAACAGCAATAAGCTGACGGAGAACTGCTGCTTCTTTCATTCATGTAAACTAGCAACGTTTTATTCTACTATGGGTTATTTATGCTCCATAACTGCTCATCCAGTTGGTGTAGTGTCTCACCCACCTCCGCAGTCACAATCCTGTCGCTGAGCAAAGGAGACAGATTGGATCAAACGCACATAAAACTATCAGGCAAGCGCCTTTCTCAAGTGTTTTCAAGTCTAATTTTAAAAAACGCATCCGTATGCAACCATTTGGCGCTACCTATAAAAAGGTATGCAACAACGAAAAAGGCTCTTCGGGAGCTTCCTCGCAGTGAAACTAAACATTCCTCAGAAGCCAATTCAAGAAAAACTTGCCCAAATGTGTCACCCCATCTGTAATTTTCTCTCACAGTGGAAGTCTATTCCATAACTTTGCATTATTTGCTGATATTCTGTTGGAAGTTGAGAACAAAGTGCACGACGTACCAGTTTATCTTATGCAAATTAAACTCCCACATGTTGTCAGCTCCTAAAAACATTTGTATGTTGCCAGCACCAACACTGTGCCCAGTCGAAAACCCCTATTTCAGTGTATGTAGACCAAAAAAGTAAGCAAAGTGGGCTGTGACAATAATGTTTGAGTGACAGAATGGTTGCTGGCAAATAGCGATAACATTTTGCCATCATTATGCACAGGCCATTCAGGCATGGAAGAACTGCCACAGGTGAACTAATGTCACAGAAACACACTGGGTGACCCTCTGGTAAGATGCTTAGCGGTGGCTCTCCGCCCTGTTGATGAGCGCCACAGCCACAGCGCTTTTCTTTCTTACAATCTAATCAGGGATTACCTGATTAACAACTCCAATTCCAGGGAGAAGCCATTACCTAGCCCCGACTGACAGGACTAAAGATACCTGCTGTACTGTATACGATTCAAAATTAGTCAAAAGTAGATTTATTTTAATAGGTAATTTTACGGGGTTGCAAAACAGCTACTACTAAAGCTACTATTAACAACTTTTGGGCAGTAGAATGTGTACATTTAAAGTCCACTAATACACATTTTTACAGTTGCCGGGCGGAATAATGAAACATTGCACATTACCTGTCATGTAGTCCAATGGGCATAGTCTCCCCTCTGTGTACAGGGTGCTCCATACCCTCGCCAAAACCACACCTCAAAAACATAAAGAAATGGTACTTTAACATTTTAATTAAGTCTTTTGTCTAAAACAAACATTCAATTTCAGCCAAGAAAAAGCAAGATAAAGCTGTTACATGAAGACGCGTTTTGATTCAGCAAGTCAGTTTCGTATCAGCACGTTTAACCGAACTTCTTTTTTTTAAATGTTACAGTCTGCACACTGTTTTACATACAATGCATTGTCTAATTTGGACAGTATCTCATTGTTGTAACAAAGAAACTGTTTCCGTAGTCATGCATAGATGTTTTCAGAATCTGGCACTCTTATTTCCAAAAGATACACAGTAAATAAGAGTATTATTTTACTACAGATCACAAGTAAAACTACCTTACAGTTACACAGTATTAAAAAGGTAAAAAAAAATTATATTTTCTACAACTGAGATGGAAAAATAAATAATAATTTAAACTTTAAAAGTGTCACATTTTTCTAAATAAGACTAATAATAGCACCAGACTCAGTAAATATCAAAAAGTTGACTTTCAAGTTTATCCTGAAAGCAAACATGTGTGTCTGTGTGACAGACTTTAGCTTCACACACACCTGTGATCTCATTACCTCTTGAAGTTTGGTGATTAACTCAAAATAATGTCAATATATTTGCATTCATGTCCCACAGAAGTTGATGGTGAGGTGCAATGGGCTTTACTTGAGCCCCATCCCCTTCTGCAATGTGACAGTGGCATCATATTTCTAACTTGTTGCTTTACACAGAACTAGGCTAATTGAAGCTAAAAATATCTGCAGTGTGTTTCGTTATGTTTTTTATGACAGAACCACCTTCCTTTTATTTTGAAATTCAGCCAATATGCTGTACAAAATGAAAGGCGTACAGCAATGTATCGATGTTTTAAAAGAATGACAACTGGTCCACGGTAAAGTTCCCTTACTAGTCTGGTTCCTGTTGTTATAAACATGTTAAAAATGACATGATTTTAGTGACACAAAACTGATAAGAGTTGACAGTTTGCCTCTGAAAAAGCTCTCAGACAGGCACGAGGTGGAACGTTAGTCCTTTAAAAGCTAAATTGAGATACATGTCACTAAGTCTACGGCGAGGTAGCACACTTGCTTGCTAGCAGAAGCTTCCACCCTACCAGGATCTGGCGTTAAAAGTGTCTTTATTTAGTCCAGACTTTAACAATTATATTGTCACGTGAAGACACGCTGACAGATCGGCGCTTTTGCTAGTTTTCTGGCCATGTTGCCTCAACACAGTTGTTACATCTCCAGTGGGAACAGGCTATGTGGCTAACTAGCCAAGCTAACCCTTTAACATTGGCTAGCTTGAGATAACATTAGAAGCAGGACAACCGGCTATATGACTGTTAAGTTAGTTGCTCTTATACATCGTTCGCTAGCTAGGTTAGCTTAACTAACGACTAAAAGACCGGGGTCTTAACACGAGTTAGTTGGGTTAGTTATTAGTTAGTCAGGCTGGTTGGTTTACCACCAACACATGACTGTGACTACCTGTCAACCTGGTATTTGTTGAGCTTAATACAACCTTGCTATATATATGATATTTCAATGAACATATGTATCTTAAATACACTCTGTAAACTTTTAAATAGCAGATTCCATACCTTCAACAACGAGATATCGTTGACTAGCGTCCTTGTTTTCCTTCCCAAGCCCCTCAAATCCACTTATACCACTTGGAGCCTCCTTCCTATTTTTAGCCAATGAAATTGCCGCTTACTAGCAGAGCTGGAGTATCCACACTTTCCATTGGTGGAAGAGTATGGCAATCTTTTCTCATTGGCTCAAAACTTCCGTTACTAAATAAAGTCTTTTCCAGAGAGGAGTCGTCTTTCTGTGAAGCGTTCGTGCCCTGAAACAAATGTCTGTGCTGGCTTTGCTTGGAAAAAAGACGGTTAAGTTGATTATGGAGGTCTGATGTGTCCTTAAAACGCCCGGGATTAGTTACAAGGAAAACAATAGGCTCTCTGTTACTAGTATGACAACACAGGAAACATCATCTTAAGAAAAGTAACAAGGACTCACAGTGTCTTTGAAGCAAAGCAGGTAATGAAGAGCCTCTAGTGATATGCATGTGGTAATTAAAAAAAATATGAAAATAAGGCAGAAGTATGACTTTGGTTTAATATTAGAGTGACTTAGGTAAAACAATTCTACATTAACTGCACAGATGATGTGGATGTTATGCTATATTACAGTCAACATACATAGCTAACTCCCTTTACTCTACTTTGTCTACTATCACAAGAAGTACTGACGCTTAGGTCTTTATCTCTTGCTCTCAGATTCAAGTATTGAATTCCCACACACACACACACACACACACACACACACACACACACACACACACACACACGTCCTCCTTATCTCCACACTCAGAAGCTTCCTCAACAAAGGAGACAGTCAAACATACCACATTTATTTATTCATTTAAATACCTGATATTTCCCTTTGACGCTAACCCTAACCATGAGACTATTGGCACTCATTAAATTACAGCATTTTATTATTATTAATTGATAGGTTAACTTTTTTTAAATCAAAAGTCGAAGAAACGATTTATCGAGAATCAACACTATATTTTTGAAATACTCTTATATGAGGTGAATTGTTAGATGTTTATTTACCAAAGCCTACCAATTAAAAATCAACCTTATGATGCAAAACACACTGACGTTGGGGTTTAGTTGCGAACATTTAAACATGTTTGAGGATAATTAAAAAGCTTAACGCACAACAGTAATTATTTTTGCAATTCATATTCTATGCATGCTTGATAATGAATTCAAGTCCACAATATGGCCCCCAAAAAATGTAACAAATGCATTAATTAAAATGCACTGAGGCTATTTCAATAATCACTTATCTACCACTGTCACCTTTTTGTCCTCTCCAATCATCAATTCAATTGCAAGCTCATTATTTATCAAATGATGCATTGATCTGGAACAAAGAGCACTTTGGAACAGACTTAAGATTCAATGCTAATTTTGATTAACTGTTGACGGCTCTACAGTTCTAAGTGCCTGCCTATGTTATGTGTGAATGATTGGGACCTGCAGCTGCTAATTTATGCGCATATTTTACCAACCAATTCTCACCTCATGAGTTGCGCTGGCTGTTAATGAACCATCCAACTGGTATACAGTACCATGTAATTAAATGTTCTTGGATAATTTAAGTTTATAATTAAAGATTCACACACACATTCCAGAATCAGTTATTTCTGCATGATTTTTCAAATACATTTTTTTTTTTTTTGATTATCATTGTGAGTGACCTCGGGTTACAAGTGTACCGGAAACAGAAAGAAGCAGAATAATGTTACGGGTGTTTAGCGGGGAGGGATATGAGAAGCTTTAACGTACATGAAGACTTGAGGCCTTGAGGAAGGAAGTCATGTTTGACTGGGAAATAGATACTGATACATGCCCAGTGCAAGATCCTAGAAAACTCTGCACAGGGAAGGGCCCCAAGAATACAGTAGGATTATAGAGTAGGCGATACAAGTAGCGGCATGATCATGAATGCATAATAATGAATAGACATGAAACAATGAGCATGACTGATATTATCAGACAGTTTTAGCACATCACAGACATATCTGTAGGTGTACATGGCAGCCAATAAACAAGAAATTGCACTACAGAAATTCTCCAGTTTGTCCACTGTAAAATGTTCCGGTCAGCAGCCTGCATATATTGGCCACATTTCTTTAATAACCAAATGTAAGACAATGTTGTAAAAAAAAATGTCTTTGTTCTGGATTTCTTATATTGTCAAATATCTATATTGGTATTTGTCTCAAAATCCAGGATCAGTGATGCTCTAGGCTGCACTGATTTTGGTGATTATATAGATAGATAGATAGATAGATAGATAGATAGATAGATAGATAGATAGATATATAGATAGATAGATAGATAGATAGATAGATAGATAGATAGATAGATAGATAGATAGATAGATAGATAGATAGATAGATAGATACTTTATTAATCCCGCAAGGGGAAATTTGTTCGCTACAGCAGCATTATGATACAGGTAAGCAATCAAAGTATTGAGTATAAAAATGCACAATATATACAGTGAAATAGAATAATATTAAATTAACTAACTAAACAGTAGTGCAAAGATTTAACCAAACAACAAGCAACCAAGATTAGCTTCTCATCCTTAGAGGACGTTTTGCCAGCCTTTTGCAAAATACAAACAACAACCCCTCCCTAGTTTTTCCCCTTTTCTGTTGCGTGCTGTTCCTCAACAAGTCCAGTAGGGGACAGTAGTGTGTTAACATCATCCTCCAACTGCCATAATAGTAGCGTAGAAGAAGAAGAGCGGCTGGGCCCCGCCCTTTGACTCACCTCGTTCGTTAGATGTATTTTTTTTGTGTGTGTTTCTGGTTTGTTTATGACGCGGCTCATTGGCCCCGTTAGCTTGACAGCTGACTGAGAGAGTATGCGGTTGTAAAAAAACGCACTCGTCGATGTCCGATTGCATGGAAGCTACTGTGCTGTGAACGACAGATGTATAGGAGGGTAGATAGCTAGTTTAGCAGTAGGCGTTGGTGAGTCGAACGAACAGATTAGAGTTGTTAGCCTAGCATTTTGGCTCATCTGTAACAGTTATGGAGTGACGTTGGACAGGAAGGCTGGGCCAAGCCATTTATACTATAACATAGATATATAGAGAAGGCCGTGTGTAGAGGAACAAGTGCATGTGTGTGTAACGCTTAACACTCGCAGGTTAGGCTTCTAGACAGCTGCCTGGCGACTGAAGTTGACTTAGCTTGTGAGCTACATTCATGTTAGCATGGCGTCAGATACAAGTGACACCGAGGAATTCTATGATGCTCCCGAGGACGTTCATTTGACTCCATCTCCCAAAGTGTAAGGAAACACATTTTTACACTATTACTACGGATAAGAGTGACTAATGCACACGTGTTTCTGATTGTTTCATCTAGTGGCACCAGCACCTATCCAACTTAGCAATGACAGCTAACAAACTTAACGTTAAAATGGCTAAATGCTCATCTCTATAAGCAGAGATGAGCTACATCCAGTCAGTATTGTGTTAAACTATAATAGTGTTGTGTCAGTGCAGAGAGAGTCAACCGCAATACTCAAGTCACGTGGTGTTATTCCTGAGATCAAATCGACCATTTCCATTTAAAAACATTGTTTATTGTAACATCAAAAATATACAGCAGGTTGAACGTTTTTGGGAACTTGTGTTTTTAGCTTTAGCTTTTTAAAACATTGCCATGTTTTCATAATATTGTTAGGAAATGCTCCCAAGATTGAACTGTTACTTTGCCTCTTGGACTTTATCTCCATTTTTTGTTTGTTCAGAGTAAAAATCAATAGTTGAGGCCACCATGTCAATATCCATTCTGTGCATTATTCACTTAACAGCACGTGCATGTTATTCATCATGTTTTATATGTTTTAGTACTGATCAAGTTTAGAAACCAAATGTGTGGCAATTTAGGCTTTTTTTTTGTTTAATGATTGAAGAGGTCTGAACATCTGTATTTCTTTTTGGGGGGGATAAAAGAGTTATAATTCACACACACATAAATCTAACTGCTCAAGGGGAAAGATAAAATAACAACACGTTTGGTTTCAGATTAGATTTGTTTTAGCACGTTGTGTTTTAGACATTGACCCTCATTACCTTTTTGAACTGTATCCCTTTTGTGTTTTTTAGGTCACCTACAAAGTTTTTCATTCCTTCACCTCAGGTATGTTTATCTAAGCCCGGCTACTGTTGAATCAAGGCAGTATCTGCTGAGTCGCTTAGTTTGAATGTTACCAAGGCTTGAAATGGAAGTGGAGGTAGTTAATAAGGGTTAGGGTTCAATTAACTTGTATTATATTCTTTTAGAATCCTTTATTCAATCTGTTGAGGTAGTTTGTTACGAGTTGTTTTATACTTCTGTTTGATGGCAGTTGTTCCTGAGCAAGATGACCACCTGTTTGCTTACATTGCTTGTTAAAATAGAGAGTTAACTAGAATTGGACCTTAGTGAATCTATGTATTTTAACAATGGCTATTGGACCTAAAACCTACTAAAGCAGTACACTGTGTTTAACTATCTAGAGGTGACTGCAGTGTTTGTAGTAGTTGTCCTTGAAATGACGCCCGTCTTAAGTGACTTCAGGGAAAGGTATTGGTACCCTTTCGTGAAAACATTAACACAGGCTGTTTAGCGATGAGTCATTGACTGCTAATACTCAACCCTCAGCCGTGACATCTGCCACTTGCATTGGTGAGCTGGCGTCTCCCTGTTGACGGCGAGGAAAATGTAAAGGTATCATCTGGCCTTGGTGCTCTGTCGCAACTAAATTTAAAATGTCTACGTTTATCTGCATCACAGTACTGAGCTGGTGTTGGAATGGACCCTGGAGTGAACCTTGCTCACAGCCCTGTGCCTGAAATCAGCAAATCTGACTGAAAACATTGATTTTTGCAGCAAAAGGAAATTGCACCATGGAGCAGTGTTTCATGCATCGATGGAATCTGTGTTGCGGATCCCTGAATTTACTTTCAGTCACAGAGTTTATCCTCATAGCAAGCAGTTGCATCAGAAGAAGAATACAAGTCCAATTAACAGTTAGCTGGTTATGAGAGTTTTAGTAATGTTATAGAAATGCGTGATCAAAGCTGGCGTGTGGCATTTGTTATTTCCAAAGTGTATTTGTTGATGGTCATTTTTTCTGTTTCCTGGACAGTTTGTACAGAGATCAGTGAACGCAGCACAAGATGTGAGCTGCGGAGTGGCTGCATCTGAGACTCAGCAAGACGATTCCCTACTGGTGTGTGTTTCTCTTGGTTGCACAGTGTCCCGCACGAGATGACTGTGATGAAATGGAAAGATACAAAAAATAATGGAGTTTCAGCACATTCTCATATTTTTTGTTAAGTGTTAAAAAAGTGAGAGTGGTTCTCACAGATATCTTTGATGGAATGCTTTTATACATGGCATTTCCTGTAGTGTCTGCTTTTCTGTACCCTCCAGGTTGTTATGTTGTTAAGTTAACTGTTCTGTTCCTTTTTATAGATCATTGACAGCATCATTGAGGAGAGTCAAAAGGGAAGTGTAGGTGACGTTGGTGAGGTGGCTCAACTGTTAGATCAGCTACAAGTCGAAGAACCGGCGCCAACGGAAGAGAATAATGCTCAGGAAGTTCCTGTGGAGGTCGCAGCGCCAGCTGTCGAACCCCATCTTGTCGAGAGGCCAGAGGAAGAACGGGAAAGCGCAGCGACAAACGGAGCGTGCTCTTCACCTGCCTCTGAACCCACGGATCTCCCAGGGCCATCGGTTGTTCAGCCCCCGGACATCACCAGCACCGTAGGACTCATTCAGCTGGACAGGGAGCAGGAGCAGAGACCTGCAGACATCTTAGACCAGGTCCCGTTCGCGGACAGGCCGGCCGACTCGGACTCCTCTGGGCCTACGAAACCCCCGCGGCAAATAACAGCGGAACCAGACATTGTAGCAAGCACCAAGAAGCCTCCTCCCTCGCGCCCGCCCCCTCCCGGCGGAGGTCCTCCACCGAGACCGCCTCCACCTGCTTGGCAGAGTCTACCTTCCAAGAAGTCCCAGGAGTGTCTGAGGCCAAGTGGACTAGAAGGTAGAGAGAACAGCTCAAGTTGATGATTGTTGCATTGATTCAAAATGTTGTGTAAACGTTGAATTCAACCTGTTAGACGTCACTTGGTTAGTTACTTTCTTAGAAGTGACATTGCTGTAAAGTACAGCATGTGTGGATAAGGTCGAAAAAACAACACTGATCTCTTACTAGAAAGCATTTTCGGGTTATGCAGTTATCTTATTATGCTAGACGGCTTCTCTTTTATAGTGTTTTGTGTTGTACGATTGTCCAGTGTCTGCAGTCAGCGATGATGTTCTGGAGCCCTCAGGCCTGGTGTCTCCCAGCAGCACAGTGAGGAGTCTAACCAAAGAGCTGCAGCATTCCTTGGATCTGGCCAGTGCTACCAGCGGGGACAAAGTAGTGACGGCAAAGGTCAGTGAGGCTGTGTGGACCGGAGATTGCTCAAAAATGAAAAAGTATATGACGTAGGAGTTTGCTTATCTATTGCACTGATGCTTGCTTTGCTTTTTTTTGTAGGAAAATGAGGATGAACAGGCGTGCTCTCAGGGTGGAGGACAAACTCCAGGCCCTCAGCGTCCACGTTCCAACTCTGGCAGAGAACTGACGGATGAAGTAAGAGTTTGTTTTTATTGCATTTTTATTCAGCTCGAATCCAAGCCACGACCCTGACCTCTCGCACATTCCTTCCACCAAACCCCTTTTTACTCCGTGTGTGTTATCTTAAAACAGGAAATTCTGGCCAGTGTGATGATCAAGAATTTGGACACTGGGGAAGAGATCCCTTTAATCCAGGCAGAGGAGAAACTTCCTGCGGGGATCAACCCGCTCACGCTGCACATCATGAGGAGGACCAAGGAGTACATTACGTAAGTTTGTCTGTATTAGCTGCAAGTATTGTTACATTTGGCACTAATCCCGGTCAAACAAACGGCACGTTTTCTAGAGGAAGTAGATCTGTTATATTGTTTCCTCTCAGGAATGATGCGCCACAGTCAGATGACGATGACAAGGCTCAGGCTCCGCTGGCAGACACCGATGGAGGAAAGCTAAAACAGAAAACGTAAGGAAATTCCTGGGTTGCTGGAATTTATCTTCGTCGCCTTCTCACCACATGATCAAATGTATAATCTAATATTTTGCTTATGTCCCTTATTTCATACAACCAGAACGCAGTTTAAAAAGTTTCTGGGCAAGTCGGTAAAGAAGGCCAAGCATTTCGCTGAGGAATATGGAGAGAAGGCGGTCAACAAAGTGAAAAGTGTGCGCGATGAAGGTAAAAGAAGCATTTGAAGTATTTGTACAGTTGGTTAGATTTCCGCTTGTGAAATATTTCTGCTGCTGCAACGGTCTTGATAACCCGAGTTCTGATACATTTTTTGTTGTTGTTTCGGGTGCGCTCAGTGTTCCATACAGACCAGGACGATCCGTCATCAAGTGACGATGAGGGCATGCCTTACACCCGGCCTGCCAAGTTCAAGGCAGCGCACAGCTTCAAGGGGCCCTTTGACTTTGATCAGATTAAAGTCGTGCAGGACCTGAGTGGAGAGCACATGGTAAGAGCATCCGAGCTGTTTGAGAGAAGACGTGCAACCGGTGGACGCTCGGTTTCACAGCGTCCGTTGTCTCTTCCTCAGGGGGCCGTTTGGACGATGAAGTTCTCTCACTGCGGGAGGCTGCTGGCGACCGCGGGCCAAGACAACGTGGTTCGCATCTGGGTCCTAAAGATCGCCTTTGACTACTTCAATAACATGAGATTAAAGTACAACACCGAAGGTAACCTCATCAGCATCTCAGATTCTGTTGTTGTTGTTGTTGAATGATCATCGATTACTTAGTTGCTCAGCTTTGGCTCCAGTAAGATTCTGATTGTGTTCGTCCAGGTCGGGTTTCACCGTCTCCTTCTCAGGAAAGTTTATGCTCCTCTAAATCTGACGATCACGGGGTGAGTTTCCAGAAAATGTTATGATTTAGTAACAGTATAAATATTGCAATGCTGTATATTGTACAGTGTTGAGACTCTTTAACAGATTGTTCTCTCGCCATAGGCAAGTTGTGCTCCAGAGGACCCAGAAACAGAAGATAATAGGAACGCCCCTTTCCGCCAAATCCCCTTCTGCAAGTATAAAGGTCATACGGCGGATCTATTGGACTTGTCCTGGTCAAAGGTGATGTCTTACTGCCAACTCTTCTATCCTTTAATCTCTCCTCTCCGCACACTGTAGATACTCTCAGTACTGGTTTATGCTCTCCTCCTTACTTTCCATTTGTGTGTCAATCCAGAACTTCTTCCTCCTCTCCTCTTCCATGGATAAAACGGTCAGATTGTGGCACATATCCAGGAGAGAGTGTCTCTGCTGCTTTCAGCACATCGATTTTGTCACAGCCATTGCTTTCCATCCCAGAGTAAGTTATTTTCATCACACATCTATTCATTTCGCCCCCCCCCCCTCTGATTGTATTTATAGTAACGCGTGCCTCTTGTTTCCCAGGATGACAGATACTTTTTAAGTGGCTCTCTGGATGGAAAGCTCCGGCTCTGGAACATTCCAGACAAAAAGGTGGCGTTGTGGAATGAGGTGGACGGCCAGACACGCCTCATCACGGCAGCTAACTTCTGCCAAAATGGGAAGTACGCCGTCATCGGCACCTACGATGGCCGATGCATCTTCTATGACACAGAGGTACCCAGCAGCAAAGACACGGGTTTCAATGTTATTGTTTTTCTCATGACAGCGTTTGTCCCAGGTTAAATGTATTCTTCCGTTTGCTCATCCCGTAGCGTCTGAAATACCACACTCAAATTCACGTGAGGTCCACCAGAGGCCGGAACAAAGTGGGGCGAAAAATCACTGGCATTGAACCTCTACCTGGAGAGAATAAGGTAACGTCTGATCTCCGTATGTCTGATGTCCCCATAATGAGGCGCGTCTGTCAGACTTCTAAATGACACATCTTCTCCCCAATCATGATAGATTTTGGTGACCTCAAATGATTCCCGCATTCGCCTTTATGACCTGAGGGACTTGTCTTTATCCATGAAATACAAAGGTTACGTCAACAGCAGCAGCCAGATCAAGGCGAGCTTCAGGTGAGGAGGGCCCATCTGTGACTAGCAGCGGTAACAGTTGAGTCATGTTTTTATGTTGCACTGCACCTTGACTTACCCCCGGGATTATCTTCCTCCAGTCACGACTACTCCTTCATCGTCAGTGGCTCAGAGGATAAGTACGTGTACATCTGGAGCACTTACCACGACCTGAGCAAATTCACTTCCGTACGACGGGACCGCAATGACTTCTGGGAAGGAATTAAAGGTAACTGTGCTCTGTGGTGAACGACAAAACATTATTGTAACGCTAACCACTTAATTGATTTGTTCCCGTTGATTGAACGGATACTAAAACGTGACTTATCTTTCAGCACATAACGCAGTAGTCACCTCAGCAATTTTTGCACCGCACCCAGGCCTTATTGTTCCACAAGAAGCTGGAGCAGACAAACCAGAAGCAGAGTGCAAGAGCCTGGACTCCACAGACTCTGAAACGATACCCTCAGGTACATTTCGAGTAACACACGCGCACAGTTTTTCGTGACAATCAAGGCTGCCGTTTCAGTGCTATAAAACAGTGTTGTCGTTCGCAGGAGCCCTAAAGACGGATCACACGGAGGTTCTACTCTCCGCCGACTTCACTGGAGCCATCAAGGTTTTCATCAACGTAAAAAAGTACTGAGCACTTCTGAGGTCCTGTCCATCCTAAAGACGGCCCCGTCACCCAACTACCTAATGGTTATATTGCTCCGAGACAAAGAGCCTTCTGTAGCTTCTTCGGGAGAACAGGGACCCTACAATGGAAGAAATTGACTGTATACTACAGACACGGTGTGATTCCCTGTCACATTTCTATTTTTTATCTTTAATACCAAGCAACTGTGAATGGTTTGGCATTAAGAAAAGAAAAAAAGAGCCAGAAATGCCAAGTGTGTGTGGTCTGTTCAGGTATGTGTTCATTTACAGAGTTTAGCTACAAGGCTGTTTGGTAGTAGAATGGGCACCTTTACTCGTTTCTTTTGCATTTCAGATACGTTTAGTGCAAGACACTGTCCTAATGTCACGCTCAAATTTTAATGTGTCTTATGTAAAGAGATGTAACCATTTGTCTTGAAAGCAAGGTGGTTTGAAATGATGTGTGCCTATGAAATCTAGATTGCTTTTCTAAATTCAGCCTTTCAAGCCTTTCCTCTCTAAAGAATATCAAAAACATTTTAGCAGATGACCGCAAACCTACGGTACGGGAAATCTGAATGCGGTTCCTAATGGTTCCTAATGATTAGGGCTGGGTATCTTACACTTTTTCAGAAACAATACTGGCTCATAAGTGCTTTTGATAACTTTTGTTCAATGAGAGCACATTATGAAGTAGTTCTGTAAATTCAGTGTGTAATATTGCATACTTGCAGCTTTTTGTAAACGGAACCAAAATGCTCCATTATCCTCAATAAAAGTCCAAACAAACAAAGTGTTTGTTGATAACCTTTTTTTTTTTTTAACAACGAACAATTTAGTAGAGAAACTGTTTTGATACCTGGCCCTACCAAACATGTCCTCCACACACACACATTCATCACCAACCGTGATTTATTTAGTTTCAGAACTTTACAGCAACATATCGGGTTATCATTTTAAAAACAAACATAAAAACAAAAATATATATAATTAGTTACAGTGTTCAAACTTCATCATACAAAAAGAGTGCTGAATCTTGCATGGATAGTGTGAGTTTGGGACCAAGAGAACAGAGCAGTGTGTGTGACCCGCTGATGGAGGAGGACAGGGCTGAGAGTCAATGTTTGCTCTTCTTTGCCTTCTTGTGGGAGCGATGCGGCGACCGCGACCTGGACTTCCTCGTCTTCCGGTTTGGAGATGGCGATCGGGAACGCTTGGACCATTTGGGAGACCTTGTCCTGTTTTAAAAAATTAAAAAAAAAAAGGGTTGAACAGATTGACTTCAAGGATAAGAATCAACGGCACTCTACAGAAACCTCTCATTGCACTTGCTTTAACGGGGAGATGCTCCTGGATTTTCGGGTGTGGTCATCTGGGTCTCGACTCCATCCTCGTCTCCTGACCCCGTCTTCACTTCTTTTGCTCCTGTCTTTGTCTCTTCTGTCGTCCTTTGACTTGTCTTTAGACTTTTTCTCCGTCTTTTCTTCATCTTTTTCAAACTCCTATAGCAGACGGGGTAAAACATCCCAATTAAGTCAGATATAGGCTTCTATGTCTTTACCTGTTGAGATTGTAACTCACAAACACACTCATAATCGCCTCCCGGTTCTCCACAATGTGCAGCTGCTTTGTCAACGTCAGACCAGTGCTCAACTATTCCACCTATTAACATAACTACTACAGATCTGCAGATGTGTACCAGTTCATATCAACACCTACAGGCAGAGAAAGGAAAGTTTCTTTAATAGATGCTGTTTTCTCTGTGTGGCCAAAAATATTAACTGTTGTTACTTATTCAACAGAGACTGTGCTGGAGTAAACAAGCCATCAATTGCGACTTTAGCTAGACTTTCCTTTCCTGTAGCTGGCTCACATCCTACTAAATCTGCAGATCTGAAGCTGCTCGCCCCGTGGCTCTGCAGTTACCTGTGTCTGATTTTGAGTGCTTTGCATCAGTAACACTGTTTTTTTTACTGTGCCAATTGACTAATTTCATAGTCTAATTTTAATGTTCTGTACATTTTTGCCCCACACTGTTCTTGATTAAAGAAATATTTCTATTACATATCAGTGATGGTTGCATTTTTTTGCTTTAGAGACCCTTTACAGCAGAACAAACACTGGGTGTATACTGTATAATAACTGTGCATCATTGACTGCCTTCATGATTCAGGACTCTTGTGAAATCAAACATTCAATAAGAATTTAAAAGTATCCAGTATTCCACCTTCTGCAGCAGTTTGTTCCTGTAGTGCTCCACTTGTTGTTGTATGCTCATTCCAGACTTCCTCGGCCTCTTGCCGGATTCCAACTCGTCTTGGGTCTTCATGACCTTTACCTGTGTCAAGACACATCGAGTCAGTTCTGCATATTTATCCAACGATCATTTATGTACAGCATCATCCGTCCTGAGTTAAATTCTGTATATTTCTGATTTAAACAGGTTACTGAAGTGGCATGAAGTGGTTGGGGTTGAATCACAGCAAAAACTACAGGACGACAACATTGTTTCTATAAAAGCAAACATTTATATATATATAAATAAATAAAAACTAGATCAAATGTGGACTTGCCTCCAGCTCTCTCAACCGTTTCCTTTTGCTCTCAGACATTTGAAAACTTTTCAGTGTGCTCTGGAAGTCTGCGCTCTCATACTTGGACAATCTGCCGGAGTCATCGCTACTGTCACTCTGTGAGTCTTCATCTCCATCCTGTGAGTGGACACTGTCACAGGGAGGGGGGAGGGGGAGGCAGAGAAGAACAACACATTTCCATACCATGTGACGGTTTACGTACAGGGTGTATGCTTCTCGCAAATGTAGACGCATGATGCACTGATACCAACCACGGAGGCCTTACCTTACATTCACTTCATCTCCACCGTTTGGCTCCACCACCATGTCCCACTTGGACTCAGTCTTGGCTGAGAGAGAAAGGAGAAAGATGAGCAAGAGGGGAGGGGGGGGGGTGATATGATATGCGAGTGAATCTTTACCTGCGTTACCTTGAGAAAATGTCCCAGTGTCGGCCGTCTTCTCCCACTTAGACAAAGGTACTGAGAGAGGAACACTGCTCTCCTCCACTGAGGGGGAAAAAGAGACGGTGAGGAGACAGATATAGTTGATGGCTTTATTAATCCCTTTCTGTACTCATGGAGATCTGAGTGCACACTCGGCTACCGGCAACAACCCGTGAGAGGGTGGGTGGATTGATTGTGTATTCGTGACACTTGAGTTGGGGCAGATAATTGACAACAAGAACAGGAAAGCGGTGGACTTCTGGTTGAAAGATGTGCTTTTTGATATGCGCGTGGACTCACAGGGCATTCCATCAATGTCATCGATGGCAACTCCTAAAGGAACACCGTCTATGTCATCAACAGGGACGCCATCCAGAGGGTCCCAGCCTAAGGGGCAGCCATCGAGGTCATCCACAGGAGCTCCGTGCGAAGGTAACCTATCTATGGGTGCGTGGTCCATCGGCGCACCGTCAATAAAGGAGGATACTTCCTGCAAGGAGACAGACAAGAGGACATACCGTTTGTACTGTTCATCTTCTTTGTGTTCAATACTTTTCAACATGAACAGCTGTCTGATTTGTCGAAATGCCGTTAGAAAAAGGCAATAACGTCTGTGATGAGGAGATAAATATTAAAGTCACCTCTGCCGTCTCTTTCAACTCCTCCACTGCTTTGGCAAATCCCAGAAAGATGTTTTGAAGGTGGATTAAATAAGGCTCCGGGTATATGGCCCAGTCTTCCCAAGCTCTAAAACAACTTGTGACCTTTTGCTGTGAAGACAGGGAATAAAAATTGCTTTCCTTTTGTTGTCCATTATGGTAAATGTCCTTGTGTGACGCAAATGAAAACACATGATTACCTTAAACTGTTCTGCCTGCAGCCTGGCTTGTATGTTTTTATGCGCCGCATTAAGGTCTCCAAATATCTGCGTTAGCTTGGTTTCAAAGCTGAAAAGACACGAGCCCAAAAAAAACAAACACTTTAAGACTGTCACACGGAGAAGAAATAACAAGAGGACGAAAGTGTTAAAGCTGGATTTTAAGGGAAAGTATCTTACTATTTACGATAATATGATGCACCGGCTACTTTGGCACATGAATTGTGCAAGATATCCGACACGAGATACAATCTGGCAATCTGCAGGGAAAGAGGACAACAACAAAAAAATAGTGAGTAAAAATCAGCTGTTGTTTACAGAGACAGTCTGTGCAACTATGTTTATTATATGAAGACTAGCCTTCTTCTGAAGGGGCGTCTGAAGCAAGGAAAAAGAATCAGTGATGTGTCCCACTACTTCCTCTGCTGCATCTGCCCGCTCGAGACAGAACAGCATGGCGTTGGCGATATCGTCTCTGCTTGGAGTGAGCTCTTTAAGCAACGTCTCCAGCCTCTGTTTGTGCCTGAATGGCAGAGAAACAACAACCGGTTTACAGTTAATTCGACTAAAGTTAAACAGCGTATGAATGAATAAATGCCATTCTGCCTGCTGGGACACACTTACTCAGCTCTGAGCTGCCCTTTCTTCACCTCCTCCTCGGGGGGAACATCCTCCTCCGCATCCGCCCTGTCTTCATCTCGCTCAGAGTAATTGTTTATGATCGGGGGTCTCCACATGGAGCCCCCCCGGAACATACGAAAGTCTGCCGTCCTCCACTCTGTCGGGGACTGTCCCTGTGGTAAGGAAAGGAAGGGCCGGGTAAATAGAAACTCACATACACAGCTTCAGAGTAAAAGCTAGAAAGAATTGGGGGCATGACTCCCGACAGCTATTCCCCCATGAAATGAGATTAACAAGTGAAGTGTAGAACAGCTTTGACTTCCACCAGGTAAAATCCTTTAAAGGTCTTAAGAAACGAGGCTTTGCGGCGGAAAAACATACCTGCAGGATGGAGAACAGTTTCCAGCGATAGTACACATGATCTTGGCTTTTGTTGTCAAAAAGGAACCTGAAACGATAAAAGAAATGAGCTCATCAAACATGTACCCCGTCGAGGTCACGAGACCGAACACACGCGACCAAGGTGCAGTAATGCTCACCTGTAATCTGGATTGCTTTTCTCCTTGTTCATAATTACGGCTTCAAACACGGGGCCTTCACGCACCACAAACTCTATCATCCTGTGAATGAGGAATAATAGGTTCCTGTGGGGGGAGAAGAGCGCATCAGAGCAGGGTTTGCACACCGTCCGTCAAGTCACAGCACGAGATTCTCTAACACCTCTTCACGCTGAACTAGTGGCCCATGCAAACTGCAGGCTGGCCCCGGCAGATCGAACGCAGTTGACCGGCAACAGTGTCGTTCGCAATTTTTATAAAGAAATATTGAGACCATAATAAAAAGGCGACAGGCCCCGGGGGACTTTGCAAAACTGCATCATAGTCACTTGTCCTCTGTGCAGACAGTGCGTCAGCATACTTTAATGTTCCTGGGTCACTGTGTCCATGGAAGGGGTCAAAGAAATCAGACAGATCACAGCATCTATTCGCTGACTTGGATTTTAAGATATGAAAGCCCCAATCATAGGAAAGTTCAGCCATTTTACCTCGATTGTCGAAAAAGTTCCAACAAAATCACGTGAGAATTTACAGCCCAGTTTTTTTCCCCAGATAATAACTAGAACAAAACATATTAAAACACATGATAAGTCAGCATCGGGGTGATATAGAGACGTTAGTGTGGATTGGGGCTTCAGGCCTGAATCCTCTCTGAACTGGAGCATCAGTGTACACAAGTGTGTTCATGCAGTGTTACCTGATGTTGTGTCAGATCTACCACTGCAGTTAGACCTTCATAACACTCGCTACCCTAACCTGAAGCAGTACTCGAGTTTGATTTATGACACCAGCATGAATCCACATCGCCTGACTCGGGTTAATATTAACTCTATCTGCCTTCTAGCTGTATCGGTCTGCAGTGTCTCAGCCCCCACCCGTGGGAAACCCAGGGCTCAAAGATGTTGCTGTCGATCAAATGGCTCTTACAGTCATTTACAAAGTCTACTGCTTTTCACAACAATAATAATAATAATAAGATGATGGGAACAACATGAATTATCTGGGAGGTATTTGAGCCAACTAGAAGGAGCAAATACTAAAAATACTAACTGCATTCATTGTATGTAAATCTGAGGCCATCGGGACCTTTGACACCTACAATGAGAACCCTCACGTCTCACGTTACAGGTGTCAGAAATGTCCACAGGGTTGTTCACCGTGTCCTTTGTGTCAGATGCATTAAGAGCCTGAATCTGTACGGGTCCTGTAACACTTGTGTTATTGCAGCTGGTCAGTCGTAGTAAGGAAGAGTGCGTGTACCTTTCGGTTGGGATAACCACTTTGACTACGGCTTCGGACAGAGTCTGTTTGTGAAGTCAAATCAAATAGTGAAAATATTAAAAAAAGTGAGTACTTGTACAGATGAAACACTGCAGGAGACATACAGCATAGAAAACGACGATAGCATTCATAGTCAGTGAAATGAAGGGGAGGGGGTGACACAGCTTTAGTAAACTCTCCAACAAAATGCTAAACCAGCTATACTAGCTCAGCTAATTCATCTGAAAGGTTTATAGTTACACGTTTTATACAAAGTCAAAACTGTCATGTTACTTTGAATTAGTGCATTTATTTACCCTGCGATATGGCACTGCATGGACAAGGTGATCAATTAGATGAATGAACAAACATGCAACATAATAATAAACAACTTCTTACAATGATTGATGAGGAAAGATTACATTGACTTATTCTGAATCAGTTGCAGAACCCACTGCAGTTTTAAAATGGTTGTACTTGAGGCCAAATAACACATTCTCAGGGTGTGCATATTTCTAAAACCTTCTCTAAAAGCTTCATCTTCCTTAATAATCTCATGACTGCAACTCCTCGTTAACTGAAACATGAGAGCCTGTAGCGCCAAACACACATTACAGGGACAAAATGGCCATGCAAAACACCGCAGAGAACAGAGACAACTTCACCTTGTCGAGCTCTCCTTTGGACATGCCGAGCGGCTTGGTGAAGTCATTGCGGAAGCGGTCTCTTGGCTGAGCGTTGAAAGGGAGACCAGATGGGGGCGGCGGCGTGGCCCTCACCCCCACCGGCGTGTAGAGAGGCTGGGGTGGAATCCGAGCTGGTTTACCCCAGCCAAGCTTCATTTCAAAGCCCATAATCACTTTACCTGCAAAACACAATCACAGTCAGTGTTAAATAAACCATTATAGAGCAATGGGTATTATTAGATAAACCTGATATTATTTTTTTTTTAAGAGTCAACTGTACCATCGAGTGAAGACAAGGCTCTCTCTGCATCTTTCCGCGTCATGAAAGCCACGAAGGCTCTGTTGGACGTCCTGCAGCGCTCCTCGTCCGTTCGGGGCCACATGATCTTCACACTGGCCAGGGGACCATACTTACCAAACTCTTTGCAGAGAATCTCCTCGTTCATCTGAAAGGAGGAGGAGGAGGAAACATAAACAGTGGGAGATGTACGTCTATGCGGTGCTAAGCCAGTCAAAGTCAGTGTGCTCCTTTACCTTTGGGCTAATGCAGCTAATGTAGAGGTTAGTGGTGGTTGGCACTGTCAGGTCATCGTATAATGCTGTCGGGGGGGGGGGGAGCAGGATTGAGGTTAACATGATTTAGAGACTAGACATTTTTAATGAATAGAACAATTTTGTAGAGGTATTCTTACCCGACCGTCCTGATAATGGTGTGTCCAGTTCTCCAAATCCTCCTCCTCCACCACCAGAGTCATTTTTCTTCCTCTTATATCTTTCCTCTCGCTCTTCTTGTATTCTGCATTTTTTTTTTTTTTTTTTTAACGGAATTATAGACTTATGTATGCCAAAAAGATATCAACTTATTGAACTGAAACATGATGCTCGGCAAAAAAAAAAAGACTTACAGCTTAAGTTCTTCTTTGAAGAGTTCGAGATTACTCTTCTTCTTTTCTTCGGCCTTTTTTTTATACGTCTGTTAATCAAACAAGTAGCCAATGTCAGCAACATTTAAAGATACATGTTATTAGTAAGTTTGCATTCTTACTCAATTCAGTAAATTATACCTTTATACAAACATCGGAGTCCAAACTTACAGACTTTTTGCTGTCAGCAGACGATACTGGTGAGGCATGCTGGGACACGGGGACAAACTTGCCAGCAGGTCGATACAGCTTATTTTTCTTGACCTCCGCTGCTTCCTCCTCTGCAAAAAAAGGAATCAAAGCAATCATTGAATACTGACTATCCAACACTTATTCAGGTGTGCAAACTATAACTCCTCGAACTGATCCACATTCACTTAAAAACACCCACAGAAAAGAAATGAAGATCCCTCTTCATTTACCTCCTTTATCGACATCGTCTGAGACCCGAGACAAGACCGTGTAAAGAAGCAGTGGATTCCTAGATGAGACCTTTAAAAGGTGGTCTTCAGACTGTTCTTGAGACCAAGACTACAACAAGGATCTGAGCGGCTCAGTCCTGCTGCTGCGTTTGCAATGTCTCCATGTGTAACAGTAAGTTGAAGAACTGTTCGGTATTGGAAGAGACTTATTTGTTACATTAAAGCGGTAATGGACTGCCGACTTTGGGACCGCAGAGTGGATGAATATTATTAAGCCGTTGAAGAGATATGGGCCCTAATTTAAGACGGTGATTTATTTCACTGCCGAGTCAGCCTGATAGTCTTTAAATAACTATTTTCAGTTATCTTAAGATTTCCAGGTAATTCATTACTGGAACAGATAACGCATGATTCATCTTTTGTCCGGACATACCACGCAGTAAAAGTGGAACAGAATTGCAAAGTCTTAGCCGCTGACCTTTAGTTGCATTTACAATACCCCCACGGACAAAGGTTTTCACTCCGCTTTTCTCGTTGGTCTCAAACGACGCCAAGAATTCTTCAAAAACGTCCGCTGCTTTTTCTTCCTCCTAGAAAGTCACACAGAAACATGTACAACACAATCTTAGTTCACTGGTGATCGAATTCATAATTCTGATTTTTGGTGATCAGTTTTCTATATCAAATATTACAACATTCCCCCAAACCTCCGTACCTTTTTCTTGAGGTCGTCTTGTTCTTTCTTTGTGAGTGTTTTGATCTGAGTGACAGCTTTTCCTTTTCTATCTGCCATGCTCGAACTGCAAAAATAACAATAATGAATGAATAAAGTCAAAATGTAAAGATGCTACATCTATCTTGAACGACAGTGACATCTGTGTTAAATGCAACATAATCCCCTTTCCTTTCATTATTCTACCTCCAACAGCCTTTGGTAGTTAAAAATGAGCCTATTTGGTGTTTAAATGACTCTAATCCTGTTATATGTATCAATGTCTCAATGGAGTCAGACATCCTTTATGTTGTGAGCACAAACTGCACAGTGAAGAACAATAAATAGTAAGACACGTCCCTGATCCTCTGAGTTTTGTATAATATATAGCAGTCCTTCTTTCCAAACTTAAACTGTGCACATTTGAACAACACTTAGCTAAATCGAGCAACATTCACTCCCCACATTCACTGCAAACTGCTCAAACATATGGCCATAGGCAGATTTACTCCACTATATTATATATATCTTAAACTGTATACCATTCAACACATGTCCTGGGAGTCCTTTGAGGTAACGCACACGTTGTCTTTGGTCAGTTTGTAGCACACACGGTGTTTAAAAGGCCTGGACTACACTTAGCTAACGTTAGCTAACATGAATGTTTAGCTTAGCTCACTCGAGCGTTAACCTTTAAGCTAGAGGAGCGACGCTGCATACAGCGGATACTTCCACGTCGATCATTATATCCTGATAAACCTCACTGACCCACACAGATGCAACAACCCTCCATCTAACCGCTAACATCTGCGAACTGTGGATGTCACACAGTGACTCTCTTAGCTAACGCTAAGCTAACATAACAGTCTTAATGTTTCCTTCTGTAGCGCCACAAAAAAAGCACCGGCTGACCGCACACAGCTGATTATTATTATTAAACCGCACTGCATGCACATAGCTTAACACTTTAAGCTGAAACTGTAACTTACAACGTGTGTCATGCTACTGCTTCACCATGTTCTGGTTGCGACGACTATTGATTAGTACAACAACACGGAGCTGTGAAGAGGCGAGACATCCGACTGGAGCTCTGCAGAGAGGACGCCTGCTCGGTGGGGCTCAGTCCGCAAAGTAATAAACGAGTCTGTCTCTCTGCTCGTGCATATGCATATGCAGAGACAGTGCACTCTTTCTCGTGGACAATTTGGACTTTCTTTAGGTGTGTTGTCAAATTGTTATTGTGCTTACAAAGGAGTGCGCTCCCCCCTTATATTCCCACATGAGCTGTGGTCACCTATGGCAGGAGAGTTTTCTCAAATGTTACAGCCTACTTACTGAAGTTTAACCAGGTCTTGGAGTTTAAATCCAGTTCCAAGTTTCCACTGAAAATAAGCTTATTTCTGGTTCTTACACCCTTAACATTTTAATTTATTTGGAATAAATGACTTTAAATGACCCTCAATTAGCCTCATCATCAATCATTTGACTGATGACAGAAGCAATCTGGTGGAAATCACCCCCAGATCATACAATACAACATAATATCACCAATAACACATCTGATTTAATCATTTGCATGAATATTACGTCTGATAATATACAAAAAGTGTAGATGTGCAGTACATTTTTGACACATTCTTCCTTTGTGCCATGAAGTACAATTAATAAAATACATAGTATCCACGCACCAATGATAATATTAAAACTGTCAATATATACGCTTCATATAGGCTTCATGCACTTATTCCTTCTCAGTCCATAAAGCCATAACTATATCAAAAAAGACACAGGGAAATGAAACAATGGAGCTTGGAGAAACCAGCTGTTTGGTCATCACATGTGTTCAATGCTAGAATAAAAGGTGTGGCCCTATTTTATATTATCTTTTAATGACCATGGGGATAACCTGAGGGGCTCTTTCAGGATATTTCGACCATATACGGACACAGGTATTTCATCCAAACAGCACTCCATTGACAAAGTGCGTTTGGGCCAAGAGGACAATCATGGGCTGACCTGAGGACCATTTGGCAGATAAGGACCTCTTAGGGCTGACTAGAGGGGCCTTTGTGCTAATGTAGTTCTCCTCTGGTGTGAAATTAGGGGAGAAAAGGAAATGCCCCTTCAGGACCGAGAAATATAATACGCTGCGTTGGAAATTACCACAGCGAAGATTTATGTCGGGATAATTATTTTGCTCATAGCTTCCACTCTCCAGTCTTCCAGTAGCCGCCCCTTAACCAGGAGTAGCAGTAGATGATAAACCATAATTGCTAACCAGTGAACCAAAGTAGGTCAGTATTGACCCTATATGGACGCTATAGTCTCTGATGTCATCTCCTTTAGACTATCTGATGCATAATGTTATAGTATGAGTCGCCTCTTCAGAAGGATGTGGCACCACACCATACTTAGTATTGCTTAAATATCTTTATCTGATATTGTTGTTATTATAGTGATTAATCATAATTTGTTCATGATAATAATAACCATCCACTGCCCCTCCAGGCATTGGGGGCACATTTTAAGGAAATGATTGAGGGGCCCCAGAGTAGCACACATGGGGCAGGGGCCCCGCACTGCTGGCAGTTTGGTATTAGCAGGTGAAGGAAGGGTAAAAGCTTAAAATGGCCACCATACATTGCTCACCATCACCATCACCAACAGCAACAGCACCACCTCAGAAGCCCATCCCCTAGCGTCCGTCCAGGGAATGTACCCCGTCTGCGCATGGGCGGAGAAACTGCCGCTGTGCGCTGTTATTATTGTAAGAGTAATTTCTTCTCTTTTTTTTTTAACGAAAATGGCGTCCAGTCAGGGAGGTGTGGGAGCTGTCACGGCTCTACAAAGCCATCACTACTCTAGCGGACCTCCCTGGAGCCCGGGCATCAGCCAGTACCAGCACCAGCAGCAGCACCACACGGCCCGCAGCCTGGACCGGGCTCTGGAGGATGCCGTGTGCTCGGGGCTACTGAACCTGAGCGGAAGGAAGCTGAGGGAGTACCCGGGGCTGAGCTACGATCTGACCGATACGACACAAGCAGGTGGGTCGCTGTGCGTGCATGGACCATATAGGAAGCCACGAGTCAGTCCCAATGTGCTTCATATATATAATAATAATTAAAAAAAAATGTGCTCGCTCTTTTATGCGTATGTGAATGCAGCATGCCCGCATTGTGCACGGATTTATGTCTGATTTTCTGGACAGAGGCGCATTAACGCGCAGGTGACAATATTTAAAGGGAAACACCGCGTCCACTGAGCTGGCTTCTGTAAATGCACATATATACATCCTGGTTGTAATTACTGCCCACTCGGGCTCATATAAATCACACCAGTTTCTTGCACAAGGGGCTCGGCTGCTGTTGTGTGATTGTTCTGATCGACGCCAACGGCTTTCAGTAGCCCCCCCCCCCCCCCAAGAGACACATGAATGAGGCGGCAGGCGCACCCAAGCCAGGCGCTGCGCAGTGGTTTGCACACCGAGCTGCAGTTGATTTGGCACCGGACTGCTGGAGCAGAATATGAATGAACCGAAAGGGCAGTCGTAAATTCTTCCTCACTCATTATCATTTGCGGAGAGCATGTGATACACGTACATGCTTCATCTTTTTTTTTTTTTTTCATTTTCTGCACAACCAGACAAAAGATGCAGTGTACTTGCAGCCTCACCCCCCTGGCTGCACATGCGATAT
The DNA here is from genome assembly GCA_032191485.1 of Leptoclinus maculatus. Lineage (NCBI taxonomy): Eukaryota > Metazoa > Chordata > Actinopteri > Perciformes > Stichaeidae > Leptoclinus > Leptoclinus maculatus. The sequence goes on along the minus strand of JAVDOI010000001.1, from coordinate 13,678,414 downwards.
AGTCCATAGTCTGTAAGAGAGGAGGAAGACACATGGTCTGCTTTTGGTTTCACATGCAGGCGGATATATATATGTATCTGCTGTTTGGTCTTTATTATAAGGAGGGGAATTAGAATATAGTCAGTAGCGTAAGCTTTCTGGAGGCTTATCAGGGTCAGGCCACTCATACTGTATCAGACATTGTGGTTTAGGAATCGGCTTGTCTAACTTTTACACATTAAGGACGACAGACTATAACTGATAATATTTTGTTCCAAGGAGCCCTGTTCAGGAGAATATTTGTATCAGATATACCTTTTTATACTATAAGCAAATGTAATGTGGATCTGGATTGTGCTGAATATCAGGATGATAATTTCCTCCTCTGACATGTCCTCGAGCCATATGGTGTTACCCTGTCATGTGCAGCTCATAGCAAGCTGTGGTGTGTTGGAGAGCCCTTACCCCAAGGGGTTTACATTTTCTGCTCAAAGATTTTGGTACCTCCTCAGACTTTTTTTTTTTTTGTTTAACCTTTTTGAAAACTGCCGGATCCAAACACGTATATGGAATTCAACGTAAAGATATGTTTAGTGCATCACAATGTAATCATAATAGACAGTAATTGGCTTGGCTAAAAGGTAACAGGTTAGTTTTAAGCAGACGTTTTGGACATGCGCGCAGATTGTTGCTTCTCTGTGTCAGTGATCCGGATGCATAATGATGTCATTTAAACAACCTATACCCATGACGAGCTGAAGCCATATATATTATGAACAGGCTGCTTTTCAGTACTAACAGGAAGTTAGTATGCTCTATTTCTGGACTGCCGGGCTGATTGTACACACTTGTTAACTTATGATATGCTGTAATAATGACCAGCATGTCTCTATCTGAACAAAGACTGTCCACATATATCATTATTGTCACACATAGGATTTGATGAGCGCACGTTATATACTGTAGCACTGAAAGTAATCAAAAGTAATGTGAGAGAGTACATTTCTGTCACACCTCTGATCTCTCACTCACACTGTGACTTAACCCTGTGACTGTGATTGCTGCAGTCTTTTCACTTTTATTCACATCTTCATTACGAATGACGTCAATGAAAGGTGTGCCGGAAAGGAAGTTTCACTTTGAAATGTGCGAAGACAGATAAAACACCTCACAGCAGCGTCCTCCACAACAACTCCAATCTCTGTCGTAAAAAGGAAACAGCTTTACAATGCTGCACACGGCCTTTACACGTCACTGGATCGATCACATCGGAAGCCTTTCAAACTGAATGAAAAACAAGCTCATGTGAAATTGACTTGTAAGAAGAAGAAACAACAGATTTTTCTAAAAATGATTATCATAGTATGTGTCTTTGCACTTTTTTTTCCCTTGTACAATATAAATCTGAATGTCCGTGGAATATTTTTTTTTTAGATCTGGATGCTTCAACTAAGCAACAGCATTGCATCCCACCATTAATTGCCATTCCCATTGTTGGTTTCAGAAGTTAAATGGTTTTTTTATACAGAACGTGGGTCTAACCGAGTGGCCTCCATCTAACTAATGAGCAGCAGACGGCCCCGGTGTGTGTAGACACAGAACGAGAGAGAGGCCTGCTCACACAAGGGTGCACTGTTTGCACTGAACTCCTGGCAGTTTGTCTCCAGTCAGTTTGCTGTCCCATGGGAAAGTGCACAAGCTCTGAAGCTGCCGCCCTGACCTTGGAGAGGGCCTGGGGAGCAGTGCATCAAACCTGGGCAGATGTTCAGGTTCATATCCCAGCATGCTCCTGCCCGCCATTACCCTGCCCCGAGGGTACACACACACACTAAGCGGCAGCACCATGCCGCGTGTGTTGACATGTGTGCAGTATTATCAGACATACAACAGAGTGCCGTGTGTTATTTGAGAGAACGTAATGAATACATTTACACTGTACTTGAGAATGTGGGTGGTGGTTTCCTTGCTTTATGACAGAAATCTGTCATAACACAAAAAAAAATCGCCTTCTTGTATCCTCTATAAAGGGTTTGGTGTAATACACAACAGCCAAGTGAAGCTCCAAATGAAAAGAGTGCAAGGTCAAAGAAAAAATGAACAAGTGGGAATTTCTTTGTTGCCAACCGCGAGTGCATGCGATGGAGATCTGACGAACAAACCAAAAGCTGGATGATTAATCGTGTATCATGTCCAAAATTCTAGTGTGCTATCGAGAGTTGGCTGAAACAGGTTGCAAAATGAAAATCACACATTTTCTTTTGATTGTAGCACACAGTGAGTCTCACACTGTTCAAATGCTTCTTAATTGTTACATTCTTAAGAAGTTTAGTTTGCTTGTGAAGGACAGTCTCCACAAGGACACAAGTATCAAGCTGGCATTCTTGGATTTAATAATCAACCAGTGTAAATAACACAGAGTCACTGCTCGTTAAAGCACAAGCACTGACTCATTTAAAAGGCTTCCAGAGACTTGGAAGTATAAAACACAGCACCACACTGTGTAGTGGAATCAAACATTCTGGGTGTCTTATGAAAGCCTGTCCTGTCTCTCCTCTTGTCCTGGTTGGTGTGTGGAGATTAGCGTGGGCTGCCGGGAGGCTACTCAAAAGAACTGCCACCCAAAAATGGATGGTTCTCTTTACTTCATAGTAATATGAGTGTAGCCTGGAAAAAAATAAATATATATCCACATAACCAATGGGGTGCCTCTTCCCTCAGGGCTCCCTTTTAGATGTGCCATCGCATGTCTAGAACAGAGGACAAATACATACCTGTCACCAGGAACACGATGCCTTATCACATTCAATGACGCCACCGTCAAATGTTTGGATGATCAAAAAAAGAATCTATTCAAAATAAAATGATGATAACAAATGTATCCTCGTGAGGCTTATCATGTTACACGCTGTCGGTAATAAAAAAGACCCAATGATCTACTGTCTGTTTCCAGTATAGTAAACAGTTGAGGAAGGTATTTTGGGAAAAGCATACTGGAGATTATTCCCGTATACGTTTGGAAATATAATCCGTTTTTTTTAGAAAATGTCTGAAACTGTTCTTTGCGTGACTTTTAGTTTCTTAAGGAATTAAGAAGAGATCAGGTGATACTCTGTGGTACAGTATTTTAAGAACTGGATGGAAAAAAAGCCCTGATAGTGAAAGAACCGTTTAAAGGAATTAGGCCAGCGTATAAGATTAAAATAAAACAAGTGCTGGGGGGTTACTTTCTTTCCTGATTAATAAAGTAATGTTTTAGTCTATACAATGTCAAAAAATAAAGAAAATGACTCATTACATGTTGTTACATCTATAATTGCTTATTTTTTCTATAAAAACAGTTAAAAAAAAAGTGAGATAAAATATGAACAATCAAGTGTTTGGCATTTGTACTTAACATATATCTTGATTGTTCAAACCGGCAGGTAACCTACATTCACCAGGTAATAATAATCTATCCTGCAAATGAAATGAGAAGCTGTTGTGTGTCATATAATGGCCGCTGTGCTCATTTTATTATAATCAGATTTTAAAGTGCTCCTCTGTGTGAATCAGCAGCAGGTACAGCCACGAGTACGGCATCAGACTTCTGATTTCACTCCATTCAGTCAGCAGAAACAAACTTTCTGTACTATATACATCTAAAGGACCACCTTTTTCATGATTGTTTGTACTATAGTGACTGTTGGAGAGGAGTTTAAACATAAATGATGGAATGTGTGTGTGTGTGTGTGTGTGTGTGTGTGTGTGTGTGTGTGTGTGTGTGTGTGTGTGTGTGTGTGTGTGTGTGTGTGTGTGTGTGTGTGTGTGTGTGATCTCCTTGGAAAAAAACACAGGAAGAAAATCAAGCATTATGTGAACATGAATATTTTATATCTAAAGTGCCTATAATAATGTTTCTGTGTATGTTTATTGTGTATGAATGAATCTGTCAGTATGGGGCTGCTGAAGTAATGAAGCGTCTACAACAACATATCTTTTAGTGTAGATGTCGTGACTGTAATGCACGGACCAGATGTCGGCCAAGTTAGTGCCTGAGTGTGAGCAAACTGAAAGGTCTCATAGCATCCACAGACAGCCCCCCCAATAACGTAGCTGAGCCAATACAGCTGATCCAGAGACTGCCCCCAGGGTACACCTCACACACAGCCAGCAGTCTGCAACAGCCCAACCACTCTATCAACATCCGCCAGCTCTCCCGTGGACCGACCCTCTCTTACAAACACTGCCAGTGATTCGGTGACACCCAAGATGGCTCACAAGTTCCGAGCCGTCCTGGACGCCAGCCTCAGTTGTGAATGCTCAAAAAAAAGGCCTCATTGGCTCATCATGTCATCGTTGAAATGGCTCCTCAAAACCCTGGTGAGAAATCCCATTAGGGAAGCTCCAGGAGCAGATTGATGGCAGGAGCAGCGAGCTGACTGACCATCAAACACGCAGACATAATGGTGCCCAATAAAGGTCCCTGCTTACCCGGTACACTCCAGACCACACCCACAACCTGGCAGCCAGGGACTGCGGTCGCATCTGCTGCAGGGCGCAAATAATTAACCCCAATTAATCATGTTTTTGTCATGATGCTTTCCTGTTTTCATTAAATTCAACCTTGTAGTGAAAGGATGCATTCAGGTACTTTAGTCTGCAGTTTTCGTTTTGGGGATTTCTCGTAGTCCATATTTTTGCGTCGTTATATTAAGATGATCACAGGTTGAACATTTTAATTGCAATCTTTACACAGTTATTTGCTCAAACGCTCAGCAGGATGTCTGTTAGTGTAGAGTATGCTGTGTCACGGGATGACATAGCCAGACATCGTCGGCACTACCAACATAAATTGATGGGTTGGTGATTTGGCGTCAGGGTTGCAGCATATAGGGGAGCCTTGGTGGAGGGCTCGTCTGCCTGGCGGGACTTGTCCTGCGGGAGCTCTGGGCGACCAGCAGGTGGATAAAAAAGAGCCCACTGTGGGCTGCAGATGGTGCATGGCCCGGGTTGGAGGAGGGAGAAGGGGATGGAGACGGACAGGCTCACAAAGACTGCCTCCACCCACCCCCATCGCCCATCGACCCACATGATTCCACTGCTAAAGGAGAATCCCCAGTTGTTTAGATGGTATGCGTACAGCTGGCCTACAGCATCAAGGTTAGAGCCTCAGGGAGAAGCAGAATTGACTCTTAATGGAAAACGAGTACACCCTGTGACCTCAGCTTTGGTCTTTCCCCATGTGGTAATAATTTCTGTTTCCCTTGACATCTCTGCTGCTTTTCCCTTTGTGCTGCTGACTGGTCTCATGGTCTGCTTCTCACTTCTGCTTACCGGCTGCTGTCAGAGCTCAGACCACAGCTACAGAGTGAGGCCTGTCGGGTCTATTGTTGGGTCAGAAATGAGAGTCTTTCTAAAAGCACAGACACAACTCACAAACAGTTTTTTACGCGGCCCATGACATCTTGTAACCTCGGGGAGCAGGGATTAAGGGTTGCGATGTCTGCGTAAATATGTTGAAATGCTATTGATATTACATTGCTAATCCATCCACAGTAAACAGCATCCTTCTGACACTAGGTCAGTGAGTGTTTGCTTTCAGTAAAGCCCATGCAGCGTAATTGTGTCGGGCGATGGAGGCGCAGTAGTGTTTGCGTTTTTATCTGTGGCTGAGCTGCTCCCCACATCTCTAATTATCATGTCACCCAGAGATAATTCAGAAGACACACACGCAATTTGCAGCTACTGAATCAATATGCGTCTGAAGGTGAAGCCTTATCAATAAGGTAGTCTTTACATGTATTGTTCTCATGGTTTCCCCAGGCATCCTCACGTTTTCTGTTTCATTGAATGCTGTTTGTGTCTGGCTTTATTTAATAGATGACACAAAGAGAGTGAGATAGTGTGGATTCGGTTGCATGTTTCCCGTGTGTTTGTGCGTGGACATTTCTTGGACAGTGATTCAGCAACCTTGAGGGACAGTGTGCCTTAACCGGTGCGAGATGCAGAGGCATGTACGAGATGTAGACCTCCAGAGGGATAAGGAGTCTGGTTGGTATAATATGATGTAGTAAATGATGTGCTGAGTGAGTGTTTTCCTCTGCTTCGACGAGAGAGCCATGTATCTAAATATTTAATCATAAGAAGCAAAGATGCAGATGATAGGCTGTGCTCACATTCATTGACTGGAGCAGGGATTAGATTCATGTTGTTGTCCCAGAGTAGCAGCAGCAGCCGCTCTTGGCTGATTAATGCAGGGCTGTGATTTTGCAGCAAATTGTCTTCAGTAGTAAAGCAGAGCATGTGAGTTATTGTCATGTCTGTGCTAAAATGTGTCACACATTTTTAATCACAGCTTGTCCGTTATTGATTCGACATCAGCACATACCAATTTGAACTATCTCATGGAACTGACTTATTTAATATTAATGTCCCCCTCTGGATGAATTTTGATACATTTGTTGATCTCTTAATTTGAAATAACTGCAAAACCAAATACATTCCCATGAGCCTCTGCTGTTTGTGTTTAGTGCTAATTAGCAAATGTTAGCGGGCCAACATGCTAAACTAAGATAGTGAACATAGTAGACATTAGACCTGCTAAACATTAGCACATTAGCATTGTGAGTATGTTGCCATGTTAGCATTAGCACTTAGCTTAGAGCACCACTTTGTATTTTGCCACATAGCATTTGGTTTATTACATTACATTGCAAATGTGTTACATTTATGTCAATATATTAGATTTTCCATGTCTATAAAAATTGCATATTTCAGTTACATTAGTGCAGTTATATAACTTGCCATATATATTATTAAAAATAAATAATTCCAGACTATTCAGTGGCATAGAAAAACCACCCTTATTTACAAAAAGCAGCCCAAATCTCTCTTTGCAAAAAGAAAACACTTTCCTCACATTCGTACAATTCAAAAGCCATTTCTGTGCCACTCCCAGTGAGATCGATATTGAAAATACTGAGATAATAAACTGCGAGTAGCACTCAAACCTTCGAGGCCCAAGACTCCTCTGTAATCTTAGACCGGTGTTCGATGAAGAGACGCGCTCCGTCACAGAGACTTATTGATTAGTCTTTCAGCTCTATGGCCTCATGCCTAAAGCATACATAATGGATGATGCCAAGATCTTCAAAAGATTATAATGTGTATGTCAAACTGTGTGTTCAAAGTGTACAGATTCATCAGCTCCTCTTTCTCCCGCTTTGCAGATTTGTCCAAGAATCGCCTCACAGAAATCCCTCCTGAGCTGTGTCTGTTCGCCCCCCTCGAGTCGCTCAACCTCTACCACAACTGCATCAAGTGCATCCCAGAAGCCATTATCAATCTGCAGATGCTGACTTATCTTGATATCAGGTGGGTCATTGCTAACCCTATGCTTTCAGCTTAGTCCCTATGTCCCTATGTGAATGAATGTGTGCTTGTTATCTCTCAAGAAGTGCTTGTTCCCCTTACAGTACAATTAACAGGGCCCAAAATGCTTTCACGAAAGAGAAGCAGTTCCTCCTTTGCTGAAACTCAATTCCCAGTGATACTCTCTGTTACATGCTTCTGTATGCCGTTTTAAATGTAGGTCAATGTTTTATCTTCTGTCTACAGCCGAAATCTCCTGTCAGTTTTGCCAAAGTACTTGTTCAGCCTCCCCCTCAAAGTTCTGCTGGTGAGCAACAACAAACTTGTGTCCATCCCAGAGGACATCGGCAAGGCCAAAGAGTTGATGGAACTGGTGAGCAGTGTGTGTGTGTGTGTGTGTGTCAGCAGTGCATTAAATGAACCTGTTGTACCACCAGAGCGCCACCATTTCCTACACTTTGTCTCCCCCTGCAGGACGTGAGCTGTAATGAGATCCGGGTGCTGCCAGCCCAGGTGGGGAGGCTTCACGCCTTGCGAGAACTCAACATCAGGAAGAATTGTCTTCACATGCTGCCTGAGGGTCAGTCCATCATACCCTTTATCTCCCTCACTTCATTTGGCTGACACTTTCGGTTTGTTTGGGTTTGTTTTGAATGCAATTACTTTACATGTAGTAATTGATGCAATTACCAAAACCAAACCAAAGAATCCCTGGATTTCAGGCATGTTTAAACAATTCTTAACAGTAACCATGGAGTCTCTAATTTTGTTTATATTTTGTTTAACTCTTGTTACGAAGCAGCCCCGAAGGAACCTTCCCATTCTCTGCATGCATTTGAATTAGAGTGAATTAAAATGAAAAGATATAACACAATCACACACTTAGGTTGGGGAGTGGTGTTTGGGGGCGTTTTGTAATGGAAAACAAATCTGCATTACAAAGAGTTTGGAAGATGTGGGTGTTTACTCATGCATAGGGACAAAAAAAAGTAGAGTGCATCAATTTTGATCGAGTTCCTCAAATGTGTAGTGCAGCAAACACTAAATCGCTAGAGTACTCCTTTAATATACCATCAGCCCAGAAACAATACCAACCTGGACTTGGCTCAGTGTTTTGGCTGACGCAGTAATACCCACCGGCGCAACAAAGAAGATATTTTCATTGCATTACATTCAACAAAAGCTGTTCTCTGGTCTGTACTTGCAGAGTTGGCTGACCTGCCCCTCATCCAACTTGACTTTTCCTGCAATAAGATCACAGAGATTCCTCCATCTTACAGGAGACTCAGGCAGCTGCAGCACATCATCCTAGATAACAATCCTATGCAGTCTCCACCAGCACAGGTGCGTGCATTCGCTTTACAATTCCATTTGTGCATATAGTGCTGTTGACGTCATGAGTATATCTGGTGTCAGCGTGCAGCACTAATGTTCTTGTTCGAAGTTGAGTTGACAGGTCGTCATGTCCCTCACATTCTCAGGAACCTGGTACGACTGAGTCATCTAGCTGAGGAACATATTTATCAACAACTCAGACGCCTTGTGTGCTTTTGTACGTTTCAGATTTGCCTCAAGGGCAAAGTGCACATATTCAAGTTCCTGAACATCCAGGCGTGTAGGATGGACAAGAAGCCGGACACCCTGGACCTCCCCTCCCTCGGCAAACGTTGCCTTCCACAGCCGCTTACAGATAGGTACTGACACAGTTGTTGTTATAGTTTCACCATGACGTGACACACAATACACTAACGTTTCATATCATATCTGTCCCTTTGAAAATATATTGTTTTGCATCTACACAAACTCCCTTGACGATACGTGTTATGTTCGTTCATTATTCTGTGCTCGCAAATTCGATTTGATGGTTACCTAATACAGACCTAATGAGCAGTTTTGTGTTGCATATTTCCAGCATGGAAGATTTTTATCCCAGTAAGAACCACGGGCCTGACTCTGGAATTGGAAGTGACAATGGCGACAAGAGGCTGTCTACAACTGAGGTCAGAGTTCAAACACTCAATATGAACTGATGCAACATTTTGAGATACAATCAATGTCAAAGTACACCTTTTGGCATAATGGCTACACTGCTGCTAGCTTGAGTTTTTTTTTTTAGCAAAGCAGATTATGTGGCAAGAACTGAAAGCTAACTGGGCACTTGGTAGACTTGGCTGATGGGAGGCAGTTGTGCAAGCAGGTGGGTGATCAGGGGAGGTTGGCTGAGGTGGGAAGGTCTCTGAGGGTGACTGATGGGAAGATGGGGAATAATTGAGTCTAGACATGACAGCGGAGGTGAAACACAAGTGTGGGAGTCTGACTCAGGCACAAGTAACCTCCCTGCTGCCGCTGAGTCAAAGTATTGCATGAGAAGCAAACGTTATTATCATTATTTTTTCCTGTTCCGATGTGAGGGTTCCCGGGACAAGAGGATGTCAAATGTGTACATATTGTAAAGCCCTCTGTGGCAAATTTGTAATTTGTGATTTTGGGCTATACAAAAATAAATTGAATTGAATTGAATTATATTAATAGTTATTATTCCTTCTTTTCTTCTCCTGCAGCCTTCAGACGATGACACTGTCAGCCTGCACTCTCAGGTTTCAGAGACAGCCCGTGCCGATGCCCTCTCTCTTCTCTCTAAAATGGATTCTTGCAAAGGTTACCGGAAATAAGTATCACACATTCCCTTTGGCAGCAATAACAGAGACACGGGGGTGGTTGAGTGGAGTGCCTGACATGTGACAGTTTATTTGATGAACGCGGATGCTTCCTCCCTCTATCAGATCAGGATCTCTATGACTTTATAGACCCCAACCCGGACGAGGATCCTGCTCTGTCAGAGTGTGACGGGCAGCAGAGCAGTGTGTCTTGTATCAAGGTATGAATCAATCAATTCATTTATTAATCAATGAATCAATCAATTGGTCCCTGACATGGTGTGTGTGTGTGTGTGTGTGTGTTTCAGGAACTGGAGAAAGTTCTTAATATGTCTCACCAAAGCAAAGATAAAGACGGCTGGAAAGAGGAGTCAGGGTGAGTTCATGATTCATTACATTACTCATCACTTAGTCTATTTATGCATGAAACTCATTTTTGAAAGAGTTCTGTGGAAGAAAGGAGTTTTCTAAGTCGCCTGGATACACTTACAGTAAAAACAATGAACATGCACAGAGGCTTCCTGCAGCTGCTGCCTTGCAGTGTTAATCTAACATGTTGGGAATGTTGTCTCTTTAGATATTTTTGTTCACCATAATTGCGAGGATATTTCTGCACAAAGCAGAAAAGAAAAGATGTTTGTAGATATATATGAACAAAGGATTTCCACAAATCAACTATTGCAATCATCCATGAGCACCGACTAGTGGTACCAGCAGTTTGATCAATCAACTCGATGGTCTTCTTTCATCACCAGCTGCAAATATTCAACGCGGCCCTCGGCTTGAAAACTAATCTACTTGCAGCACCAACTGGTCCGTTTAAGGGACAGTTTTGGATCGTTTTTTTTAAACAAAATAAAATATCTATAATGCTTTTTATGCAGATTGTCAGTTTAAGACATCTGGAAATATTTTTGGAGAGTCTGCAAATGTTAAGCAATCATGCAGATGTGATTTACTGTAGCATCAAAAAGATACGTTTAGATTTACGTGATTTAGAGTATATATACACATGACTATGTCAACGAGGCTCTAGTGTTCTGACAGCTGTGCTGGGGCTTTTGGATTTGTTTGTTATGGGGCTCTCTTCACTTTGCAGACCTTTTGTGAATTTAGGGCAAGATTATGTTTAAATTCCGAAGTCAAAATCGTGATTCTGATGATTTAGATAACTTTGATCTTGAACTTTTTTTCCAGCTCTGACAAGGAGCAGCTAGTTGAGGAAGAGGATGACGAGCTGAAGGAAGTGCTGGATCTGAGGAAGATTGCTGTTCAGCTTTTGCAGCAGGAGCAGCAGAACAGGTGTGTGGTTCTCACTTTTCTTCTGGTAACGAAACAAAAGCCAACCCATACTTAATGAAGCAGTTTAGTTTGGATCTCCATTTGCTGCACTGCTAAGAATCCACCTCGTCCTTCATGTACAACTTGTGAAAAGATCCTCTCATCATAACGGTGTTTGTGGATTCATTCTCTGTTTCTCAGTATCCACGGATTGTTTTTCCTTACATCCCCAAATATCGCTCCATCATCACCATTTTACCTCTTTCACCTCTGCTCTGATCAAATCGAATTCTTTATCAACACGACTTCCCTCTTGTCCTCTCCCTCAACCATTGATTTTGCGGCTTCTAGACGACGGTCCTTGATTTGCAGAGCGGAGAGTCTTATTCACCGACGGAGAGTGACTGGCCGCGCACACAGGTAGATGGACTTTTCTTTCTTCATCAATTACAGATTATTTTGTACGTCACACCGGGTGGATAACCACCGGTCGTGTCCATGAGCACACCCATGAGGAAATCTAAGCCGTTTCTATGCTTGAGTGCATGAAGATGTTTTCATCTTAGAAGTGGAAGTAGCTCTCTTTTCCTGTGAAGTGGTTGAACTTTGTAAACCATTGTTCTCACATACTCATTCATTGTGCGGATGAATTGCCCTTTGTGGCTCAACTGATTACAGTTCCATTGAATTTGACTTACACAATTGTTGTACTTGTTTGTATTTGTCAACATATCATCATCATTGACGCATAGCATTCCACGCGCATCATGAAACATGAGTCACATCCGTTGTCACGGTCTTGTTGTAAATTACAGTGACTGTTTCTGTTTCTGTCTGCAGATTCCTTAGTTACTCTGGAAGCTCAGGCAGCAAACCGAGGCCCCCTCCTCAGACCGCTCGCAGGTACGTGCTGTAACACGTGTTCAGTCCTGCAGAGGAGCCCTTGTAGACGGCCTGTGGTAATGACCAGAAACATAGCAATATATCTGCTATAATTTATCTCTGTTTGATCTCCCACACGTGTCCAAAGTCTTTTTGGAATTTTAGGTGAATTATAGTTTTGATGGCTTTCTATTAAAATGAAAAAATCCAATTCAGAGGCAAATATTTCACTTCTACTATGATGTGTTTTACCTAGTGCCCAATATTATGGCCAAATATATATAAGCTCAAATGTTTTACAGTGTCGCCTTTTTTATTTTTTATTAAATGCCAAAAAACACTTAAATTGTACATCACAATTTCCAGGAGCCAAATGTTTTTCATCCATCCAATAGTCCAATAGTCTAAACACAAATATGTTACATACAAAATTATATAAAACTCAATAACAACAGATTCTCACATTTTATTTCTGCTTGACAGACGAGTTCAATGGTGTGTTCAGGTTCATCGGACAGTTCTGTAGTGTCTCATTAGACACGATAACAAGCCTCATACAAACAGATCAAATCAGGCCCATAGTGTCTAACTGAACGTTAAACAACAGATACAGTCATCTGATGCTATTCTTGTCTTTATTCTAGTGCTTCTCTGGATGAAGGAAGTAGTGGGGCATCAGTGCTGAGTGGACAGGTACAAACTCTTCTACTTCAAAGTAAACATACCATGAGTGATCAGCTACTTTGCTTACTGTCGTGTCTCCCATTCCTCATGCGATTGCTTCTCTCTGGAGGATGCAGGGAATGGTTTTAATTGTGTCTGTCTATTTTTTTGCAGCCGTCTTCCTCCTGCTCATTCGATGGCAGCCTGAAGTCAGATCAGTCAGATTCAGAGCCGAAATGGCCCGAAATCCCACCGGTCCTCAATCAGAATGAAGATCGCAGGAGGAACAAGTACCTGAGAAAAGATTATCTGAAGGTATGAGCCTGCACACGTCTCCCCGTAACTGCAGCGGCCAAATTTAAATGGATCCTCTGCACAACAAACCTCATTAGTTGCATGAGCATATATTCTCACCGGCAGAAAGCTTTGGTCATTTGTTGTGTTTTGTTTTGATAGTTGTAATAAAGATAACATAGTGAAAGTCATCCTTTTATAATTATAAAATGATCTCACTCATGGCACATGTGTTAGTAAATTCACTAAAAAGAATGTGCTTTTCCTTTTTCTGACAGTACAAGTGTCAGAGTGCTCGGAAAAACACCAGTGGGAACGACGACTGTGAGGTGGGTGTGAATGAAAATGAAAACAACAAATCATCTCAAACAATCTTTCAGTTCTAAGACAATGCCCTACTCCTAATCTTAATGATGTTTTGTCTCCAGGAGGGTTTGCGCAACGCTGAATTTAGCACCACTCTGACTGTGTTTGGACTAAAGCCCAGATCAGGTAATACACAAGTTCTTGGCCATCTGTAAGTACCTCTTCTAAATAGATTTCTGCAGATAATGAAGGAATAGATACTGGAAAGGATGTAAAGAATAAAGACTTGACACATCCAGAAGCTTAGGTATAAATCAAAATTAGAGAGACAGCAAATCATCTTGAAAATTACATTTAGGAAAGAACTTCTTTTTTTTTTTACTTAGGATACCTTCACATCAATGGGCTTAGCTAAAATATTCCATATTCCATTATGTGCACTTAGCTTCTACTAATGTGAAAATAAAGCTTGTATAAAACTGAGGCAGTGCTCCATGTTAAGCCAAGGCTCATATCTGAAGCCAAGTTTTTTTCAGTCTCAGCTTCCTTTCTCTGGAAGTGGGGAAGGTTTCCGAGGAACTGTCGGTCTGTTCTATATCAGTACATTAACAGACAAGGACAAGGTGCAACAGGATTAATGACTTCTGCTTTATTTTGGTGCACTAATAAACCATGGACATAATCAAATCTTATCTGTAAAAACACTTTGTCAGATCCTTTGCATAATTAAAAGTATTGCTTTGTAAAAACACTCCATTGCAAGTTGCAAGTCCTGCATTGAAAATGATAGTTAAATAAAAGTGTGTAAGTTTAAGCTGGTAAAATGTATTATCAGTAAAAGTACTCATTGATCATTACTACTGATGCATTAATGTGTGAGCAGCATTGTTTTGCAGCTGGTTTAGCTGCAGCTCCTCTTTTTGTTTTTACTTTTATATAAGGCTACAACTAATGACAATGTTCATTATGGATTAATCTGCTGATTATTTTCTTTATAACTGGATCAACTGTTTGGTTTGTAAAACTTCAGAGAATAGTGAGAAACGTCATCACAATCACCAAGAATTACACCTTCAAACTGCTTGTTCTGTCTCACCAACAGTCAAACCTCTAAATAGTTCAGTGTAGTGTATTTTAAGACGAGCAGAGCAACAAATCTTCACTGTTGAAAAGCTGAAGCAGTGACGTTTTTGACATTTCTTCCCAGTTTGATTGATCGGTTATTAAAATAGTTTCATTTTCAAATGTATATACTTTAAGATAGTTTGATCTGTATCGAGTATAAATTTGCAGAAAATGGAAATACTAAAGTAAAGTACAAGTAACGAAATTTGTACTGAAGTACTTTACATATACAAATATTTCTTTGTTGCTTCTCTTTAGGATTGTGAGGAAGATGTAATTTAATCAAACAAGAAAAATATTTGCACAAGTTAGAACCCCTGTATCTGCAAGTTTGGGAATATGACAATAAGATGCCTGTTAAATAATAGATATTAGAGTGAAATTGTGAATTGCAAATCAACTCTCATCATTAACCTGCATTAATAGTGTCTTATATTTAAAAGGACATCTCTGGAAAACATTCATATTATATACTGTAAGAAGCTGGGTTTCCAGAAACAAGGAGCCAATGTGTGGGATGCTACTCTAACAAAACATTTTTCATGAGGAGTTGTGGGAAATGTACTCGACCGTAGTATGAGAACTAAAGATAACAGGTGAAACCATATCTCGAGCATTTCTAACAACGGCACAATGTGGCTTGTTTTGGACCTCAGGTGGCCCGTGGTTGACCTGCTAGGATAGTCAGCAGTAGCTGTATCTAGGATTCTAGCTTCCTTTTTGTGTTTCACTCTGTGTTATCTGGAACTCCTATTTCAGCCTTCACCAAAGGAAGTCGCCAGGAGTACAGCTCGACAGACCCCAGCTTCACTATGAGGAGGAAGATGGAGCACTTGAGAGAGGAAATCGAACAGATAGGACTCTTACGGCAGGTCAGAAGCTTCCCGGCTTGTTTATGCAATCTGCGCAAATCATTGAGTCATTCACGGGCCAAAGCCTGTCAGATCCTGCTTTTGTTCCAGTGTTTGCAATATTAAGTAAATATGTGGTATCAGAGGAGTGTGTGTATGTGTGTATGTGTGTGTGTGTGTGTGTGTGTCCTTACTGAAAATTCCCATTTAATGATACAAAAGTGTCACAACTGCCATCTCATTTTGCCTATGCACCATAGCATATTGTGTTGTTTTTTTCTTTTGAACTCACTTTTTATTTAGTTTTTAACAACATAACAACATGCGTTTTCAGACAGTTACTTTCTTTGTCCATTTTTCAGCTGTATGTAGTCTTGGTACACATGATATTCAGGTACAGTGTACAACGCACAGAAGGAACAACAAACATCAAATGGTGCTCACTCCAGGAGAAAAAGAGGGGAAATAAGAATAGATAATCGATTCCATGCAAAAATGGATGATGACCTTGTTGTTCTTATATCCAATGTAGGATCCCCGGGGAACAGTGGGATCAGAACAAGGGGAACGCAACAGTTGTAACTGCTGTTAACTAACATGAACAACAGTCTAGTCCCTAGCCACTAAGGGCAAGCAGCAACGGTGCACAGTCGAGATTGAATTGACTATGCTATGGGTGTGCTAAGATAAGGAATAGAGAAAGAAAGAAGGAAAAGAAAAGTAGACACAGAAAAAGACGGTGTCGAGTAATGGCCATTCATATCCTCGCATCGGTCCGTTAAAGTTGTCACCTGTCTTTGAAGGCTGGTTATCGTAGCTTCTTGTGCGACCACCTCGTCGGACCATGTTGATAAGCCGTCCTTCATGTGGTCAACTTCTGTTTGGATGGCGGTCGTGTTTTTAGCAATTTCGGACCGGCATAAATATCTCACGATGCAATGCGGTAGTGTTCAATGTATAGGTTTAGGTATAAGATTCCACTTTGACAGAGGTTATGTATTTCATTAATCAGTTCAGACTCACAAATCCTCGTTTGGTCACATGAAGTTGTCACGAGTCACCAGAGTTACAACCGGGCCAAGACGCTCAGTCTAATTACAGCTCAGTGCGTCCGAAAAGATGCATACTTCTGTTTATTCACACAAAAGGATGTTGATTGTACACATATTGAGTATGTAGTGCAGAGCATGTGATTTTGGATGCGGCACATGACTTAAACACCAAATTGCGGTTGCTAATTGCTGCTGTATTGAGCTGCCTAATAGAAACTTCCTGTCACCAATTTTGTAGTAGTAGTACTGCTTTGTAGTGGTACATTTGCATTATTTTTAGTAGTAAGACGAGGAGTTTTTAGTAGCACTAGGAGTAGATTTTTAGCAGTCATCACAGTAGATTATGTTCTAGTAGTGCTACGTTACGCAGTGATAAAAAGAAGCCTTTGTTAGGCTGCCAAGTGTTCTGACAGGAGGAGAGTAATGATGATATCTGTCCATTTTCAGACAGTGTTGTGGTAACAACTTTGACAGGTGGATTGTTTGCTTGTATGATTAATCCTTTCAGGAATTCCTCATAACAGATTTAGCCACTTCAATTCCCTTCGACTGCACAATGTGGATGATTACAGAGTTAATGTCAGGAACCTCTCATCACAGACTGAATAAACAGACTGAAATACAATATAGTGTACAGATGTGCTCAACCCACTTGATTCTGAACAAACAGATGATATTGCATTAATCACAGACGTTCTGGACTTCACATCTGCAGGCCATTTCACATGTTAAGATGATCTGATATCCCTGAAGTAAGCAAACATCATTTACAGATTCATAGGACTTTCCTAAACAGTAGTTACAAAGTGTTTTGCAGATGGAAGAAAAGGCAAAAGGGGATAATAGAGACAGACCAGACAGTGTGAAAGGACACAAAGCGGGAGGCTGTTTCAAAGCTGAGAGGCAACAGCGGCAAGAAAAGGAACGCAAGGCATGCACATAAATAATAGAGCAGACATGCACTTTACTGGGAAACCCACCACTGACGTCTTTCTATATAAGGAGTTCGGGCACCATCTATTTTGACTTTGTGTCCATTCTTAAATCTTAATTCTTCAAGGCCTTCTTTTCCATGTTGGCTTAAAGGTCTTGACCCTTGACCATGACAAAGAAGTCAAGTCTTGAGTCTGGACTTTCTATCTCAATAAAATCATTGTTATTGCTGGTGAGAGATTGCAATGCTTTCTAGTCCCAGGCAAGTGCGCTGAATGGAAACTGCAATTGAGGTCATATTTTAGAAAAGAAACTGCATTCTCGGAGTGTCACTTTTAGAAAACACCATTAGGCGATGTCGAGAGCAGAACAACCTCTTCTTTGTCAACTCTTTGGAGAAAGCAAGAAAGGGTTTGATAGTGAGCACTGAAACACCACATAATGGACCATTAACTTCAATAAAATCATTACCATCAATGCTAAGATCTACGGCTGCTGTGAATCAATTGTGATAATCAACTATAGTGACAGATAAGGCCGTAATATCCAATCTTGCAACACCCCTGCTGAATTCAGGTATTATCACAATACTTAATGTGAAAGAAGGGCAGAGAGTCACTTGGTCAGGGGAGTGCAGAGGCCAGACAGAGTCCAAAAAATCCTAGGAGGGAGTCTTTGATCCAGGGGAAACAGGAGTGGGATGGAGACCGGAGGCAAGACAGCTGCAGCAACAAGGAACAAGAATTAGCAAAACGTATGCTTGAACAAACAAGAGAATCAAAAAGGCTGGACCGAGACAAACTGAGTTTACAATCTGAATGCGTGGTGAAGTTGAAGCCCAGTCCTTTACAATGAAATTACAATTTACGGGTCCGTCACGTGATGTAATTGGACGAAAAATACTTTCCCCCTTAGACTTACATTGGTAAACAGACGGTGTAAATTAAATGTGTAAATCAGCTTCCCAGTACAAACACTTGAATAGCAATATTTAAATAAATTGGTCGTAAAAGTTGTTAAATGCACTGATAGCCAAATCTAGAGTACCGAGGGCTGGGAGGCGGGGTTAAAGGAAACGCTAGTGTGTTTGCTCTATGGGTCCATGGATGCGGAAGATCACCAGTAGATCTGGGTACTTTGATCTGAATGTTATACTCCGAAGTCAAACTTTGCTACATGTGGCACTGAGCAACTTTCTTCGGAAGGGCCCTGCCTCCAACGCTGTATGCAGTTCCCTCTATACATCCATGGATCAAAACAGGTCACAGCATTGACTGTGAAGGGGTCAAACAGCAACATTGTGAGGTCAAGGAAAGATGTGAAGACGATTCATAAGGTCTTAGGAAAAGACAACCGGCGTGCTCAGAGAATCCGACTGCACTTACATCATGCAGGCTACGTAATTATGCAACCAAAGTTCTAAGAACCACCAAACATCTCCCATATTGATTCAGTCACTGGTCTTTTTGGTGAGCTGACAACATCAGACTGTTTAACTTATACCTCCTCACATAATATAGCCTTCCTCTTGTGAGAAGAGTGCACGGATAGAGTTTCAAAAAGTGTTTTCTATTCAATGAATATTTTTCTTCCAGTAGCAGAAAACACCTGTCTTGCACTCAGGGATGGGCAAAAATACAAAATACAAAATACCCCTCAAATGAATTTATTAAAATAAAATACTAAATACTGGTGCCAGAAAATGTAACAAAATACAATACATGTATTTTGTATTTAAAATATAGAAAAATCCTTTTTTCTGGATTTTCCGTTTTCTCACAATTTGGTATAGCAGAGCATTCAGGTTTAGGCTATATAATGTACACAAAGCTCTGGTGAACCCCACAAAAAGGAAGAACAGTCACAGAATGACAGTGGCCAACTGTAGAATGTATGAAATAATAAAACTAAGAATACTTTCATAATATATTTAAATTAAAGTTTAAGTTTTTTTGTTTTCTTTAACAAATGGACATCTACTGTCAGCCTGGCTAACTGTGAACTATATTATCTGCCAGTAATTGATATGGCATTATGACATTCACATTGAGAAGATACAACATAACTTGTAATACAGTGCAATATTAGATGGTCAGACATCTCTTGATAAGGTTATCATGAACATACAAGCTCCCAATCTCCCTCTTCCTATAGCTAGCTACTCGACTGATAAGTTAACTTGTTAAACACTGGCTATGCACTAGCCTAGCTAGACAGCATGCTAGCGTCATTAGCATGTTAGCATCGATCGCTAGCTTGATATTATAACCATCACCATGTATATACAATAGGCTATGTAGCCAGACCCAGACATAAATTATACATCAAGCTAGTTGACATCTGTCACACTCAGATCGTTGAAGATCTGAAGACTGAACTCGTGAACTGTTTTTTGATTCGTGGAGAAAGTATTTTGAGTATTTTAAATACAAAATTACTCCACTCTAAATTTTATTTTGTATTTTGTTACAAATTACGTTAGATTTTTTATCGGCCCTATCAAATACAAATTACAAAATACTCAAAAGTAATTGAAATACATCTTTCAAATACAAGAAATACTGCCCATCCCTGCTTGCACTTCATCTTCTGTTCAGACATGCACACAAAATGTCTTTCAAAAGCCCGGCATCAGATCCAATTCAAATGCAGTTCATGCAGATGAGTCATTTGCACATGCTGTCTCATAGAGCACTAGGTAATAATTTCCAGGAATTCTCAGGGGTATTAGCAGCACCTTAAATTCTTTGAAATGCTTCAGGAGTTTTCCTTTTCTCTTTTCTTTAGTAATGTTTGTTCTCATAAACAACTTTTCTCACAGTATTAACAGGAGTGAGGTTATTTTGTAAACCCTCCCAAATATGACTCACACAGTGCAGGCCTGGACACGCTCCTCAGACTATGAGAGGAAACCTAAGTAAATGTCAAAGTACACTATGAATGTCATGTCATGAGGTTCATTGTTATGTTATTATGTTGTTATGCAGAACATTGAGTCTCGACTGAAGGTGTTGCTCCCAGACGATGTTGGAGCTGCTCTGATGGATGGGGTTGTCCTTTGCCATTTAGCCAATCACATTTGTCCTCGGTCTGTCGCCAGCATCCATGTGCCGTCTCCCGCAGTGGTAATATATGAGCTTTCTCACTTTATGTGGTTAACAAGCTGGGAGTCATTAAATGCATTGTGTTGTACCACACCTTACAGCTTCATGAAATGTTTTTGTGTCTCTAACATGATATATATTCTGGCCACCAGCCAAAGCTTAGCATGGCTAAATGCCGCAGGAATGTGGAGAACTTCTTGGACGCCTGTAAGAAGCTGGGTGTAACTCAGGTAATAATATATAATGTGTAAGTATTAACTTCACTTGATTTGTACTAAATCTCTGCAAGTTCGTTCGTTAATGCACATTAATTGGTCGGGTTTGAGCCACTCTCAAACTTCCAACACATACTGAAACTAATACTGCAACAGGCTCAGCAGAAAATGCTGACCTCGACCAAAGTTACCCCCACACAATTAGATTAAAGGGTATTTGTATGGAAGCCAAACATTTACATAATAATAATAATATGAATTCTATAAGCAGGGTTCATAAGGAATATTCAAGTGCTTTTACACAATTATGTGCTTGTGTGCAATTTAGTTTTTTGTTTGTTTTGAGTGTACTGATCCTTTATCAAGTGATTAGAGAGTAGTAGAGAGTGAGCACAGATTGAATCAGTGGGCTGTTACTGTGAAGAAAGTCTCATAAATGTGCTTCAGACAGCCACAAAGATCTTTGTATGTTTTGTTTTTTGGGATGAACCAACCCTTAAAATGATGAGGGAGAGGAGAAGCTATGGAAGTCACACCTGTCTTTTATTGCTGAGTGTAAGACGTCCCTCTGCTCACTCAGGACAAGCTGTGTCTGCCCCATCACATCCTAGAAGAGCGTGGTGTGGTGAAGGTGAGTGTGACTGTCCAGGCTCTGCTGGATCTGCCCGCATCGAAGCCCACACAACTGTCAGCTGTTTGACACGAGCCTGAATGCTGCGTCCGACCCGCAGTCATCCAGCCCACCCCGAACCCCAGCCCGATCCCGAACCCCATAGCCAGGGACCAGAGAGCCCCTCGGCGGGCGAGGACCCACTGACTTGTGGGTCTTTGGGAGTTTGCTTCTGCCTGACTGAAACAGGAGACCGGAGGGAGAAACACCTCAGTCTCTTTATATGATGTCAGCCGCCACCACACTTCCTGTGCATCACATTTTCCCTTGTATCCTGTTCCTAGTTACTGGGGTCGTCCTGTATGTGTGTGGACTAGCAACGTGACTGTGTGTTTCCTGAGCTGCACAGCTCGGACTTGCCGAGGAGAGACGTTAAAGACGGTGGGTCTTTAGGAAGACCTGTTCGCCCCTCTCAACAGGCTCAGTGATTATTCTGCAAGTCTGCAAGTGCCAGTGCTGACAACATGTCCGTGCTGCTGTTGGAGACATTGGCAATGAAGAGATGACAGACATGTGACTCACTTCTTTACTAAAGAGTACAATCCACTGACTGACCTCAAGGGGTTCTTACACTCTTGAGTTTCTCTTCTTTTTGTGGAATTTATTTTTCCCATAAAAATTCAGTTTTGAATTTGATTGTTTTTTTTTGTACATTAGGTCTCTGCTGTATCTGCTTTTCAGCAGCCAAACCTGATTCATAAGTTCTGTTGACTTTTTGATGGAGAACGCAAAAAGAATGGGATTTGATGTTGTCGTGCTGGAAGTCATGCATCTGTAGACATTCTGCCCCTTTTCCCTCAAACTCTGGTGTAGTTTCTTAATATTTAAACTACTGTACAAACCAATACTTAAAATGCTTTCTCAATACAAACCTGCATGCCATGACATTTGACCACTGTGAGAACATGTGCTCGGCTGTGGCCAGAAGCACGACGGTCCTGTTTTGTAGCGTTTTTTTTCATTGAACATGCAAGGTTATTGTTATTGAAAATGATTCTGTATGACTTTTATACTTTCTTTCCAATCGTTGCCAATCATCAATTGCCATTTTTTTTCTCAGAGTTAAGAGCTTGTGTTTGCAATGTTAGACGCAAAGCAGTTAGAATTTGATTCCTTTGCATCACCTCTGATGAAACATGTTCATACTGTATGTGTTTGTGAGTGGAGGCGAAAGGAGCAGTCACACCTGCAGACCTTCTCCACATGGCACGCTCTTATCTTACTGCCACCCTGCTGTGTGTGGTCTCTGATACAACTCATTATTTCAGGGAAATTAAATTATTTATGTATTTATTCATTTTGTTTTCTATTTATATGTTGTTGCTTTGTGTGTCTTCACCCTGACTGTCAGTTCAGGTGTGGTGCATCTGAACATTTAGATCTCACGTGTGTTTCCTGTGTGTTCAACTTAATAACTCTGTGGCAAGATATTCGCTGAACGTGTAGCCACACTGCTCCTCTGTGAATCATCTGCATAACACATAACGGCATAGCGTGACATCTGTAACACGTGTATTTAAAACATGACAATCACTCCGTGTGGGAGTTGATAAACAAATACCACCACTGGTCAGTAGAGCTGACAGCATAAGCGGTACCTGCATAACATGTTCACAAAGACGACTTTAGAGGTATTCTAAACTGAAAATTCATTACAGTGTTTGTCATTTCCTCATAAAGTTGTTAACTTTTTATCTGTTAAATATGTTATTAATTTCTTATGTAAGGGTTATTATTTCTGCAGAGCAATATCAATCTTGTTGTCGGGTAACTGTTAGTCCCGGCCTCTGCGGTGCACCATTCATTTTAAGTTTAGGTCTCCAACATGTGAAAAAAAATTTAATTATAGTGGAAATTGAAGTAAAGTAAAGCTATAAATCAATATATATCAATATCAGAAGTAAGAGTGGCAATGGTGATGGCCAAAGGTTTTCTACTTCTGTGTTTTTATTGGTTTATTTTACATTTAGTGATCAACATTTGCCTGTGTACCTTTGAAGAGAAGCTGAGGACTTGTATTGACCGCTATCCTTGACACATTGGTCATTCAATTAAATGACCTGTGGCTATTAGGCTTTGCTAGTTCAGCTAGTGGCCTGTAGTTAACACAAAACCCCATGTTTAAAACAGAAACAAGTAGGCAAGGCGGTTAATCTAGTGATCATGATGCAAAAACTGCTTTGACAGTGTATTGTTTTGTAGCTGAAACATCTTGGAGGACAACAGTGCTTAAAACCACTTCAACACCTGGAAGGTTCTCAAATATGTTAAACCGCATTGAAACATCAAAAGTCAGAGTCAGCTGTTTTTGCTGTTTGTTTTTTTTACAAAATGTCCCACCTGTCAGAAACAGGCTGTATTGAATTACGTGCCATCATTTTCCAAGGAAGAGATGCCACAGAGATACAAAACAATACAGGGCGTCCAATTTATTAGGCCTCGGGTGTAAAATACTCACATCTCATGACACGTCATAGTCTTATGCAGAAAGTCCTTATCAATGTCAGTGTGCTGTAGGTTATCATGCGTCTTTCCTGATCACCATCAAACAATAGCTCGTCAAAGGATGAACACATATCTACAGTATGAAGTGTGCAACAGTGGGCTGCATCTTCGAACATCATCTACTGAAGCATATTTATCAACATGTCAAATGTTCACTTAGTTATTATAAAACACAAGCTGCTCAGAAATTGTAGCACACAGCGCTATGATAGCATTACAGACGCCGGCTGGTAGGCTATAGCTGAACAACAAGGCATTAAAGGTATTGTGTCTTCTCTTCAACTTCGTCTGTCTATGGTGAAATGCACTAACATGCTTGGGCATGATATATCTCCCTACATAGAATTCAAATGAATGTCGTGCAGCTTTGTGTCCTTTTATATTCTTTTTCTGGTTTATAGTTGCCGTTAAGCCTTCATAATCATACACATGCATATGCTTGACTAAACTTCAAAGGAATCTCTTGTTGTGATTGCTGTACACATTAAATATGACTCGCCCTCCTTCCTTTGATGCGTACATGTAGTTTGCACTGTAAAAGGTGAGATGACTCATTCAACATCTGTCAGCTAAGGTGGACAAAACAACTGACTTGTGTACTTATGTTGTCAAATCTCACACTGGTGCCTTGCTCTTGTTTTTACCTTTATACACTACCGTATGTCGAGCTGCCCTTTCATTGTTTTATTGTAAATTAACCAAGTGCCAAATCACGAGGGTATCCTCCGATTGCAAGCTTCAGTGTTTCAGCAAAAGCCTCACCGCTGTAGACAGATAATGGATCTCACAGCATGGAGACGGAGGTGTATCCAGATGGTTTGTGTTATGATTTGCAAAAACTGAACCTGAAATACCACATGCAGTGTGACTGTATGTGTGGCGGCCGTTGCTAAGTCTTTGTTTCATGGATTTGTTTACATTATTTCTATCTATCTATCTATTTATATCTTAAAACAGTTGTCACATGCCCAAATGTACATTGACACAGTTTAAGTTGGCTGTCAAGAAATCATTGCAAAAATGCAGGTTCAGCCAAAGTTAATATGAGGGTTGAGCAGTCAAGTGAGTATCTTCTAGCTTTACAGTCATTATAGTGTGACATTTCACAAACAGTGTTTCTTTGTTGAACTGTGGCAGAGGAATATTAACACAGTGGGAATTTTGTACTGAAAAGATACCCACTTGATTTGTCTATCTCACAAAGTCATTTTTCCACAGAATAAGGACCGGGGAATTTGGCCCCCCATGTTTTACACAGGAAACTCTTTAAACGGGGATTTCCTCAGGGCAGTGTGAACTGGAGGAATGATTGTAGCGACTGAAATCTCTCACTGTTCATATGGGTATGTGAATAAGACAGACTTGAAACAATTTGAACCTATCCTTTAAAATGTTTGCCCTGTTTGGAGGAGTCACACAACCTCTACTGATCAAGAGTAATATCTGATCGTCCTTTTAAACATGAATGTGTGTGTTATCATCCAATTTAATTTTGGGAGCAAGTCAACATGTTTCTAAAGAAGAAACAGATTGTTCTTCATTTTGCTTCCAAGCGATACCCACTTTAAAGCACACCTGCAACACAACACAATGAACATTGACAAATGTCTGCAACATGGAGACGTCAGTCTGGCGCACTGTAGAGGTGCTGTGATATTCCCTTATGTGGTTTAGTGATAAACACACTTCACTTGTTGTTCTGCATTATTGCACTAACTACATCTGTACCTGTGATTTTTTATTTTTTTTATTTTAACACTTCATCTTATCATCTCATCCAAAGAAAACAGTGAATCCGTGAGTCATGTCTAAATACCACACTGCCAAGAAAATTCAAACGTATTGTACAAACGCTTTTTGTATTTAAAAACAAGTCAAATGCATGCAAGAATACCGAGTGGCTGAAGCTGAACCTCTGTACATATCATCTGTATAAAGTCCAGGGATTTCTTACAAAAAACAAACGTGGTCTATATAAAATAAAGTCAAATTCTTTGCAGCTCAGTCTGTCTTGTCTTGTCTCGTCATCTCAGGCTCTGCCCACTGGAGCTCTTTGCTCGATGTGCCTACAGTCTGCATGTCTTCGTGTTCATTTGGTTCCAGTTGTTGCTACCACCCTGAACTGTGCCAAAACAAATTGTTGGAATGTTCTGAGTTAGACTGTTCTGACACAGAATGGATGGGAACCAACCACCTAAGTCCAAAACAAGAACTTCAGTGAGTCAGAAGCTTAGAAATCACCGGAGACAATCATGCAGTGGGATGACACCGTGCAGCAGCGATGACCGAATCAGGCCTGGGAGTGTACAGTGGTGGGGCAAATGGCTCCTTACGCACATTCTACCTCCCTACTTCTGACACCTTTGCTTGGATCACACCTTTAAACTATGCCAGCCTTCATCTGGATCGTGTTTCTCACATCTTTGTTTCTCTGTCCAGCTTGACGTGTTCTCTGAGCTCAATCTGTTTTCTATTGTGATGAATGTAATGTAATTTAACAACTGACCCAGGAATTTATTACTCCCAGGAAAAACACAATGTCTCACCAACAGAAAACTGATTTAAAATGTAGAGGTTTATGCTTTCATGTCTGATGTTTTTTTCTTTCACGAGGTTATTATAGCGTGCAGTGGCAGAGAAGAGAGATAATTGCGTGCAGTTTGAGGCCCAGGAGCATTTTGTTATGCATTCAATGTTGATGGCACTCTGAGTTGAGGATGGAGGTCTGTGTGTCTGATTTAGTTTTCATTTACAGATTTTATATTTCACTTAGTTCGCACTTATTTTGCCACCCAGCTGAACTGTAAGTTGCCGTTTTAGCACAAAAACAATTGGAAGAAGAAAAATCGCTGCAGCTGAAGAGTTGATCTAGTAAGGGGTCATCCAAAGTTATCAACATTTTCACAGTAGTACAAAGAGTACTACTTTTCCAGCCCCCCCCCCCCCCCAAAGTAGTACATATCAACATTGTTTATCACATTACATGACAGAGGTCTAGATTTTAGGAGTCCCAACTATAGACACAAACACAATAATATGTATATAGAAGATATGTATCCAACAATTTATTATTAAAACCACTTTAAAAGTGCAACCCACACTCTACAACAGACCTGGAAAAAAGTATTCAATATATATGTCGCCAACCATAAACAAATTATGATGTTTTAATATTGTTCATGGTACTTCAAGTCACAAAGACAATTATTGTCCTATTGTTCATGGTAGTTCAAGTCACAACCTTTAATAGTTGATAATGTTCACAGCTTTGAAGGTCTTCCTTTTTTTAGTTTGTGCTGAGTCAGTTTCTGATGTTTCAGAAGTTGTTAGCGAGTCGGGAACAGCTCACTGCACACCGGGCACTGGTGCAATTCCCCCCCAATGTTGTTGTTGTTATCGTCCTTGCCTCGCTTTCCTCCATGCACAAGCAAGGTGCTCGGAGACCCCCCCCCCACCGTTTCGGGCGTTCCTGCAGCGCTTTGTTGCAGCTCTTTCAGCGTCTGACATCTCTCGCGCGGCCGTTACATTTTTGGGAAACGGCGTGGACGTCGCAAAGAAACTCGATTCGACTCAATCCGCAGCATTAGAGAGTGTTTGCACGAGATGCCGCTCGCCAGGCGTTAAAAATATGACCATAAGTCGTATAATATGACCATAATAATGTAATTTCAGGCTGGACTTGGGCATTAAACCTAAACCAGTTCTGATGTTGTGTAGTTTAGGATTGGATAGTGTGTCTGGTTTTAGTGCATGAGACAGTCTGCACTTGAACACACAGGTATGCACATAAACCCATGCCTTAACAATTATAGGTTCCTGCAGCTTTTCCTGGTAGTTGATTTCTCTCCATCCTCAGCTACGTTATCGTAGCTCCTCCTCCAAGCCCAGTCCTTCGTGCATCGGACTCCTCAGAGTCTCATCTAGGTTTTTCTGTAGAGGCTTTGTTTTGTTTTTCTTAGACTTTTCTGTGGTCTTTGCGTTTTTCCTAAGAGTTGTTTAGAGTTCATGGACTGGAATAACCTGAACTGTGACGATTACTTTCCATTACGCTCGACCTCACCCACGCTATATATTGCCATTGACAGGTGTTGACAGGTGTGAATTAAGGATTTGTGTGAATTAAGGATTTGGATGAATTTGTCCCATGGCGACAGTGAGAATTAGCCTAATAAGGATATGGACCACGGCACAAAAGCACTGGACTTACCAAATTGGTTGACAACGCAGAAAAAAAGATTAATTTAACACTTTGTTTCTGTTGCCAAGAGAAGGAGGATTTAAGTGGACATGGGTGTTCATCCACACAAGAGCCAACATGACATGATCAGTGAAAGGAATATTTTCTTAGATAGCAGAGGACTGTCTCTGTGTCTCCACCCTCTTAAGCTTCCTCCTCCGCACATTATATTTGTATTCACACCAATACATTATTAATGCGGATATGGGATTACTCAACGATTGCCTTCATAGAGCGAGACGCCTCCTGTGAGCAGCACACACTGTCTAACAGACCACTAACACTGCCAGTGCCCTGAACCTGCCTCTCGTTCCCGTAAGTATAGGCTACATTTTTAAGTCTGACAGATTTATTTATTCTAGCAATATTGTATGTAATATTATATCAGTCATTCTAAAACTCTTTATTTTTAACGTCTTGTTTTTTCGGGGATTTGTTCATGCTTAAGAAATATATTACAAAGTAGCCTTTCTATTCTGTACTCTATACATTTTTACAACTTTTTTAATCTGTATTTGTTTTTCACAGTCTTGGTTGTAAGCGTGTACACACATCTGAATGGCGAGTAAATCCTGGCCGACACTGATGCTGCTATTAATAACCTGGCCCGAGAGCACGCATTGCAATGCACCTACAGGTTGGTCCAGATCTGTTTCCGTCAATTATTAATGTATCAGTCGCATGCCACTCTTCACTTGTTTATCACTTATGTCGTTTAAAAAATAAATAATTAAAAATGAAGTAAAATGCATTTAATGGGGTGCACAATAAATGAATTGTTCTGCAGACACAGGGAGTTATTGTCAGGAATGCAATTTTGTGCAGGAGGGTGCCTGTTTAAACACAGATTGAGCATTAACAGCAGTGGCGGCTGGTCAATAGAGGGCGGCCCCACCTTGAGCGCCCCTCCTTGAGCCACAAACAAATTTAAAATAAAAATAATACATTTTACAAATTGTCAATATTTGTGTTGTGTAAATTATGATATCTGGGTAAATATATGCTTTTCCTGCACGTCCTCTCTGCCTGTCAGACAGCATGCCTGTCGGCCCACAACAGGCGTATCTATGAAGCAGTTTAGCTAATTGCTGATTAAAGATAACGCCCAAACTGCGCGTTCTCGTCAGGACTAGTCTCTACAGGCCAGCGCCAGCGCGAGCACTACTCCTCCAAGACCCGTTTGAGAGGAGAACTTTTGGCGGAGATTCTGCAGGCCAAAGAGCTGATCCCAGATCAGCCTGACCTCACAATCAGACAGCAGACTAGCGGGAAAGGGAAGCAGTACATGCGAATCTTCTCTACTAGCTGTACACCAGACAGGTTTGGCTAGCTGGATGCAGTCATGCTAATAACTTATTTAGCTTTTTAAAACAACGGGGACAGATCCAGCACGGACAGTTAGGGAGTGAGGGATGAGGAGGTAAGGAAACATGAGAACACCAGGGCACACATGGAGAACTCTGTCAGGCTACATATTAGGCAAAGTGAACATCTTTTCTTCTACATAGTTGTCCTCAGTCTCATCTGCTTAACTTGGTCATGGAGGCATCAACATTTAATTGAGATGGTAAATTAACAGTGAAAACTCATCATAGCTTAATTCAACATCAGTATTCCTAATTACACTTCATGTTTACTTCTCCTGATCTTTACCTCCTATAACAAGGACCATAGGGGCATCTCAATAAATAAACATGTTCTATTATATTATATTTTATATATATAGATATATACTGTATATATATATATCTATATATGTATGTGTGTTTTATATTATACTGAATATTATTATATGATATATATATATATTATACTGTATATATATATATTATACTGAATTCCCTGTGAGGGTGACTAAAATAAGATGTCCTGACGTGTTTATCAAAGTGTTATTTACTGCTTTTTTTCGTGTTGGAATAAATGTTAAATATTTAACTGCAAAGTAGTAATGCGTGTTTGATACCTTAATTTTTTTTGCATTAAATCATACTGGGATGTTTGCTGAAATTGATTGGATGGCCCTACCTAGAAAATGTTCCACCAGCCACCACTGATTAACAGTCATACTAAACATACTTTCCAATAGAAAAACACGGTGACACTCCGTAAATCATTCTGTTTTCTCTTGCAGTGGATCCTCCTGAGGACCTTGTGATATTGGACCCTGGTCATTTTGGACATCTCCAGATTAGATGGAGCCCCCCAGCCAGCTTGATGAATATGACAGAGTGCTCAAAACGTTATCAGCTGGAGTACTTCAACACATACAGGAACAGCTGGGCTGTAAGTGCTTTCATTCAATTCTTACACAGAGGCTCTTAATTTGCCTAATCTCATGCCAGAAATGATCAATATAGCGTGACATTATCAGCTATGTTAATGAAGCTGCTTTACTTCACACAACCCTGATAGATTATTATATGTGAAACAAGAACGTAGAAAAAAAAAAATATTAGATGATGTATCCTTAAACTTCAGCCGCTTCACTATGATCTGCTGCATTCGTTTTATTATGGCGCTTCACAGTGTTGAGCCACTTATTCACTGCTTCAGTTCTGTAGAAAATGTACCAGGTTTATTCGTTGGTCTGTTTTTTGAATAATAATTTGAATTATTCAAATATCAGCATACACACTTGTCCATTACATTAGAGTGGAAATCTGCTACAGCTTGATTTAATGAAAGCCACATCCTCGTGTAGTGTATGGAGCAATAATCATCATGCTTCGATGTGTTTCAATGTAAGAACAGGTTCACGTGGCTTAACTTTCATAAAGCTTTGTTGATCCTCTTAAAATATTCCAGTAAAGATTATCCCTAAATAATTGACTTTCAACACTGTTGAAGTTGTTTTGAATGAGTGGCACTGCACCATGATATACTTGTGAAACAATGACTGAACCCCATTGGTTTTATCTCTGCCTGCAGGGTGTTGATTGAGTAGGAACAAACAGTAATGTTTCCAGTGAATGCTGGTGTCTGAGATACAATGAGTATAACAGATACGACTGATATGGAATGACTAAGACAATGATCATATCTGTGCCTGAGGTGACTCTTTCACAGCCTCATACAGACCAATTTCAAACAGCAGCTATAAAATCTTGACTTAATTAAAATGTATATATATATTTTCTGATACATTCATTGTTGGCAGGATACTGACAGTTTCTCATACTTGAATGCTTCATTCAGGACACGGTGTTCTCGAGTGAACACCTGAGGCGTCACATTTCCACAATAACCAGTTTTGAATACACAGCGTCAGGTTTCCCAGAATAAAATCTCTGATGGATATTGAAGATTGGGAAGCAAACTTTCTGTCCAAAGGCATCTGTTGAATGTTTGAGCGCAGTATATATGTGAATAAACTGTAATCTGAATAGCGGGATTGTGTTTCTGGATTGGCAGGCTATCAGGATGTCTAGGACGGAGCACAGTGCCCAGTTTGATCTGATGAAAGATGTGAGAGTGAGAGTGTACACCTTGCTGAGTGGACCCTGCACCAACGGCACTATGATCAAGAGCACAAGCTACACTGAACTGGTCCAGAAACCTTCCAGCACAGGTCAGTGCTCCAGGTGTATAAATGGTGGTAAATACATCAGAATGAGATGTTTGGAAAATGTATGAATTGACATTGATTGGTTTCCTACCTCAAGGTGTTGTGGGGACTGCAGTCCAGGATTTTGTCTGTGTGCACCATAACAGGCAGTACCTGGAGTGCAATTGGGGGGGAAACCCAAAGATGCCTGCCAACTCACGGCAAAATCTGTATTTCTGGTATGTTATGGGCCCATCAAAGCCCTTTTTAGCAATTTCCTCCGAGGTCATGTTGCACCACCTATTTGGTCCAGAACAAAATATATATTAGATGGATTCCCTTGAAATTTTGTAAAGACATCCATGGTCCTGAGAAGATAAATCCTATTTACTTTCAAGATCCCCTGAGGATGAACCTGAACAACGTTGGTGATTGCTTGATTTGTTTAAATCTACCTTAGTGCCAAGATCTTATTATAATAAGAATTAAGATGATGGTAATCATACGGCAAACATCTTCAAACCTCAACAACTTTCAACAAAATTATCTGGATTGATCGATAGCAGCCATTTAAGCAATGTGTTATGTCTCTTCCCAAGGCACAAGGGGCTGGAACAGGCAGGTGAATGCCCAAAATATCTTATCTCAGGCGGAACCAGGAGCGGCTGCATCTTCACTGAAAAATCCCTCCCGGAGTTCACTGGTATCAACTTCTGTGTAAATGGCTCCTCTCCTGAAGGCCCCCTGCAAACTACATTCATCTCCTTGGAAATCCAAAACCACGGTACATGAAGGTTTGCCTTAACATGCAAACGTAATGAGAGTATAGTGATTATTATGGCCCTCATGTTTTACCCTGTGTTTGGGGTCATTACTTGCTCCCCTGGGATCTCACCAACATATATTTGTTTACCTCTCAGCTTCCTGTCACAATCTGTAATCAGTGCGTCATTTGTTTAATGTTCATGCAGTGAAGCCTGAAACCACAGAGAAGGTGCATCTGCAAACAGGCCCAGACAAGCAGCTGCAACTACACTGGGAAAGCCCAGTTGGGAGCATTCCTGGACAATGTCTAGAATGGGAGGTGGAACACAAACAAGAGGGACCTGATGGGAAAACTGCTTCGGTACGTAATATGAGCATTTCTGCTTCAGGGTTTCGGTGTATAGTTTTCCACATCTGTCGATTGTTCAGCTGCAAGAGTGATAAAAGTACCGCAGAACCACCTACAGAAAACAGGATTAGGCTGCTGTGAGAGGCATGTAAGCATAGAGGGAAGAGTCAAATAATCCCTAAACTACAGGCAGACTTGTACACTTAAAAGATTAAATGAAAGAAGCCAGAAGCAGGCAGGTGTAACAGGCAAAACTGGTACCCAAACTCCATACAGCAATTAATGCGGAAATGTGACGCCAGCAAAGAACAAAGAAATTGAGGCGGTATGAATAGGGACTGACTAACAAGGGAAGTTAGAACAGGTGAGCAGGAGGTGAGGAGAGGACAGGTGAAACTAATCAGGGCAGAGCAGACAATCAAAAAGACGGGAAAACTCACAAGAACGGAAAGTGAAACCAAACATGACACACGAGGAGAAAACAGACAAAATAAAAACCCAAGTGCATAACATACATCATCATATAATTTCTTCTTGTATCCAATAATGTTCCCAGAATTTCTGCAGTGCAGTTTGGTGCATCACAGCTAAAAAGGGCTGGCTAATGTTTTTAAAAGCTGGGTTAATGAGAGTGTTGAGACTGAACCGAATGTGCCATAAAACTAGTGAGCTAAATGAGACTATTAAGAAATGTTGATTAATGCAGCTTAAAGTAAATTTAGGCATTGGGATATGTGTGTTGACTCTCTAAGTCAAATTTGTATTGTATTATAATCATTTCTCTACACATTTTTGTTATTGACACACCAGCAGATTTCAACGAGGCAGAGGAACCTAACGCTGCCCTCCAACCATGACAATCAGAGAAACTGCTTCAAGGTTCGGTCCAAGTTGTCCAAGTATTGTGCAGACAACAGCTTTTGGAGCGAGTGGAGTCGGCCGACATGCCACCCAGGTAATGATGTTTACCAATAACATTGCAGTAAAACCTGTATTTTGTTTTCGTTATTACGAAGAAAACCCGAAAATATAATTTCTACCATGAAATCCGTTCATCTGAGTGTGACAAACAAGCTTATTTTTAAACTTTCCCGGTCAGTCTTTGTCTGGGTGTCCTCATGAGATATATGTAGCAATGTGCCACAGACAGAGACATTTGAAAAAACTAATTTATATGACACCTTAAATTCCTGAGATTTATTTTTAATCTGGCTTTTCTGGAGGATTAATTCAAAATGTTTACACATTTAAAAAAAAAGCCATGAAGCAATTGCTTTCTTTCTACAACATCAATGAGTCCTCATGAGCTACACATATTTTTTGGAGTCCGTCCTGGAAGACCCTGATGTGATCATAAAACAGTAAGTTTAATTATTTATTATTTATAATTTTTATGATATTGCAAAACATAAATTGCATTCAGGTGTACAATATGGCATATATCTATTTCAAATAGATTATTATATTCATGCCTTCTGGTCTTCTGCAGGTTATTAGACAGCATCAAAGCATCATTGGCCCTTTTTACAAAACCAAACAAACACAAATATACATAGAAATCATAATTTGCGTAAACTTTCTCATTTGTCTCTATTTGTTTTTTGTTTTTTAGACACTAATGCTGCCAAGATCGGGAAGGATGAAGGAGCATCTGAGCTATTGGGAGCATCCTGAACAAAATGTTATGTTATGATAATTTTGAGAGGTTTAAACGTGATAAATGCAACAGCACCACAAATGTATTTTTTTAGCTTCAAACATGAGACATCCAGTGGCCTACATTGAACTTTGTGTTCATTTATTTGGGGCAATTCTATTAACTTCAAATTTGTGTGGAAATGCGTACCACTTAAAGTACCTTAAGGCGGGTTGGTCTCTACTTGTGAATTTAGTTTTTTTTTAATTATCTGAGTTTGTGTTGAATTACTTCAATAGAAGGATGTACCACTAGCGACTAAAACTGTCTGTCTACGATGTATCCTTGCATCAACACCTTTCAGGTAAAGAGTGGGAATTGGAGGACAAGGACTGAAATACACAAATTAAGTGATTGTTTGTCTCCTTTGCCTAATGTGACAACTTTTTTTGTTGAAAGGACATTTGAGTAACTTGAGGTGTATAACTGTATTTTTGAAGGTACTGACTGACAAGTATGATCTAACTATTTCTGATAATGTAGATGAAGCTGCCAGCTGGATGTACACCAATGTTAAACTAATGGGTTCTTTGTTTTCATGTTTAATGATTGCCTTCTTGACAAATGTATTGCCAGTTTAAATTCCTATTCGTACCAAAACTGAGGGAATGGACCTAAAGTATTCTGTAGCTTCTGCTTTGAAGCATCACAATGTTTTTGCAGAATAAAATGTTTGATCAAACTCTGTGTGAGTCTTTCATTGCACTCCAGGTGACTGATAATGGTGTCCCACAAGGGTCAGTATTAGGCCCCTAGTTGTTTTATGTACATAAATATTTTTTTCCCTACTAAATATTGCACTGTTTATTTATATGCTGACGATGCCATCTTGTATGCTATTGGCTTTACTGCACTTTTATCAAGTTAACATTTTCTTAGCCTTAAAAAGAAAAGAAATATGCATTTCACTAGAGCACAGAGCTTTGATGTTCCTACTCCGTGACAGCACAGCATTATATAAGTACTTAGGAATTTGGTTTGATACTAAATCCTACAAAACTTATGAACTCAAAAACTGTTATTGGAATATTATACAGGAACAGAGCTGGTTTGTCCTTTCAAAACAGACCAAAACCACGATACTATCTACACTTTGATTATTATTATATTCTTCTTGCTGATGTATTTAATACTATTTGTGACTCTTTTAATTAGTGTGTGTGATTTCTGCTTAGACTTGACTTAATTGTCTTATTGTGATGTTATATATATATATATATGCAATTTGTTTGCCGGTCTCTTACTGATACTGGTATACTGTTATAAAGCTTACGCAATACAAATGGGTCCAAATTACTTAAAAATTTCCAAATGGGGATCTCCTGCTTTATTTGGACATTGCGTTGATAATCTATTGTTGTTTATGTCGATTTTAGTTGACTTGTCTTTGTAAGGTTCATGGATAGATGATTTTATTGATGAAGGGAATATGTAAATAACCCTGAACATTGTGTGTGTTTGCTTTGTTTTTAGAGAAGAAAGAAGTGGCACCTGAACCAGGATGGGACATGGTACCTATCTATGTATATATCGCTCTTGCCATCATCGCCATCATACTGGTGCTGTTGCTGTGTGTGGGGGCAATGTGAGTAAATATATATATATATGTATATACAGTATGTAGCACTCTAAAAATATTAAATTAGTCCTTCATTTTCAATGTAATGTATTTGAAATGGACACAGTGAATTGAACAGTACACTAAACATAAGTAAACATAATACAGGTAGATGTGATTATTGTGGGCAAAAAGAAACAGTAGAGCATTTTACAGTACATTGTCTCATATATGAGGAAGAAATAAGGCAAAGATAAAAGTATATTTGGTCTAATAGATATTCTTCAAAAGAACTCACAAAATGAGTGTTATCAATTATTATTTCTGTACCTTAAACAAATTATGATCAGGAAGATATGAGATATTTTTTTGTTTGTCTTTTTTTATTTATTATTTTTGTAGAATATTGTAAATATTAGCCATTCACACTTTATAACAGTTGGTGGCGGTAATGGACCAAATTGTTGCCAACTGCCAGCAAAACTCAAAGAGGAAGAAGAAAAAAGAACCCACCCAAAGTACACATGGGGTACTTCTCAAGTCTCTTAATTGTCGTTTCCTCGCTCCTCGATCCTCGCTTGAACCGGAAGTTGTTCTGCTCCGCCATATTGACGGCCGTCCCAAAGCTCTTATGAGGATCGAGGAGCGAGGATCGAGGAGTGAGGAGGGATCTCCGAGGAGCCATGAGCGAGGACGCACGAGAACAGACTTCCAGGAAGTGTTTTAACGGCCGACACGCCCCCTCATTGTTCATCAGTTGTGTGATAGGACGCTGCAGCCGATCGGACTGATACGATGTTTTTGTGAAAAGTGAAGACAGATCACAGATTAAACTCAAGTTTTATATTTGATTAG
Organism: Leptoclinus maculatus; assembly: GCA_032191485.1. Taxonomy (NCBI): domain Eukaryota; kingdom Metazoa; phylum Chordata; class Actinopteri; order Perciformes; family Stichaeidae; genus Leptoclinus; species Leptoclinus maculatus. Next base: position 13,641,543 of record JAVDOI010000001.1, on the reverse strand, counting down.
TTTTTTATTAGAGAAAATAAGCTCATTACAAACTGTGTTTCCATTTTAGGAAGATGTCGAGACAAGGGAAGAAGCCGGACTCTCTGCTCACCACCCTCTGACAGAAATTCAGTACTCACAGCAGCGGAGGCCTAAGAAGACAGGAAAACATGCACCTTCATCGCTCTCAAACACACCACCTCTGTTGAATGTGTCATTTTTCAGGGTCTCACAATGAAGCTTTCAAAGATGCCACACAGTCATCACCTCAGATTGTAACCTCCTCGGGGGTATTACATGTTGGGCTGAAGGTTCCAGCGGGTTACTTCATAGGCTACATGTTACAAAACAGTATTCTATTAATCCAACATAATGCACTGCGCTTGCTTTTTATTTATCAAAGGCTTGAATTTACGGGAAATGTAACTGGAATTGTATGTTCATGATTGTTGTTTTTTTTGATTGTTTACTTTTTGCCAAAACACTTGCCAGCTGATTTAGTCAGAAGAGATTATTTGCAGATGTTGTATTCAGGAGAAATAGGTATTCTTTGGGAATTTGTTTTTGATATTTTATTATTTGTCAGATATCCTTCCAGCTGATTCAATCAGCAATGTCTCACTTCCATGTTGTGGAGAAATAATATAGAATTCTATTTTGAAGTCTTTTATTATGTTAAATGGTTTACTTTTTGCCTTAAGTCTTGCCAAATAGTTCAGATAACGAGTATTTTATTACCATGTCTAATTCCATTATACAGCCAGATAGACCACATGAATGTTAAGCCATCAAGATGATATCATCTAATCATTATTACATATGTACATCGTTTAAAGCTGTATTTGATGTTGTAGCTAGCTTGTTGAGTGGGAGCTAACTGCTTTAACGCTATAAGCTGCTGGGTAGTGTAGTTCATAGTGGTGGAAGAAGTGGTCAGATAGTTAGCTATAAGCAGCAGTACCACAGTGTAAAAATAGCCTATTACAAGTCCTGCATTCAGATGTTTTATGAGCAAGATATAGACTACTATAAATTTATATTTTTTTAGAGATGAATTGCCATTTAACTGTAAACCAGCTTTTTACAGTTGCAGCTCTCTGTAGTGGAGGTCATTTTAAGAACCCGTGCTTATACACATACTGTTGTAGGCTTTCCTGTTCCTCAAAATGTAAATAATAAAGTACAGGTACTTAAAAATGCGTGAGTAAACATGGGCTACATATTTATTTTCCACCACCGTTCATAATAAAGCATCATATTCAAGCACCCCATCATCCATCATCCATTGTGAGGGTGATCTCATCCTGAGTCATAAGCTTACTGCGTTAAAGCTCATCCACGGGTCGTGAATCTCTCCCGCCTCCTCGCTCTGCCTGCTCGTCACAGGTGTTTGCTTTAAGTAAGTCTCAAGTCGTGGCCCTGGAGACTCAAGTCAAGACCAACAAGTCCCCCCCCCAGACCAGCCGGCCTACTCCACTGTCAACGTTACACGTCCAGGTGCTGCTTTGCCACGAAGTCCAGGGTGTGCTGTGATTGGTCAGTGGGCGAGCATGTGACAAAAGTGAAACTTGCCAGCAGAGCTTAGTTGGAGTAGTACGAGTTCAAATTGAAAGATATGGAAGAAATTATAACATGTGTAGGGTTTTGCTTGGTGTAGTTTATTTATCTTTTGACCTAGCTTTGTTTTTGAACACTCAACAACTCAAGACTATCGTGAAACGAAACTTGACAGCAGAGGCTTGCAGCTCAGCCAATCAAATGGCCAGCCTGCCAAGTTTCCTGACTCTTCCACACACCATGACACAGGGGGCTGAGACGAGGAAAGACATTGCAGAGCAGTACGTTTAACATTTGGGTTGTGAAAATAAAATCATGAGATGGTCTCCTATAGAGACGGATCAGCCGCGGCTTGTTGTTTAAGGAAAGAAAAAGCAAAGCCGGCCGGCGAAAAAGCCGGCCGGCGAAAAAGCCGGCCGGCGAAAGAGCCGGCCGGCGAAAGAGCCGGCCGGCGAAAGAGCCGGCCGGCGAAAGAGCCGGCCGGCGAAAGAGCCGGCCGGCGAAAGAGCCGGCCGGCGAAAGAGCCGGCCGGCGAAAGAGCCGGCCGGCGAAAGAGCCGGCCGGCGAAAGAGCCGGCCGGCGAAAGAGCCGGCCGGCGAAAGAGCCGGCCGGCGAAAGAGCCGGCCGGCGAAAGAGCCGGCCGGCGAAAGAGCCGGCCGGCGAAAGAGCCGGCCGGCGAAAGAGCCGGCCGGCGAAAGAGCCGGCCGGCGAAAGAGCCGGCCGGCGAAAGAGCCGGCCGGCGAAAGAGCCGGCCGGCGAAAGAGCCGGCCGGAAGCGGAAACGAAAATGCCGGAAGCGGTTTACATATTTATTTTCCACCACCGTTCATAATAAAGCATCATATTCAAATAAGTCATATAAATTGAATAGTAAAAAATAGATCTGCCTCCAAAATGTGGTGCAGCAGAATTAGTAGAACTGATGGGAATACTCAAAAGTAAACAAATGTATTTTCTTGTCAGTTTGGAAAATCCCGTCTTTTATTTTGAAAAATACAACCAGAAGTTGTAACGTTACATGTTGATGTCAACATTCTCCAGTATGGCTGACTGACTGAAAAAATTTAGTTTTGTCTTACAAAGCTAGGGGATAAAAGGCAGGAACTATTTCTTAAAAACATAATCTGTGCAGTTCTTGTGATAAATTCAACATTTCTTGTCATTTAATTCAAGGAAGAGGATTTAAATTCTCAAGGAATACAAACCGGAAGTAGCGTTGTTGTTGCTGGCGAAACAAAAGTAGCTTGATGCTAACTGCAAACATACTAAGCTAGCTACATATTATGCTCAAAATGTTCTTGTGTTGACGGTGACAAAGCAAATACTACACGCAGGCACACAACGTTCAACAGACACGCTTACTTGTAGGTTAAAAACGCCGGCCGGCTTCTGCAAACGCCGGCCGGCTTCTGCAAATCGTTTTTAGCTATTGTTCCAATAAAATTCACTTAAAATATTGATAAAAATAATCGTGTAATGTTTTCAGTTGATTTAATGGTGTTAAACTAAAGTTTAACTTCGTACCTTTCGAACTAAATATCGTTGTAATTATTAAAGTTAGCTTTGCCTTTACCAGAGTCGTTAAAAGGACGCTAACGCCGGTGAATTAGCCGTGCGCCGCTATTGGCCTAATCCGTCCAAACTTCTATCCATGTTGTAAACACTGGGTGCTGCTGGTTTTTCGGGGATATTCGCTTGTTACAGGTTCGCCAAAATTACCAATAATGCTGTCGACACATCCGGGAACGTAGTTCTGTCCTTCACAATAAGATATCACGTTCAACAACTCCACCGTCGCCCGAGCGTCGCCGAGTGTTCTTTCTGCTTTCTCCCATCAAAGTCACTTTCCTATAGTATTTAGACATGTAAACGTCCATATATAGTCATGAAATTTGACACGTAGATTCTTTGATATGTATGAATTAATATTATTTACACTTGGATGGCGATCGCCGAAGAAAGTGCGTCACGACGGAATCGTTCGAGATAGGCCAATAGCGGCTAGTGCCGTCCGAGGCAGGCCATCGTTACGTTACGTTGATTTGACTATGCATTGTCCGTTAATGACCAGCGTCCCGTCATGCACGGATTCATGTATCTGCACCGTAGCTGTTCAACTGTAGAAAGCCCAGGCATAAAATGCACGGCTCACCACTGAATTCCAGTATACCAGGATAATGTGTTTGAAGTGGATTTGTGCTTTGTATTTAACATGAGTATACTGTTTAATGGGATTTTGGGGTGTATGGTTTACTTCATGGGATTTTTATATTAACCAAATGTCTACCAAGCCACTGGATATCAGCAGTGCTTTTTCTGATTGATTGTATTGCCTATTTCAAATAAAGCGTACTGTTGAAGGCACTATGAGTTGTAGTTTTGTGAATTACTTTAAGACTGTTTATTAACAGATATTAAATGGATACAATGACTTAATGAAAGTGTCTCAGTGTGTTTTTCAGACATTGATAATAAAGCTGAACCTGGTGAAATCTTCCCCTAGTTGAATCCTTTCCTTGAAAACTCATTACTAACATAAAAAACGTTTGTATCGTCTGTTGACAGAAGAAAATAACTAGAGGTAATTTACTTCTTAAAATGACAATGGTTCTGTAAATATATATATAATTAACATCTGCATAAACTTGTCTGTCATGACTGAAACAGCTGGAAATACTTATAAATACTATTTTTATATATATTGTATATACCCCTTGTGATATAGTTGTATAAACAGGAACAATGATAACACTCTGTTGTAATATGTGCATAATGTTTCTGTAGTTGTCTAGCTGCGTTTTCACAGAGTCTAAATGTTTTTACAATTTCCCATAAGTCAACCTCAATACCAGCTATGGAACAACAATCTCAATTTATCAGTTTCATTTGTATGAAATTAAATTGAATGAGTGCCTTGAAATTCCTATAGTAAGCAGTGGCTGTCATTTAAACTTCATACTGTGTTCTGTCATTTCCAGGTGTAACATCAGATGTTAAAACATCATGCATTTAAATTATTTTTCATATGCAAATAATAGTATTTTTCAACTGTGACGTACTGAAACAGCAGTGTAAGGGAAGAATCAGGATGGGTTTGTATTTATTTATATGGTTCATGGCACAAATTATCTTTTATGATGATATCAAATTTACTTATGAAGATAACCTGATTTAGTTAGGATGACTTTATGTTTTATTATAGCTCTCGTTGCCCTCTAGTGTTCAGATAATCTATAGCACCCAACACGTTCATAGATGAAATTAGTGTCCTTTATACTTTCAGCAGATTCTCTGTGATCTACAGATTAAACGATTGCATACAATATATTTGAATTACCTGTGTGCAGCTGTCCATATCAATACATTTGGAAAAAGGAAGCTCTGATTCAGTGTGCATTTATGTTTCCTTTGTATGTTAACAGACTACTCTATTCTGTTCACGTAGATCTCATCAATCTGCAGTGCAAGTGTACATTAAATGTAGAATTTCCACTGCATTTCTTTCATGTTGGGAAAGTAACCATCTGGCTCCAGGCTGACGGCTGTTCTTCAGCGTTTGATCCAACATTCATTGACATCTACAAGGTCAGTTATGCAGCTGACAGCTTCCCACACACCTGACTATCCATGTGCATGTGTGTGTCTATGGGTAGTTGTGTCTCTCTTGGTAACTTTATTTGGCTCATTATTGAGATAGAGTTATTGTATGATTATTCAGTAGAGAATAAATGAGAGAAACATTAATAAAGCATGCACACACACACACACACTGATAGTCGTCATTTTTACGTCATGGGTGAATTAGAAGTTGCATATTTGAATGCAATCTCTGACTTCTGCACCCTGCCTGCATAACAAAACAGAAGATAACTAATGAATGACGAGTTAAGAATGTGTTATGCAAGTGATTTGACTATGCAAACAATGTTGAGTATACAGTGGCAGTATGTGGGTTTAACGGGACCCAGGGGGGCTGCAGGGCAGCAGAAGTGTGATAGCGGAGGAGAAATGAGCAACTCTTTTCAGGTTAATATGTAATTTTGGTGGAGCCAAGCTTGATAGACGATTGGTTAAAGGGTAATGTCTAGCCCAGGTATGACTTTTCATTCCATTTATCTGCTTCACTAGTCTGCAGAAGGACGTCCACTGCTGAGAATCACAGGAGGAGCTGGACAACTAGGTTTGCATTTATGATTGGATATCTTGCATTTTTAGTACATCTCTGCAGAATTGTATCACGATGACAATAACTTCCCTCCTCAGGCACAAAGATGTCAGAGTCCATCTTTGTCTCTGTCCCCCAGGCTCAGTAACTGGAATCTGTCCCTGCAGAGTGAAAAAGTGCAGGGCCTGGCTGGTTACTGCACCCAGGGGCCGGGCTTCTCTCCAAAGGACACACCATCTTCACTACAAATACACTTCACTGCTTTGAGATTTGCAATTGTCTGTGACTAAATGTGTTGCGTCTCCAAACAGCTGGAGTGTGGGATTTGTCATGCTTTGGTTTTTGTTTTCTCTGCTGACATACAGTAAGAGTTGTGCTAATCCTCTGCAGTAGAAGGAAGAACTGTGGTCATAATCCAAAGTATTCAGAGATGAGTGCATGTTGCTTGCACAGGTGCAGAATTGTTCTAAAAATGATTCTGCTTGTAAAAATGTGTATATTAATAATAGGTTTGTATATACATTTTGATATTCATCATTTTGATTTGGTGTTTCAGGTCAGTCTAACTGAAGTCTGGTGCTTTCATATCTGTATCAGTACAAACTTAAAGGTGACGTGATGCCATTGTTTGAATGCAAAAGCGTAGAGCTTGTTTTCCTGCCTATCTTAGCAAAAAAACAACAGATTTGGGACATGATTGATAAGATACATACTGTATATATTTTCACTTCTTCATTTGTATATAGCATACAGAAAAGAGTCAAGATCAACACCTCAAAGAAATGTTTTAGGATACACATTTTCTGTTTAACATGCTGCAGATTGATATCACCCTTCAGTTGAGAAACAGAATCACAACTATTTTGCTCTTGTGATTTATGATGGCTCGCATAGCCTCACCACAGCAAGTATTATCATGTTTGCCCATTAGCTGGAAGAAGAAGTTAGACTTAATCATCATTTGACATACTGCATTTGACACACGATATATTGGGACATACTAAATCGTTCTCTGGCATGCTGGCAAGTGAACAGAACAAGATCACAGGGCAAATGAGCAACTGTCACTTCTGTCTTTGAACATTTTGTTTAAGGGCATATTCCTCTTAACTGTGCAGTGGCAAGTAATGCAAGAAGAGCAGAAACTGTGTGGGTGTTGTGCTTGAGACTGAAGACCCACTCACAGTTTCACCTTTACAAAGCACAAATAAGTGAGTGAATAATCTAAAACCGTCTTCGGACAAATAAAAGCAAAGAAAACTTGGTTCTGGGAAACACATCTGCATATTACGTGTGTCACCTGGTATACTGTGGGTGTTTGTGTATCCTTTAAGAGAGAGTAAATGTTCTTCTACTGTAGAATAAATGTTTTAAATGTCCTGAATCAGGGTTTGACTATTGTGCTCTCCACTGAAGTTTAACTCAAGACAACATGCTTTACACGTGTATGGGACAACAAAGTAATGTGATCACACGTGTGTGTAATGTTTTAGATACTGCATGTTGTGTTACCACGTCACATTTGAAAGATTCCCGAGAGGTCACTGCTATTATAAGACAACCACTGGCCCGGGACCTCACACCCTCAACACACCACATAAAACTCTTCACAGGAGCCAAGCGTCAGGTTCACATGGCGGAGAATAATGCCGGTTACTTTTCCTTGGCGCTGTTGATTCGGGCGTAAATAATGTCCACAGTTTTCACACCGCAGCAGCTGGGGAGATTGTTTATTTGCAGTGGTTTCCTTTTCTAGAGACTATTTAACCAGCTGTTGAACTCCGGGGGGGGGGGGTAAAGATGAAACTTCCCACCAGGCTGCTCATGTGTGGCAGTGCCTTCTGTTTTTACACAAAATAAAAGAGATCTTTTAAAAGTTGCCTTACATTAGCACACTATGACCAAAACATGAATAAACTACTTACAGCTACCTTTTAATCTGCAAACTAAAAGGGAGATTTCGAAATAAATAGTAGCTGTAATTTGCACATTTATCCACAACAAGCAAATAATGATTAATGCCCCAGATAAATCCATGAACTGTATGTATGTATATATATATATATCATCCCCCTGGAAGTTGTAAAGTTTAACTGCAAAAATGTGTTTTAAAGTTTGCAATAAAATATTTAATGTTGCTCATTATGTTTCAAGCAAAGTGTCGTATTTTCACACATCAACTAGCTGCAAGCTAACAAACTAGGGGGGGTCTCTTTAAATAGCCTGGGGTGGTTTCCTCTGAGGAATGTGTGCTCTGGAGAATGAAAGTGTTTTGCATTTTTGTCTCATTGCCGTTTGGTCCCAAAAAAAAAAAAAAAGAAAAAGAAAAAGGGTGACACCCCCGATGCTCCCCCTCTTTAAATTCAGTCGGAGGTCAGTTTGTGAGCCGCTGGTGTCAGGGCGGCAGAATACCAAGCCTTAGTATTGAAATCAACGTTAAATCACACTTCTAACTCTCCCAAAACTACAATTGTTTATTCTGGATTTTCCTTCATGTAGAAATACTTTGTACACATTTACATGTTGAATTTGAGACAGACTAGTGTGAGTTTGCAAACAAACTATAAACACTCGAGAGCTCTCGCATATATCTAATTTACAATTCTACTATCAGAAGGCCTGGCATTACTAGATATGTTTCAGCTAGAACACACGGAGGGGGAAGTTCAGCCTTTTCAATATTTATAAAGTGTGTGCCATAAATACATCAACAACAAGCTTGTCCTCATGAAATGCTAAGAAAAGAATAAAAAATAAAAAAAAAAGGAAACGTGGAGATCAGTCAATCCCTTTAAATGTTCAGTCACTGCACATTCAGGTCTGTGCTCAGAATCTACTGTCCCGCTTCTCTAACAATAGAGATCCAGGTCAACGTGCGGTGGAAACGTCCAGCATCGGTTGGCTCATGCCTGTCCAGAAAGCTCTCTGTGCTTTAGCTCTGCCCGCCTCAATCCCCGATACCGGCAGGGCTGGGGGACCTGCTGGCTGCATTGGGAGGAGGGGTTCTGGGCGTCCTATTCATAAAAGGCCCTGGCCTAAATTGGGCCTTCACAACCTGTCTAAAAATAAACAGAGAGAGAGCAGGAGAAAGAGAGAGACGGGGGTCTGTGCTCACGTGCACATAAGCTGTGTGCAGAGTGAAGAAAAGTAGCACACCTCCTGTATGGGAATTCTGTGTGTGTGTGTGTGTGTTTATGTGTGTGTGTTTTTCCAGTGGCGGTGGTTTGAGAAAGGACTCAGTACATTGCGTCCTCGTATACGTCCGTCCGCAGGCAGAAGAGGATCCCTCCGCCCAGCATGAAGATGGTGGCTCCCCAGCCGAGCCCGTAGCCCCAGTTGAACTCGTGATAGGTCTGGAGAACCGTTCCATCGATGAACTTGATCGGGTAGAGGACCAGAGCGCAGGACTGCAGAACCACTAGAACCAAAAGAGTCAAACATACTGTTACCAACACTACCAGACACACACTTCTGTTATAAAATACTAGTACAACTGTACAACCACCATCAGTTTCACCATTTAACGGTTCTTTTTTCAAGATGAATCCTTCTGTTGAACTATTCTATGTATTCTTTCTGACTCCGCTAGTTTCACACCTAAACAAGAAGTACGTTTTGTGCTTTCAGCAATCGCGTTAAGTCCATAACAATGCACTGTTCAAGTATATAATATATGATGTTGGTGGCTTTGCTCCTGTAAAAACACAGATCTGACAGCTACTAACCAGGCTGCTGAAAAGGCAGAAATGTGACTGTGGCTGGTTTTTAAGAAAAAGAGGCTGAAGGATAAAGGAGGGAAGGTTTTTCGGTGTCTGCAAAGGGAACCGAGAGTCACTGAAGGCAACAAGAGACCGGTTATGTAAAGTGCTTAACTTCTTCAAGTCCGTGCTTCTGCTGCTTCATCTCATGAAAATAAGCTGATTTTCTGTGACAAGAATAACAATGAAAAGTTGGAGTAGTTTTAGGGAGTCTGCGGATGAAAACAGGCTTTCGTAATTTGAGGCTTTTAGTGTGACGCCTCAGTACCAAACCTTCCTCTCTGTAGAACGATTTAAATACATAAACGGTATTTAAGAGACTTGAGGAGTAAATTGATTGATTTGTTAAGCTTGATTCCTGTGATGCTAATAAAATAATCGTTGATGAAACAGTAAAATACATTTAACCATGGTGCATTTTGTTGAAAGCTTAACATTAATTTATTTAGCACTGCTTAATGGATGACCAACAAGTGATTTAACAGTGTGAGATCAAATTAAGGGCAATAACAAGTTATAAGATGTGTTCTTTCATCAATCATATTTCTATTTCTCATCCAGTCTGACATCTCCATAAAAGATGAAAACATCAAGAGAAACAATCTTTGTACGACACTCTTCCTTGTGGGTTACTTGCTCTTCTGAAGTGGCCCGTCTTTGGCCCCCTGACAATGACTCAACCAGCACATTTCTGCACTCAAAAGTAAATCATGTGCATTCCCTTTACTCTGAAATAAAGTGGAACCATTTTTCAAAAAAATTGTCATTCTTCTGACCTTGACGGCACTGAAGGAAAATGACTTTAATGCCTTAATCATCGTGATTCATTTTCCCCTTAAATCATTCAGGACCATGAGCTACCGGGGGCAAATGCGTCATTGTGAGAGGACGTGCATGTGCGCCATAAAAGGCGCATTGTGGTCTACTCTCACAGCAGCTACCTTAGCTCCATTTAGTGCATGCTAAGGTGACTCTTGAGGAAGGGACTTTGTGTGACAGCCTTTCCTTCCTACAGGACGGAGTAGAGGGGGGGGGGGCGTACAGGAGGGACGACGGCAGCTCAAGAATGCGGCGTTGTGTTGATGGAGCCCAGACTGAGCGCGCAGCCCGCTGAGGTCATATTTCTGGACAGAAAATAAATACCACACAGCCACGGCCCTGCCAAGGGGCATTTAACAGAGTCCAACTGCTGCTGCTGCTGCTGCTGCTCTGCTCTGCTAAGGACCGTGTGCCTGTAAGGAGACCTTATTCTCAAAAGGCTCTTAAAGCAATTACACACAGGAAAGGATAACACTGCCTTCCCACGCTTTTCAGTAAATGGCTAACAGTCGAAGGCACAGCCGTCGAGCACACACTGGTCCTTTGTGACTGATGGTTTCAGAGACGGAACTAGAAAAGAATCCCTTGTATTGCCCCCTCCAAAGTTAGATTAAACATTTTTCTACTGCGTTTGAGAACATTATATTTTATTATCCATCCGATCCGCTTGTTCCAGACTAATCGCCAGATCTGTAAAATAGAGTTTTTCCACAAAGGAATTACACAAAGGCACCACATTAAATCTTGTGTTTACCAGAATTGTGCTTATATACGTTTCTTGGAAATAAGTCATTCAACAAGAAAAATGATGACATAATTAAATAAATCTTAGTTGACTAAGAACAAAACGACCAATTAGTCTGCTAATCTACTAAGAGGGGGCAGCACTAAATACATCTATGAAATGGGCCACATCAAATGGAAATGTATTCTATTTGTGTTGACATATTTGGTATGAACAGAAATAGGAACTTAATATCTTTCCACACACCATGGGTTTGAAACAATTTGGGGGAAATACACTTATTCACTTGCCGAGAGTGAGATGAGGAGATTGATACCGCTCTCCAATGTCTGTATGAAGCTACAGACAGCAGCAGGTTCGCTTAGCGTGGCTCTGTCTGTCCGAAGGTAACAGACTTCACCTCTAAAGCTCACCAATAAACAAGTTGTATTTTGTTGCAAAAAACAAAAACTAGCTCTTTCCCCGTGCTCCCAGTCTTTATGCTAAGCTAAGCTGGCTGTGGCTTCATTTCGAGTGGACGGATATGAGAGTGGAATAAATCTTTTAAGTTCCAGAAACTCTCACCAAGAAAGCAAGTAAGTGTGGAATTTCCAAAATGTCAAAACTATTCCTTCAAGTTTAGCCCACGGGCAAGACGAGGAGGGACGTTATTTATGATGCATGACAGGATGTCTGTTTCTAATTTCATTTTTCAGATCTGGGCATGAGATAAGTAGCGGTAAGTGGTCAGAGTTTCATCACTGCAGTTTACAGTAAACTGAGCACAGGTTATGAGACAGTTATTGCAGCGCCTGAATAGTATATGGAGCAATGTGTCTTGACTGCTTTTGTTTTAATTATACGTTTCATAAATAGATCCTCCCTCAGCAGTGTCAAAGGACCATCTCACAAAGCCTGCAGTCCAAACATGAGGCGGTGCTGGGTGAGGAGTCGGTGGTGGCTTTTTTTTTTTTTCCCCTCAGTGACTTCACTTCTGTGGCAAGTCTGCAAATTCTGCGGCTGCTTTTTCTTTTTTTCCTTGGCTCATGATTCCGGCAGCTCCCTAGACTCCACGCCACAGAAAGAATGAGCTCAACCAACAGGCCTCTTTCAGCTGCTTCTTTCCTTCTTTCCTTCTGCACCCTTCTACTTGAACAATAAACCCCTGTCTTTATGAAAATTGTTGTGGTGAACGTATATATGTGCCGTCTTTCTCTTCCCGAAATGTGCATGATGTGTGGGAACATTGGATAAACATTCATACAAGGGCGGACACACATGTGAATGATTGAAAAAAAAAAACTTTGGATGGGGAAACTAATAGAAAGGAAGACGAAGACGTACCTGCAGTGAAGAGCAACACGGCCACGGTGCGGTAGTGGCGCCTCTGTGTCCCCCTGCAGAGGGAAATCAGGGCCACCAGAAAGGCCAGGAGAGTTGCCACAGCACCGGCAACCAGCAGCACCAGGGTGGCAATCTGCCAGTCTGCAGGACGAGAGACACACACACGCAGGTTAGAGGGCAGCAACAAAAGCGCGACTCGCAGCGCGTGCACTGTTGAATTGAACCGCTGTGTTGACAAACACAAAACAAGAGCTAATCCACACAGAGTGAACTCAGGGCCTGCACGAGGGGACGGGGGAACCTGATCAGTAACTCTGTAGTCACATTAATCGGATCAAACAAACTAAATGTACACGTTAACACAAATAATTATAGATTTAGAGGTTTCCAGTTTGTACTTCAAACTCTCATCAGCAGCTGATAACTTGAAGATGAAGATATTGAAACCACAGCTGCATCCTTTTGGAATACTGTCAGTAATCATCTCCTTGGAGTTTCAGCTTGCGGCTGCCGGATGTCGGGTTCAGCCATGGCGGCTTTTTAAACAGCACAATTTATTTTTTCTGTTCGTTCCAAACAAACTCCAGTCGCTCCTGGGGGAAAAGTTAAACCCATCACTTCCCCCCCCCGAGTCAAATTTGTAATCCTCGGAAAGACCTACTAGGTTGTTAATACGGCACATTTGAAAAGCCTTTTTGAACTGAGCTTCTATTCAGTAAACCAGACATTTATTCAGACATGCTTTTCCATTCCTGCCTACATTGTGTTTTTCCGTCTTTGATGTCACTCTTGTCGGCGGCAGAAGACGGTAACACTCGACTCAAAAGGAGAATTTACAGTTGATGAACAATGTTCTCTTTCCTCACAGCTCCTGTTTTTATTGCCGTCTTGATGGTTTTCCCAAATGACACATCTGAACTCGATTTGATTCAACCACGAGAAAAATAATTCTAACATCTTTCCTCCATTATGTGGTTACAATTCTGTTTTTCTCTAAAAAAAAAAAAAAAAAAAAAAAACCTCTTTAAAGAATATTTAACAGTGCACTCACATCACAAGTGTATAGAGGCTGTAAGTTATTACACTGTTTGTATCCGCATTATTCTAGTCGCTTGCAATTTATCGTGTCCGCCCGATTACGTCACTCCAAAGACAGACTGAGATTCAAGAATCTTGGGATAGGTATGAGAAAGTGTGCATAATAAATCAGCTTTGCCTTTTGGTGAACTGCCCCTTTAACCTCAACACGCCCCTCCCCTGTTGCTTTTAATGAGCTCTGCAGACACTCAAAGCAACAAACCCGCCTCCCATTCACCCCAACACATTCCACAATATCAGAGAGCGGTCAGCCACCCCAAAGCTGTTTCACTCCTCGCTGTGCATGTTTGATGGTGGTAAAACAAAAGAGTCACGCAGACCTCTTCAAATAAATGAACAGCTAAAATGTAGAATTGGCAACAAATGTAACAAAAAAAAAAGTTGAATAACTCTATATTTGATTTCAAGTGGTTTGCATTTTAGTCTTTTTTACTCTCTTTAGCCTACTGTAACAGCCACCAGCCAAATGCTGGTAAATCTGGTGCATTTAATGAGGATTGTCTCCCCTGGTGGGGAAAGGAATGGGGCTGGAGGCATAAATACTCCATTCATGTGGCTTCTCTGCTTGACAAAAGGCAACCTGGTGGGTGCAGGCCTGGTGAGGTGGATGATGGGGAAAGATGCTGAATGTGTCTCTTAAAAAAAACAAAAAACACTCATCTCCTTCTGGTGGTTGGAGTGGGTTAACTCTTTGTGTGCCATAGGGATTATGCTTCTACACTGCATGTGATCAGTTTTCTGTTATTTCTAACATGGAAACTGACATTGAATCGACTTAGAAATAGTAATGAAGCATCAATGTCCCTCATATAGAATCGACTTTTTTACCATTCATAATGACTCTGACAACACCTGATAATTAAACCATCAGCATGGTCATTACATTCAAACTCATTCATGCTCGTGAATGCTGTGGGAGCTGAGCATCACTGTGTGTTTGACACCACGTCACTGCTCTGGTATGAACAGAGGAAAAAGCACCAGCAGCACTAGAAATCCATGATCAGCTGCTGCTGAGAGAACAACAAGCCAACTATAACAAACTATTCCTGAGAGAGTCTACAGTTCAACAAACATTCCTCTTTGTTTATGTCAAACATAGTGATGTGCAGCCCTAATAACAGACCACTGGTAACATGCTATAGTTTAAAACCACCCAGAGTTACTGTTTAAATCACAAAATCTGAGTTTTCCCTAAAAAAAAAAAAGTTCTTTAAATTACTACAACCTTGAGATCGCAGCTTTTTCTTCTTCACAATGTCTGGTTATTCTCTCTCCAACAACAACAACATCCCAACTCCAGGGACAAACACCAATAAACAAACCCCAAATAAACCAAAAGGTGCCAACACAAACACCGACTCCTTACCAGATGTGAGGGTGGAGAAGCAGCTCCACTTAGCCTCCTCCGTCGGATCCCGTGCCTCGGACTGGGAGCAGGACTCCCACAGGGACAGGGAGAAGTGGTCCGCGGTGACCCAGGCTGGGCTCAGCAGAGCCACCACGTCCAAACACAGCGCCAGGAAGACGCACAGCAGAGCGATCAGCTTGAAGGGCCGGAACACAAACACCTCGTTCACAGACATCTTCTCACTACACGGTACACCGCCTTGCAGGTCAATCACACTGGGAACGAGCTCGCTGGAGGTCCGCGTGCGTCTTCAACCCACCATAGCCTTCACTGCTTTGCGTGTGTGTGAGTGTGTGTGTGTCCAGCTGGAAAAGTTTAACGGGAGACATCCGGTTGGATTGGGTTTTCAAAATAATCGCACTTCTGTTTGGGACACGTGATAATCACTTCTGAGATTGTCTGAGAAATGTTTTATTCTTGTGGCTATCCTCTTCCATAACACACTCACGTACCAGTCTTTTTTATTTATGTTTTAAAGCTTGCGTGGTTTTATCTGACTGACAAAAAAAAAAATATAAAAGATCCAAAAGAACACAAAAACATCGGTTAATTTTACTCCTTTTTTACAATCAATTGCTGTTTCATATTATTTCAAAATATGTTGTTTTCAAAACAAGAGCAACTAAAATAGCCTACACAAATCAAGAATTATTTCAACCCAATCCCAAATTAAAATTTAATTTGTTAGTCATAATTTACTATAAGAGGGAATTGGCTGAATGTCAGAGGTCCCAACCTTAAAGGGAATAAAGACACATTATAAAGCATACACTTTCAATTCATGAAACTTAATAGATGTGCTATTTGAGTAATTTGCTCAGTAGAGAAAAGCAGTCCTGCTCTACCACGCCTCAATTGCTGTGCCTTTATTTTGAAAGCCAAGTTGAGGAAACTAGACTTGTTTTCAGCTTCTGGAGGCAGCGTCATCTTTTCAGTAAGTTTAAGGCAGTCAAAAGAAAGTGCTTCCAAGAGTATACATTCTACAGAGCTGTCCACACACACACATGCAGGTTTGTAAGAAGGTGAGGTGATTTAAAAGCAGAGAGGACAGACATTAGTAAACATCAACACTGCAGCAGCAACAATAGAAGGATAAGGACATTAAATGCCCTTTAATTGATTATATGAATGCATATCCCCCCCCCCCCCCCCCCCTCAGACTCAAAGGTACCCAAAACCTTTGTGCAGTATTTGCATGTATTGCTCATGTACACTTAGAAGAGATGAGTGACGCTCATTCATGCAGCCAAAAATATTATACAAATGTATCAAAATTGATTTAAAAACAATTATTATGTTAATATTAATTTCCTTCTATCTCAGTTTAGAGAATAATGTAGTGTGGGATTTAAAGGGCTAGTACATATTCTTTGATATAATATTGATAGGTCTCTGGTGGTGGTACTGAGACATTAGCTCAGTCTTCTGTGGACAGAGAATAAATCTTACCATAGGGTGTCAGAAAAACTGAACTATCCCTTTAGTGTTATTGTCTAAAAACAGAGCTGGAGTCAATGTTGTACTGTGGTAACATACCAGCAGATGGCAGACATGTGACATTCTGGATGCTGGAACCCACATTATTTCTGCTGTTACTGCTTCTCACCACTAATGCACCACACCTTGTATAATTATTAGTAGCAGATGACATTTTATGGGCAGTAGCAGCTGCAGTATTTATACAGACATATTGACCACAAAAGACATGAATAATCCAGTGCTTGCTGAAAATTGTGGTACCATAATAAGAATAGAGCTGCCTGTTAGCTTCCTGGATTTTTCTTTTAATCCTGTTTTGGCTTCTTCACACAGCCAGTGTGTGGGCCGAGCCCACTGATATTTGTATTTACCTCTTTTGATAAATAACCCTTTGATCCAAGCTCAAACATATGATGAGTTTAATATCTCTCACAAGCAGCCACAGAATTTCTAAACACCTAATAAATCCCCAAAATGAAATGACAAGTATATCATTAGACTCGATTTGTCTCCAATATTGTCCAATCTTCATTCAAGTCATATATTTTGTGAAATATTTCCATCTTCTGGAGAACTAAATAACGTATGAATTCTAAAGCAAGACAACAACAACAATGGAGGACGTTTTTTAGTGGAAGTATTACTCTCTAATATATGTGATGGAAACATTTCACAAGCAGCTAGTAAACTCATTAAATAGTGACATATATAAAGTTATGGCTTTGATTAATGATCTTATTAATGACACGAGCAAAGTTCAGCAAATGTGGATAATCAGATGGAAGTCACACAATCCAAATCTTATACCTATGATCACTTACGTTCCAGAGAAGATAACCTATCTTTATTATAAGACTGTCTGTCTAACATGGTGAGCTTATCAACTTTTTTTTAATGTGATTGCAGTCAGTTACTCATCCTCTCCTTGATTTTTCTGAGTGGAGATGATAGAACTTCCTGTTTACCAAATCCAGTGAGATTTGTCAAGATTAAAGGAACATTTATCAGCATACAAACACCATCTCTTCGAGATGTGCTTGTGTGACCTTCTTCACACGTTTTTGGTTGAGTGATTTATTGACCAGCTGTCATGCGTCTGTCTCGTGATGATAACACGCTAATGAGCAGCAACCAGTTTACTGTATGTGGGCCATTGTTTTTTCTAAATACATCCTTCCTTATTAAGTATAGAAAATGTGTATTGCATAGTTGCAAGTTGCGTTGATTTTTTGTGGTATATTTGATTTTTTTTTTTACCAATGAGCTTATTTACCTGTGGCCTGTTCTGGGAGATTAATGTTGTGTTGAGGTTCATGTAAATACATACTACAAATAGAAATACACAATTACTGGTGCTGTAAAACCCCTCTGTTTGTGTGTACAAGAGGAACTATCCTAGCATTTGTGTAGCAATCAGGCATTAATTCAGTGACTGATTCATATAAAAACATAATGGATTTTGACTTAAAGCTATTCAGTTCCGAGCATTTGCTCTCCAATTAAAGTGATCAACGGTAAAGTACAAACAAAGCAGATTTGCCTGCCTTGAATTGCACCTCTGCTGCCTTCTTGCCCGGTGTATTTTAATTCTACCCCTCTCATTGATTAGAGGTTTTCAGTGTGTCTGACATAATGAGAGTTTGAGACTAATGCCACCCTTCTCAGTCCTAATGGTGCTGCCAGGCTGCCAGCAGGCCATCTGAGAATCTAGTATTAGGCGTATCCACGGACAGAGCATTGCTCATTTCTTCTAAATGCCCCTCCTCCCCGACAGAACAGGCAGAGCGCTCTGTCATCCTCCTCCAAAAGCCCCTCATTAGAAAATCTGCCGAGCAGACAAAGCTACTTGAGACGGCACAATGGTGACTCCCCGCATGGTGATCTGAAAGAGCATAAAGGGAATCCGGGTCATGTTTGACTTTTTTTTTTTATCCACTAAGCCACCCACCTACAAACCTTCTGTTTAGTTTCATCCTCCATGTTTTTAGATATTCAGATGATGTTTTTCAGTCTCCAACATGCCAACACAGGGACTCACGTTTTCTCTGCGATGAAGATCATAGACGCAAGTACACAAAAGTCAACAAACGTGACGATGACGCACATCTGTGATTCAGCATACTTCATGGTGGTGATGATGATGGTGATGAAGGACATTTTTTGGTCTCTGAGAAAGAAAAAGCTTCTTCAACAACTACTCATTAGATGACGTCATCGTCTGTTGCTCACCACGGTCTTCCTGGAGTGGCTGCAGCTGATTAGGCTCAGAATAAGCCTCTCAAGGCTTTTCCGGCTGTGAGTAAGCTTCCATGGAAACCGATGAGGCCTTGTTTATTAATGATGCCGACATTACTACAGAGGTCTGTCCTGCTCAGCTTCCTCTCTTTACCGTAACAAGAACATCACACCGTCACAGGTCATGCCGTGGTCAGACTGTCTGAACAGATGCATCTACTTAAAAAAACAAAAACAGGCTCTCATTCCAACTTGTCACATACTGACGCTTTGTCAGACAGACTTAGCGTCACTTTTGCCCCCTTTCGGTGAGTATTTCAAGTCAGTCCAGCATACGAGTGCATCTCAGAGCAGCTGAGGTTTGAAGTGCCTTGCTCAAGGTCATGTTGACTGATAGCGTTGAAGGAGGCGACAGCGCGTCTCCTTTGTTTCCTGCGCCCTGATTTAGTAGCTTGCCAGGGGATTTAAACTGATAGCTTTCTAGTTTTCCAGTCTATTCTCAAGACGGCTGCGGTGACTCTGCAAAACGCTGAGGCGGGTTATAAGAAGGGCAGCGATAGATTAATTTGGACTGCTGAGATGAAGGCTTTCTCATGGCATCATCATCACTGTCTCATCATTTCGTGATTTCAACTTACAACAAGTTGGAAGAGACAGCAATCAGGGTCATGAATATAATTAAGATGCTGTTTTTGCTATATTTTGTCTCTTCATCAGTTGGATTACATGTGTTAAGTGAGACCATCTCAATACTTTGATATTGTGGACAACAACAGATGGAGTCACTTTGTCTGTCAGAACAACAAAGATCAAAGGCATTTTGCAGGGACTCTACATACCTGAGATACAGAATGATAAATATGGGTTTCATTTGTGTTGAGGGGAGACACATGCAAATCCTAATTTTTCATGCACTTGTCAATTTTTGCGATTTTGGGCTATTTTGCTCTCATTAGCACATATTTAATGCATCGTTTGCATATTTAAAGTTACAATTTCAGAAAACTTGTGCAAAACAGGGCAAGTTTCATGGGGATATATATATTAGATACATTTTTTTACCTAGTTCACTAAATCATACAATGAAAGACTTATTAATGACTCCAGTGTTGCTCTGCTTGGCTTCACAGTCCCTCTGCAGTCCCACTGTGTTCCTGGATGTCCACCTGTCTCTCAGTGGTTGGACCGCTCTGGGCCTGTCTGCCAGCTTGCGGACATCTGTTTACTTCCTCCTCCATCAGTCGTCATGGTTGCAACTGCCCCCACAATCGCCACCAGACCCCTCCCCTCGCCTCCCGTCGCCATCCGGCCTTCTCCACCCCTCTCTCGTGTTTCCCCCAGACACCAGCTGTGAACCACTTATGCTTATCCTGCAGTCCGCCTCATTCAGCCTTGTCATATCGGCGGCCAGCACAGCACTCTTTCTGTCCTTTGCTGTTTGTTCTGACACACAAACACTTTATTCAAATATGCACACCGAAGCTGGCTTCATGAAAAGAAACCTAATTAGGTATCTTAATGAATACGTCCATTGTATCTGTTTCCTACACGGTAGGAAATGGCCTCCAGACGTACAACACACGTGATCCTTCTAACTTGTAACATTGAAAATGTACATGTAGTTCACTTTGCTCATTATTTATCATGTGCCTGTTTCACTGGAAACTCTGGTTGACCTGACCAGCGTGACGTAAGCTGCAGGCTATAAATCTGTTGTTAGATTCAGTACATTCAATTTTAAGAGCTGTCCATTAGTCATTAATAACAGGAAGGACAAGCTTCTCCATCATAATGCATCAAGTCGTAACATTTCAGAGGCAGAAATGAAATAATTGTCTGTTATTGCGGGGCTCTTTATTTTACAGGAATGATGCATGAAAGCAGGTTGAGGTCATTTTTTTAAGCTTTTTTTTTATTGACTTGAATAATTTCAGCACTTGGCATTCATCTTTAAAGTGCCCGAAGGAACTTCTTATTCTTTTCACATTAGGCATGAATACATGTGTACGTATACAGTATGTGTATCTGAAAGATTGATTAAACTTATGTGGATGGCATGTTAGTCAAAGACACAGTCAGAGAAATGCTTCTGATGTGTTATATGAAGAGTTTTATAGGGAAACAAGGAATTATGTGACCAGATTTGGAAAGTCGCCGAGTACATTCGTTCACTTGTGGCATGAAATACAGTGTGAAAAAAGAATCCGACCAAGAGCCAAATGTCCAAATCTGCTCCTTGTATGCCTCTAACCTGATAAACTATACCTCCTGCACTTTCTTGGCTCTCCCCTGTTGTCTGAAAGCAGGCAGTGGACAGCAGCCCTTGGGGAGCTCACTGAGGGAGGTGCGGAGCAGCCAGTGATCAGAGTGAATTAGAGTTATGCGTGACATGCAAAGGAGAGGCTCCAGAATGTGACAACAGCTGAGTTTTAAAGTGAAGCTTTTCCGCCTGAGGGGAGAGGAATAGACGTCAAAGAGAGCGTGGCCTGCTGTGAAAAGAGTCAACTCCTTTTGTTGAGCTTTCTAAAAACAGAGACCTGTTATCCATTGGTCCTCTCGTTTAAAGCGGTGGGCCACTCGGTGATGTCTTTGGCATCAAAGCAGAGCAATTAATGAACGCCACGGTATGAATCACCGATGCTGGCCTTAATCCCAGCCTTTGTTGATATCCACACACCCTCAGCAGGTGAATTATCATGTGCAACTATGTAGATAATGGATAGAAAAGAGACCTACTACCCAAATGTCTTCTTATGTTTTTGTTTTGTTATATTGTGGAGACGAAATGATCAAAAAGGGTATAAAGAAGGCAACTTTCAAGTCAAGAAAACCAGCGCTTACATCAACTGTCCTTATGTGCATTAATATAACTAAAAAGAATAAATAGTTTGCACTGTTGAACACTTGCTTATTGCCATTATCTTTATGTATCTATATATTAAAAACCTTTTCCTTTCCAACTTGTTGGGACTCATTTATTTAACATGCACTTTCACCTTCAGTTTTAAAGTCAGTGTGCACACATTAGACCAAAGAAACTTTATGGAACTTTATACACTTGTATTGTGGGCCAGTTTTGAGGCCCAGTACTGTTCAAGGAATATCATAACAATGGAGTTCATTTGTATGGGGATTTCTTGCCACACTTTAGCCTGTTGGGAATATCATGTGACGCCTCTGAAACTCTACAGCTCACCTTTCCTGGATGTATGGTACTGCCCGTGGAGTCGACACTGTGCCGACAGAGCTGTCACAAAGCCTTTTTATTCAAGTCGGTTACATAGCCACGAGGTTGAGACCAGTTTATGTCCAAAAGCTGGTGATTTAATAAGAAATAATGACCAATGTGGGCTGTATAATGACATGGTGTTTTGGTTTCTGCAGTTTGACAGTTTCTTTTCCCTGCGTGATATCTTTAAAGGAACCACACAGCCTTATCCACACAGTGAACATATGCATCTATAATACTAACTGTGTATAAGTTCATGCAAAATCAACCACAAACATTTGTTCTATTCGGCCTTTAGGGATCGGCTGTCATTCCCATCAGCAGATATTTTATTATTACCGTCATAATTAAGTGCAAACATGTAAAATCACTTCTTGAAAAGTATAGAATACAATGACTTTTTTATCCCCTTTGATGTACTTTTCTTTTGAAGCCGTGTGACATATTTTCAAACTACAGTGCAGGTGCTCTGTCAAAAGCAAAAGTAAGAAAGTAGGCTGAACGTGAGCGATCTTATGTTTAGTCATAAACAGACAAAAACATTGTTTTTCATGCACTACTCTTTCCAGATTCAATACTGTTTATATTTTGAAGGTTTTCGCAGAGGGGTTCGCTCATAATGCAGAGCCTGATTTATAGAGCATGTTATTCCTAAAACATGGTGAAAATGTTTAAGAGAATTTTCAGATTCATGGAGTGATACAAAGATTTACTCTGTAAAAACCGTTGACTCTAATCTTTCAACCAAATGAAACAAGAACTTTGAACCTGACTATCCAATGTTCATATTTATGTTATGGAAATGTATGGGAATGCCTCATTTGCATATCCAGACATGAAATTCAAGACATTTTGGAATCAAAATGTTTTCCCCTAATATAAGTTAGCAACTGTGGAAGTTTCATGGTGATATCTATTAGATTTTGTTTCCTATTCACCTGGCGCAAGATCCGAGATTAGGAGCATTTAGATTGCCTCTCAATGGTTCTCAACATGTCGACAGGGAGCCGGCGACGCTTTATTATGAATACCACTGCCTTGTTGGCGAGGCCTGCCCTACGTAGCTGGTTGAGGCAGAGACGATTGGTTAAGGTTAGACATTGACCTTGTGTAGTTAGGGTCCTTACGTGCTGGGGGGGCCTCACAGCTAACGATAAGATGCGAACAGTGCTAACTGTGCTAACAGTGCAAACTACGGCACACTCAAATGCGCGAACATGCACTAAAAGCACATGCGGCCGGTCGAGCTATGTCTACAGAGTAAGCAAAGCTTGGATAAGAACTGGCACGGAGGGAGAGAGACTTCATTAATAGTTGTTTGCCGGTATATTATGTTCAGAATGTTAAATACAGCTCATTAAGGAGTTAAAACATGGTTCCCTGGCTGATAATGAAATAGTCAGAACAAGGGAAGTAAAGCACTGTTAGGCATTCAAGCTTTTATCTTCCACCAACAAAGAGCTCCACCAGACCGAAAGCATCAAACTGTGGTTTTTGTCAAAGGGACTCAGCTGATTGCACTGGACACACACAGAAAGCCACAACCTTGTAATCTGGAGTTTAATCCAAGAGAAGAAAATGCTCTTTTAACTTTTTGACAGAAAGTAGAAGTGCCCCACACCCAAATATCAGGAGACCTCTAATAAATAGGGTATCTCATCTTTTTATTATTATTATTATTTTGTATTCACTGCATGTCCATGTACCTTTTTGTGAGGCTGATGTGAGCTCCACCCCAGCCCCACTCTGACTGGTACCTCCAGCATTTCCACAGTGGGCGGGTCCAGGGCTCGTTGGCTTTAGGACCCAGTGGCTCCTCCAGCGAGGCGGTCTCGGCTCTCACACTGAAGCAGACAAAGGCGAGGGGAGAGACGGCGTGCCGCTATCCTGCAGCATCGACTCAACACGTTCACTCACACTCCCCCCCCTCCCCACCACCACCACCACCACCACCACCCGAGCACACACTCCCTTCTCTCCGCAAGCAGCGACGCAGGTGAGTCCGCTACTGGGTGATGGGATTATCCGCAGACTTTTACTTGTTAAAGGAGAAATTAAATTGGCACAATTTCATTCTGAAGTGGGTGAGTTGAGATGACATCGCAGGTACTTGCGCGTGGAATGAATGGTTTTAGGTGTTGAGATTTGTGCAGGTGGATTGTGAGTAGGTGTGCGCACAACCAACCCCCCCCTTTTTTTTTCTAAGGAAAAACTTGCATTTTCTGCCGCTGCTCTCTGCCATGTGGCCGCATGATAAATGAGAAGTGTGGCATCAGGAAACTTTTTTTATTCCTTCATTTTACGACTGTGATTTCAAACCGGCTGTGCTGTGGCGTGGTGTCCTTTTTTATGGATTTGATCGCTGTGTGTAGATTAGCTCTGGATGAAGAGGACTGGAGAGCCATAATGTGGTTGTCAGGAGTGTGTAGTCACCGGGGTGGGGTGTGTTTGTGTGGGTGGGTGGCTCAGCCAAGGAGCACACAAGCAGCCAAATATATCAGTGATTCCACACCATGTTGCTGCAATGCTGTTTAATGCTCAGCCTTTAGCTTGGAGGGGGGTGCATTCATTTTTTCTGTGTGATTTCTTTTTTTTTTTTATTCATCTATTAAGATGGAAGTCTGTGGTGTATCAATCAACCACAAAGAGAGATGATGTAAAGCTACATGGCATCTACTTTAACACTGAAA
This sequence comes from Leptoclinus maculatus, assembly GCA_032191485.1. NCBI lineage: Eukaryota > Metazoa > Chordata > Actinopteri > Perciformes > Stichaeidae > Leptoclinus > Leptoclinus maculatus. The sequence continues at coordinate 13,617,056 of JAVDOI010000001.1, read as the reverse complement.
CGCTGTGATAGTAGTGTACCATTATTGCTTATAAGATGCACTTTCTGGACTCCTGCTGGAGAATGAGCCGGTGCAGCAGCAGTGATGGTGATGTCACTCTGAAGGAAAGGCCCCCTGGTTGAGACAATGGACTGTCCTAGTTGATGCTCCATTGGGAAGGGTCACTGTTAGCTCAGCCCATTAGTGCAGCAGATGGGCTCGAAACCTGGCCTTTGTCAGCTGAGGAGCCCCCCAGAAGTCCCACCCCTGTCAGCGTGCCTGTCATAAAAAAAACCCAAGTCAGCAGCACAGCCGTGGGGTTAGCATGGACTGCAGGGCCCCGCCACATGGATGGGTGGCGGCAGCATGTTTCCTACTATTCTATTTTAATGGCCGCTGTTTGTCCACCATATGCACCACGCAGGGCATTAAACCATGGAAGACAATAAAGGATTAGAAATGGGACAAATTAGCATTATTAGACGTTGTTTCCTTAATTGGTTTAGAATGGGTGGAATGAAAAGGGTGAAAATGTTTTTTACTTTTTAATATGCTGAATGTTCATTAGAAGTAGAGCTGTGTGTTTAAGAGCAACATCAAAATAAGATGATTGTGTGTCGTTCAAAGCTGAGCCTGCAGCTAACAACTATTTTACTGACGATTTTCTCTATGAAGTGATTAGTCAATAAATTAGCAGACAATTTAGGAATCTTATCTTGTTTTTATCTGACCACCTCTCAAAACCTAAATATATTCAAGTTTACAGTGATATAAAACAGAGAAAAGTAACAAATCCTCACATTAGTGAAGCTGGAATCCGAGAACGGTTTCCATTTTTTGCTGGAGAAATGACTGAACCGATTGATTATAGATTAGATCATAGTTGTCAACTAATCGCTTGTCTGTCAGCTAATTGATTTATCTGCTAATCATTTCAGTTCTATTCAAAGAAACCGGGTTTCGCTGTTATGCGTCAGACAAAACACTTCAGACGTGTGAAAGAAGAAGTGAAAAGACTTTCATAAGTTTGTAAAGGCAAAGACACAAGACTGTAAATTCACATTATAATTCCAGTCAAAGCCGATAAATGATAATGGTGCAAAATGTCCCACCTCTACCTAGAAGCCCTTCACTGAGGATTTGGTGGAAAATTGCTACAAAATGGTGCATACTTTCTTTCCAAGCCAAATTGTGATTGTCAGGTCATGAACATCATCAAGGAGGAAAACGTGACTTAAAGCAGCTTAAAAGACTTACAATGTATGTGTAGTTAACAAGCCAGTCAGAGATGACATGAGTTCAAACACTGGTGACCTCATAGTCAATAGAGTCAAGTCCTGTAAGCTGATTACGACCTGGAGGAGAAACGAGTGACATGCGTGACACCTTTGCCTTATTCTGGCATTTTTGTGGAGGTTTTCAAAGTCTTTGTCGTCTGCACGGAGCAACACTGGGTTAAAAGAATATACCTGCAAACTACTAACCTGATGGAGATACATAAAAGATAACGATGTCATCACTCTTGAAATGAAAAAGAGTTCATTGACAATGTGATCCTGTCAATAGAACTGAGCTTTAAACTGCACGGATATCTTCCTCTTTCATGTGGGTGGGTGTGAGTGTTTTATGGGTGTGTAGCAGTGTTCACTATATGAAAGGAACGGTTCAATGAGTTTCTGTGGCTTTTTGAGGACTGGGTTGCGGTCATGAGGTGCAGGTGGGAGGTTAACCGGAAGAGACCAGTCTTTTTCCATGGAAAAGCTGCTCCAGCCTTCGTCCAGTCCGTCTCGTAGCATAAGTGGTTTATTGTTTGTTGGCCGAACAGATGCATCTTTTGCATAATTTCTGGGAAGCAGGAAGAGCTGGATCTCCGGTAACATTCAAATCTCCACTATTTTGGGACAAATAACAGAGTTGACTATTTCCTTCAAATGAAGAAAGCTTTGAATTTAGTCTAATGTGGCGACATGAATTTGTGTAGAAATCCACCAGTAACGGATGTACTGACTTACTGTAACACCAAACACACCTATATTTAAAGACTTATTTAAGAACCGTACCCTTGAGCTTTATTAATAAGACATGTGATTCATTTGATCAAAGTAAGACAACCGCTCACAGGTGTATGTGGGCGCCACAATACAGAAGAGACGTATCCTATGGGCTACATGCCTCACAAAACGGTTTAGCCAAAGCAGAGTAACAGTAAATCCACCTTAACATACAATTTCTTTTCAGTTTAATATCATTTTTTACTTGATTTGTTCATCAAATCTTTGCCATTGGGAAACCTGTGTGCCATGTAGTTGGTCAGACATCTTAATCTCCATCTGTGTATAATCCTATTTTCCTAACTGACAAAATCTACATTTAAATCCCATGTTGAGTGAAAACTGATTCAAACATGCCGTTAAAAGGATTTATCTTTATTGACATCAGAATTGCCACTGCCCTGTGCCACAGGAGGCCCATTGGATCATCTGTAAAGATTCATTTTTAGTGTACATTTTAATATGTGAGGGATTGCGGTGCCGTAATATTCAGCAAAGTAGTAGTTCAAGGACTCAAACTTTGTATTGATGCTAAATAATAAAGCCACATACACAATGTTCTTTGAAGTGGTCAGGATGTGTCATCAATCACTACTTTTAATACAGACGCATTTGTCTGGAGCACTTAAGACCAGCATTCAATAGCAGTCCTGAAAACGATTAGTGGTTTAATTCATTGTCCGTCTGTATGGATCAGATGAAACCATTATCATTCTTGTAGTTTTGTAGAATTTGATGTTTAAAGTTAAATGAAAATGTCCGTGTTTGTACTAGAAACTCATAGTAGGGCTCTAAATAAGTTGACTAATTGGAGCTCTTAATTGACTTAAGATTTCTTTAGTCAATTAGTCTAATTATTTTTTCATGCTGCATAACGTCTTCCCAAGAAACTGTTTGGTAAACACCAGATTTAAAGTGGTGCTTTTGTATGAGTCCTTGTGGAGAGTTTTACAGATCTGTTGATGAAATGTGAGTCGACTCTGGATTTCTTTGGTTGAGGACGGCCCTAACTCATAATGACAGGAGACGTAAGCACCAAATCAGTTTGTGTTTACTTCAGTAAAAATGGATTGAAGAGAGAGGACATTAGACTAATTAGACTTGGTGTGAGTAATTGGTCACTTTATCCATAGCTTGTTTGGGCCATGTTGTTGGACCAAGCCAATATAGTAAATCACAATTTTGTATTATTACTGCAGCATTTTACTTTACATGTATTTTTTTCCTTCTTTTCTCCCAGACTCTCCGGAGCTGGTCCCCACCACCACCACACATCTGTCACAACCATCTCAACCGAAGTCATCATGGAGCTAGACTTTGGACACTTTGACGAGCGAGACAAGACATCCCGTAACCCTCGCGGCGGGCGCCTGAATGGACTTCCCAGCCCTACCCACAGCGCCCACTGCAGCTTCTACCGCACCCGCACTCTGCAGGCCCTCACCAATGAGAAGAAGGCCAAAAAGGTGCGCTTCTACCGCAACGGAGACCGCTACTTCAAGGGCATCGTGTACGCTGTGGCCAACGACCGGTTCCGCACCTTTGACGCGCTCCTGGCCGACCTCACCCGCTCGCTTTCTGACCACATCAACTTGCCGCAAGGTGTCCGCTTCATCTTCACTATTGATGGCATGACCAAGATCTGCTCAATGGATGAGCTAGAGGAAGGTAAGCCTATCTGGTAGGATGCACCGGGCACTTATTCTATCTGATTTACTGAGATGAGGGATCATTTGGATCGGGGTTTTCTTGCTCTGCAGTTTCAAGTCAGTTTCTGTGCTGAGAAGATTTAAAGCATAACATTTCCAATTTGGAGATTAGGAGTCTTATGTTTTCGGTCTAGACTCCTGTAATCTCTTCATATGATGTGTGGTCTTCTAATCTGAGTGGTTGCTTTGGGGCAGTCGAGTGGCATGGTCCACCTCTCTCAACTTTTTGCACATTGTATATTTTGTTAGGCTATTAAGAGGAAACCTATATCAAAAATCATGCCTTGTTTGAACTCAACAGCCACACTTGCAAAACAACACAACCTGTTACTCGTATGAGTTGTATTTCAGGAGTCTACCCTTCATAGATTTCTTGAACCTGCTGTTAAAGCTGAAAGCAGGTCTTCTATGGTGGCCTTCATTAGACTCAGTTTTGGGGCGTTTAGCTTTAGACTCTGGCAGGGGTTCATACTGAGCCGTAAAGCCAGCTCTCTACAGCTCAGCGTGGGGTAAATGGTTCATTAACAGACGACATTAGCATCAAATTGATTAAAGAAACATCCAGTCACAATTTTGGGGTTTTTACTGTCAAGCGTCTCCTTATAAACAGTGGGTGGAAATCCCAATTAAAACTACAAAGTGAAAAGAAAGGAGTTTTTTTGTTCTGTCTGATAGATGAGGTAGTATGAAGGAGTTGGTTGTTGTCTATATTTGGCATCAGAAGTAATTTACATAGAATAATAGAATAATTCATAAGACCAGAGTTTAAGCCCTGGTCCACTTTATTGAATCGTTCTAAGGAGGTGGACAGAGTGTACTTGGGGTAAAGTTAGAAGAAAAGCTGCAGCGCAATTTGTTCAAAATGAGATCAACATCTCTGCTCCTTGAGCTGCTTAGGAAAGATAGCAGTGTGTGGTGGGTGCAGTAAAGACGGGGCAGCACAATAAGCACTGTGGGTGGTGGTGGTGGGGCATTTCATTGTGCTTCCTCTTGTGGGATATAATTAATTGCTCAATCTCCTCTGCACTGTATAATCCAGTTCTGTGCCTTTTGTCTTTGTCGTAATTTCTCCGCATTTGGCCTAATTGTTGCCTTCTAGATTCCGCTTTTGTCCAAATTTCTCTTTACCTCCGCCTCTTTCCCCCTTCTGCATTTTGCCTCTACTTCAACTTCACTCCCTGTCTGAGCAAGAACGGCACAATCTGGCCGGGCTGGAGGTAGATAAATGGCGGAGGAAAATGGGAGATTGTTCAGACAATTTGATGAAGAATCGGCCAATTTAAGAAAAAGGACATTTGTGATGAGGCTGTAGAATATTTGAACTCCTTGACAGATTTATATTTTCTAACACAAAATGGTCATTTCAAAGAATTCTTGGACCTTTTTATGACTGAATAATGGCCAACAAAGAAGTCGGTCAGTCTCACAACAGGCTTCATCTGGAAGGATGAGCTGTGACAGGTGTGAGCTACAGCATAGTTCATAATCATTTTTACACCCTTAAATAGTCATTAACGGGAAATCTCAGTTTGTTTCCTGTCTCAAGAGGATTTTGAAATTTGACTTTAAACTTCAAATCACTAAAACGAAACGTTTCTCACATCATCCCTGTTGATTCTAACCAACCAGATACTGTAGTTTTTGTGTTCAGACATCCAATCCAGAGACTCCTGCCGTTCCCTTAATTACGATGGGGATGATTGGCATTTAGTTTGTGGAGCTTTAAGGATCAAGAAATAACATTTTGAAAGCTCAATAGCAACATGTCTCTGCAGAACCAATCTGGTTACTCAAGGCCTGCCTGTGAACAGTTTTTATTGACACCATCTTCAGTATGTGATATTTTCATGAAATTAAATTATTTTTGTTGTGACATCAGATCGTTGTTAGAAAGCCCAGAGATTCCTCCACTGGTATTGATGTCTGATAAATTGAGTTCCTGCAGGTTCAAAGGTTTCTGAGCGAATGCCTCTGGGAGTCTCGGGTGTCTGAGTGGAATAGTGACAACACACTAACCCAATTTTTCTTCTGCCGTCACAGGGGAAAGCTATGTTTGTGCATCGGAGAACATCTACAAGAAGGTCGACTACACAAAGAACGTCAACCCCAACTGGTCCGTGAATGTAAAGGCCTCGGCGAGTCAGAAGAACATGCAGGCCTTTGCTGCCAGAGCTGCCGGCGATTCCAGGGAGGGCAAGGACTTTGTTCGACCCAAGCTGGTGACGGTGATGCGCAGCGGCGTGAAACCACGCAAGGCCGTGCGCATCCTGCTCAATAAGAAAACGGCACACTCCTTCGAGCAGGTGCTCACCGACATCACAGAGGCCATTAAACTTGAAAGTGGAGTGGTCAAGAAGATCTACACACTTGATGGGAAGCCGGTATGTCTAACCTTTTTTAGCCATTGCTCGGCTTACAACATGCTTCCAGGTGAAAGGCTTTGGGTCACATGTGCTGCTGCAAACCAAAGTTTGAAAATCTTACCCTCTAAATAACCCTAAAATCCACATGTACCAAGCGACAAAAGCCTTTTTTTTTTGTCTGCATTTGAATGGTACAGAATAGGGCCCTCTGTTCTAGAAAATACTGGAACAAAGGTGCTTCAGTATGTAAGCAAAGGTATCTGCTAGCTAGTAGCTAGTAGGACAATTTGTGGTCAGGGTGAGAACAGTTGATCATTCATATATCCACCCACACCCAGCCAGGTATCGGCATCAAGGGAAAGCAGGACACAAAATGATTTGGTTATGAAAAACAATTGAATTGCATCTTCAGTGAATTTATTTAAAGTCATTTACTTTCAAAATGTCCGCCCCTACCTTCAGTCAACAGTGACACGGCAGGTCCATGAGAACCTCGAGCGTCCATGAGAACAACCTGTTTACACAATGACCTTCATTGTCTGCAATCTTTATTCTGACTTTTGTCTGATGCAACATATTCTCCGGTCTTGTGGTTCATGGCATCCGTAACCTGTCCACCAGCCTTTGTTGTGGTTAGTTTTTAGGCCATGAGTCTTTCTGTCATTGAAAAGTCCTGGGAAGTTCTGTCTTCCACCCACCATGGTCGTGTACAAAGGGCCAAACCCTGTTGCGTTTGATCATCTTGACCCCATTGTTACCCTCTTTGGGATGGTGAATGCTGGTATTTTAGTAAAATGGTGAGAATACGGTTCTAGGAAAACCTTTACTTCAGCATGTGAAAGTAACTAATGTCAACCAGGACGCTGAGGATTTTAAACTTACCCTACTCTTCTAACCCTTGCACTTAACTGAACTCTATACAGCTCAGAATCATTAACCTTACTTTTCTTGTGCATATTTCATGCACAAAGAATTCATGTTTGACATATGTCGGGTAGAATATAGCTCTTTTTTTGGTTTGGTTGCTGAGACGCATCCAAATTTGGGGCTAAAACATTTTGAAAGAAAATGATCAGCCTGTCATCAGACAGACTTTGAGACAGTAATTCTATCGGAGGTACTGCCACATCTTGATTCTTGGCATGAGTCCCCATTGTGAGAGGATGAGGATCATAATGCAGACATTTCTTTTGCTTTAAAAAAAAAATGCCACAGAAAAAAGGTCAAAGTGTCTTTATCGACCTCGACTATTCTCTGGTGTTCAGGTAACGGATCGTTTGGCCGTTGTAGCCAAACGGAAATCAGGGCACTCGAATCCCCACGAGAAGACAGGTTTAGTTTCAACTGGCTGACTGTGGGCAGCTAAAACTTGCACTGACTTCAGAACCATATTCAATACACAAACATATGAGATTAAAGGTAATGCAGTGTCTCCTGAATGAAAACGATCTAGAATAAATGCTAGATTTTATCCCCAGGAAACATTGCAACCTTATTAACACACTGGCAATAGTTAACATTTAAACTGGGAAAGATGCACATCAGTCATTGATTATTTCATGGGAAATATTGAAACGCACATCCTGTTGCAATATGTGTATGCAATATGTATTTGGTTTATAGCTAACTGAATCCCTGGGTAGCTAGTTAGTATTAGCATAGCTACCTTATTTGCTTACCTGTTGAATTCAACAGCAGAATATATATTTCTTTCTACAGATGTCATAACTTTCTGTTTGACTTTCTGACTTCTGTCCAGTTTTAAGGTATGCTTTCCCAACATAGATGGTATGTAGCACCAGTTAAGATGCAGCTTACAAGCAAAAAGATGTTTCCTCGTGTTTTCAGGAGCATATTGTGAGAGAATTAAGATAGTTGGCTTGGCAACAGTCACATTTAAACTGTGCTTCATTTCTTGTGTAGGCTAGAACCTCCAATAAAGGTTTACCATGAAGATTAGCAGAGAACATAATGAGCAATGAGACACAATTGTAATCTCAGCTGAAACAAAAGCCCAAAAATGGCGAAAGCTAATCCTGGGGAAGACTATTGTTGTGTCAACACACTGGCTAAGCTAAAAGGACGTAATGTTTTATTCATAGTTGTGCTTTATTGGAGCAGCAGGGTCAGCCACCTGGAAGGCTGTGGAAAGGTCTGTGAGATGGACCAGCTAATATATCACTTATATCAACATGTGTGTTACTTTATAAAGTACTAAATACAATGTGTGTGTGTGTGTGTGTGAGCGGTTTGGGTCTATCAAATGGGGTGCAGCATAAACATTTGGTCGTAAATAATTTTCTGTGTATTGGTGAGTGACCTTTTGACTACAATAACATTCAACCACCATGATAAAAATGTATCTCGCAGATAGACGCAGGTACTGATCTATCTTATCTCTTGATAATAACTTGACGCACACCTGTTACTGACTGCACAGATCAAATACCTTTGCTTTCCAGACTATTGTGAGTTGCAGTTAATTAACAAGGGGCGGGGATGTGGTGCACGCGGTAAAGTGTGTGTGTGTGTGTGTGTGTGTGGATACGAACATCTGCTCCTCAGTCCTCTCTTTGATATGGTTAAATGTTCACTAATTCTCCTGTGGGGACCTTTTCCTGTATTATTCATTGCAGATGGACTGGGGATCGTACCCTGCTGAGGTCCTTTTTTAGTTGTTGCACTTCTTCGTGTTTTGTCCTCTGTATTAATAGCGCTGGAATCACGTGTGTCTTGGAGGAGGGGAGGTGCGCTGACATGATAGATGGGGGAATTTGATTTTTAATGCCCTCTCCTTGGGGTGCAGTCTGGCTGCCCCAGGTCTCCAACCGTTTTTCCGACAGACACACTTGCTTCGATGTTCAAATGTTGTAACCAGCTTATGGAATACGACTTTTATTCTTATATTCCAGTGTTTTTGTCTTTGTGGTTGGGCTGTGGTTAGGATTGGTTCTTCTTGCCGTGCATTTTTCTACCGTGCATTTTTAATATGTTCCCACAAAAATTAATTTAACAGCCACCATATGGTAGCTGTTTCAACCCGAGTATATTGATTAATTTTGTCTTCATAAAGATGAATTATTTCGGGATTAGTGTCCACTCATCTTGGACTCGTGCCAGTTTCGTTGCAATGCAGCGAAATGTGAGAGACGCTGCGCACATTATTGCGGCGTCTTTGTGTGCAGAGGCACACTGCAGCTGCTCTGTTGGTGGAGGTGATATGGTGGAAGCGATATTGATGCAGTGCCCGCCCCTCCCCGACTCTGCGCCGATCCTCCTCTTCCCATTCCATTGCGATAGCTGCTGGGACCGGTTGCTAGGAGACCACATCCCAGGCACAAAGAGAGCCCAGCTGGTGTGGACCGGTCTGTCAGATACCACATCCTGTAGTGTAGTGTGAGAGTTTACCATCAATGCAAGCCTCACATGGCATGTTGTTGTTCCATCACGGGGTTTGAATTGGAAGCACGATGGACTTCATGGTGTTTGCATATGGAGTTTGTGGCCGAGATGAAAAGGTGATTCAGGATTTTAGAGCATCTTTTTAAATGCCAGCTTTCCCCCTCTTGATCTTCCTCTTGTCCCTGTTAGTGCTGTGCAGACTCTAAAGACAGCCTGCCCTCCTCTCTTTGTCGGAAACAAAATGACTCCCATTTTCCCCTCGAAAGCTGGTGCTTTTCACTTCAATCGGGAAGGGTGGGGCCGATGGATTCAGGAGTCATTTTTCCATTCTCGGAGCAAATTGGTATCATTTTATTTTCACTGATGGGCAATACTAATTCCCTGTCCCTAAAAAGAAAAAAATACTCGTCTTGATTTGCCCTCACTGCTTCTACAGGCTACATTAAATCGGAGGGTTTATTTAATTGCTGGCAGCCATTTTGTATTCATTCCTTTGATAGAGGTGTCTGCATAAGAGAATAGTTCTGATTTGCATTTAAGATCCTCTGCATGTTCGTCTGAATTGCACTTGGCTGGGTTTTGCATCTGATAGATGCCAAATCCAAATGTAGTCTGTGAAATATGTTGACGGTTCACTAGGTTGCAGTGCGATTCGGCAGCATTGCAGAAGGCTCATTATTCTGACCACCCGGGCTTAGAAATGAGCTTTGCATTTAAGTCTTTTTAATCGATGTATCAACCAAGAGCCGCACGGGAAAATAAATGGATGCTTCAGGCACGCTTTAGGCACAAGGTCACAATGTTATTGTCGGAGAACAAAAGATTCCAATTTTCTTTTAAAAGTTAACAACGGACGGTAAGAAATTATCCCCTGAATAGGATTTGTACACTGCGATGGGTTTAGGGGGCTTGTTAATGTCTAAAGTAAATCCAGTAATGGGGAAGAAAAGCCTGCTTTCCCTCGGTTATCAGTGCTCTCGCAGTCTGCCTGCTCTTTGCCATGCTGCAGGAGCAGTTGTCATGGCAATAAGCTCCGCTGTGATGGATTCGGTTTGTGACAATGGCTGTAATACGCTGAGTGTGCTCTTTACATCGCGTCTTACCTGCTCGCCCGTCACCACAGCTCACTGCAGTCACATTTCACACACACACACACACACACACACACACACACACACACACACACACACACACACACACACACACACACACACACACACACACACGCATGGTGTTACACAGAGGCAGACAATCAGGCTGACAGAGGGGTGTGGTCGCCATGATGAAGCATGCCGAGCTGGCTTGGTAGCCTGTATGCGTCCTCTGTCCCCCCCCCCCCCCCCCCCCCCTTTTCCTGCACGAGGACCACATCAACAAGTGAGCATGACCTGCGGGGAAGAAAAGGAAGCACAATTTAATAATGCTCCGGCCACATCAGTCAGCCAAATGGAAAAGCCTGCTTCCTCGGGGGTTGTGGAGGGGTGGTGTTAAAACAACAGCATGCACCAGCTGCTCCCCATGACTGTGCAGTTACCGCTGCCTAACTGGCGCATCTGTGCTCCAAATGCATCCGGAGCACCTACAGTAGCACCCAGACACTGTACCAGTGCACCAAGGTCACAGACGGGTCGGGGAAGGCAACGGTCATCGTTAGAGCGGGACAAATCGCTGCTCAAATAGAGGCTGTCTTTATGTTTTTGATCCACGTTTTCCCCCCCATAATTATAACCATTAACTGAGCTGTTGCTACAAAAGCAGGCATGCTGTGAAACCGTCTGCTGAAATGGACAAAATGGAGACGCTGCGTGTATTTTGGAGGAATATTCTTGGTGCAGAGGCGCTGATATTGATCAGGTCTGTGTGCCTACAGTGAAGGAGTTGGTGTGGGAGTTTACCCATGGGTTTGCAAAGCACGGTCTTACTGGCTCTTTTTCAGCCTTTTCTTTCATTTTTCTTTTGCATGGCTCGGTAATGCTGAGAGACTATATCGCAAGCTCGTTTGCTCGCGGGGAGATTTGTATTCTTGTCTTTAGGTACGTGCTCTGCCCCCTCAACCTTACACCGTCACAGTCATATCCTCTGCTAACATAAAGAATACACAGTAAATCAGTGATCCCTTGCAAAGCCACTGTCGTCTGAATTTCAAGATTTATTTTATTTTCAGCTGACTTGTAAGGAGGCAGAGGGACACACAAACCGATCTGAGATGAATCCTCTATGGTGTCTGTCAGCACAGCAGATTAGTATAATCAGTTCTCAGTGTTTGACTTAACTCACTGACCATTTGCTGACTCTTTGGCGCCGGTGGTACGCCTTTGTGTTGTGCTGATTAGAGTCAAAACGGCGTAATACAACATCACAAATGGCTTTTCTCCTGCATATAGATCAATTGACATGACTGTGTGGAGTCTGAGGATTCTTCTGGTCCAGTATCTGTTGAATATCTGTTGTTCATTCATCATTCGCTCCGACTGTGCTGCTGAAGTCAAAGACAAGCAGCTGCTTGCATAAGACAAAGGATGCAGGAGCTTTGTTTGAGGATGTTTCCTGCTGTAGTAAGGAAACTGCGGTTTGATTACCGACCTGGGATATTTCATTTGTAGACCAAATGGTTTAACAGTCTGGCATTGATTTAGGTTCAGTTTGAGTTGCATGGGGAATGCTGGCTTTAACCGAATATATACATCTTACCATATATTTGACAGAAAACCGAGGCTCTGCTCTGCCCAGGTTATGACCGTTGTTTTATGACACCTATTGTCCCATTAATGTTTCCCATCTGTAGTGAAATATTGCTTCTCTGCAAGCAGAGGAGGGTGATATGTTATTCGCTTCACTAACATCTTTTTTTCATAACGTGCATTAATGTTTAATGATGCTGGATGAAATTGGTATTTGGTTCATTTATTATATTGACTTCAGAGGTGATGCTGTATGTTATGGTCAATTTCACTGTCGCTTGTTACCTTGTGGTTTAATGAATCCTATAAAAGGTGAAACATCCGAGGTAATTCCCATACGTTCTTGATTTTGTAGAACAAACGCCACAAGGAGAAACTATAGAAACTACACTAACTTGTGGCCCTCTCACTTTCCACCGGGAAGTTGACAATTACTGCCACGACCTAATTAAATGTCTGGACGGTCAGCCAGATTCGGGCCAAAGGAACCCTGAATAATTCAGTTGTTGTAGTTGGTGGATCCCAGCATAGCTGTTGGTGGTTTTTTTTAAGGGGTCATGTGGTCCGGACAGCTGGTGAGGCAGAGATTAGGGAAGGGCTTGGTGGGACTGAGGGTGAGGGGCACCTGCAGTCTGGAAGGAGTCAGTTTTACAGAAAACTCCACCGGCCTTGCTCCAATAAACAAACAAATGTTTCTTTATATATTTATATAATATATACACAGTGACTCTGATGTGTGGATTGCATGTGCAATATGTAAATATGCCATATGACAGTTTTTTTTTTGAAGAATCTGATGGCATCCTTTCTTCTCATATTGTCCTTTTCCGCTGCCAGGTGGGTCTCTGACGCAGTCGACTGACCTTTTTAAAATTGAGAGCAGATGCTTCTTAACCTGTATCCGAATGTTCCCGAGACGGCCTGCCCTTTCCTCACTGCAGCCATGTTTCAAAGGGACGCTGACATTTTACACTTGATCTGATCACGTGCGAATGCAGAGCTGTTTTCCCCCCACAACAGTTCTATCGACTGTAGGCAGATCTGTCGGGCAACAATTCGCTGCGACAGTTGACCCATGATGGTGCGAGACGAGACGCAAATGCCTGATGATGCTGTTTATTAGTCAGACGGTTGTGCACATGCAGGCCAGGTTTTGGTGAGTGTCTGAGGGACATTGGCTACAACACTGTACATTCATTATTTGTGGGCTTAATGATTCAAAGAGCACCGGTTCAAGATCTGCACTGTAACTGTAGAGATAATGTGGATCTTAAGTGATCGTTGTAGGGAATAGGATTAGTGGGATTGCTTAGAAGGATCCAATGCTTTCTGAAACACGGGGTTAAACCCATGTTATCCTAGACCATGCTATGTTTGCACCCTGGTCACCCTGCGTCTCAATGTTTCTTTGTAAAAGTTCCTTTGCAAGAATACAAAAACAACAAGCAGCATCTTTGTCTTGTGGGATTTCTATTGGATCTCCTCTCAGGTGGGGCTGCCAGTCAGAAACCACCAGAGAAGACCGAGTCCTCCATTTCGAATGGAGATTCTGTTAAAGGAGATTAAGGTAGCAGTCTGTTGGATAAACACTTTATCCCTTTAATCAGCTCTGTTCCTAAAGCTATTAAAACATAGACTAGCCTCTCCTCCACCCGCTGGCCTTGTGGGGGGGGAAAGAGCACTTCCTTAATGCTTATGATTCACCGTCAGGTCCACTCGTGCCACAAAACCGTTTAACCTAATGAAAGTAACATGTATCTAATCTCTTGATAATGAGCACGGAAGAAGACCAACATTTGCAGCCTTTTAAAATTAGGCTTGAAAACCAATTAGATCTTGATCCCTGGAGTCAAAGCACCATCTCTGTACCCCTGCAGGGATCTTTCAGGCCTGTATCCAGGGAATTTTGTGGGGCACAGAGAGAGGTACAGCTGTTGGATGCCTCGCCAGCGAGTCACCAGCACACACTTTTAGCTTGTCTAGCAGGACAGGGAATCAACATGGCAGCTGTTGGGGTGGGGTGTTCCCAAATTATCTGCAGCTCATAGTTTGCATGTGTACCACAAAGGAACCCGTGATGCATCTTGACTATCCTGGCGACCGGCCCAACACGGGGTACTATAGTCTCTCTGGTCATGGACTTCATCAGAGAGACCAGCAAGAGAGTCTCGAGTCAGTGAGAGTCTTGTGTTTTTCGAAAAATTAGCCCTGTGAATAAAGGCAGTGAGTCGCGTAGTTCAATTCAATTAGTTAATTTGTCTTGATCCAATAATTCCAGCGAGAAATAACAAATGGCGACTTTGTGTTGAAAGCTGAACTGGAAATGAGGCTGAGAGATGCTTTGTAATGAATCTCATCTGCACCAGGGAAAAAAAACAAGCAAGGGGAAACAGCTTTTTAGCTTGAATGGCTTTAATAGGCGTGCCTGAGCTGGTAACGGGGCCTGTATAATGGAGAGGAGAAGGTGTGGCCCAAAGACATCTGTCCTCTCAGGCCATATTGTGTCAACAGCTGCTATAGAGTGAAAAAAGACCCTGGGGAAGGAAGTTGAATCATTTGAACATTACGGCAAAGGTGTAACATTATACTCTCTGTTTGGTCTTTTTTGTGCCTTTTGTGTTTTGTTACAGCTACTGTAGCTCGAGGCATGTTAACATGACAAGTAAACACAAAGGTGGGTTAGCTCACTAAGTCCTTTGGCTGGCAGACACTACAGACTTTACTCAGTGAATTAATCCACATACGGCTGTGTGTGTTTACAGAGGTTTTTTTTTTATTAATGGAATGTAATCAACATTTTCGTTTCTGACATCAAGTCTGAGCACATCATCCACGGGGCTTCTTCTCTACCGCCGTTAGCAACGCTTCATCATGCTGGAAATGCCTGTATGGATTACAATTTTAATTAATCATTTAAATTTAAATTAGCACTTTATTAAATTATGAATAATAACAACGTAAATATAATCTGATGAAAAGGGTTAGGGTTGCTTAGCCTCAACATTTTAGCATAGGCATTGTGAGCATGTTAGCATGGTGATGTTAGCATTTAGCTCAAAGCACTGCTGTAGGTGAACTTACAGCTACACTAAACGATGACTGTGCCATGATTTTTAAGGGTCTCACGTCTTCTGTCTTCTGGCTTCACAGGTTACCTGCCTTCAAGATTTCTTTGGAGAGGACGATGTCTTCATTGCATGTGGACCAGAGAAATTCCGCTACGCCCAGGACGACTTCTCTCTGGATGTGAACGGTGAGCGTGACCGCATTAGTCTGTAGTTTACATCTTAGGCATAGTCGGACATGGCGGTGAACGGTTTACCAGCTTTGTGAAATATTATTGTGAAAACACATGATAAACACACGGTATGAGCTTTACAATAATCATGCGGCGATAATGACTAAAAGATAGTAAAACATTAAAGCTGTGAGAAGGTTCTTGAAATGTTTAACGGCAAATCCAATCATGCATTTGAGCCCCTAAAATTAATTGTGTAAAATGAAAATGTCCACATAGATCAGTGTACCATCAGGGGCTCTTTTGACTTATCATAATGGCTTTTTTTTTTTTTCTGTAAAAGATGTTCATTCACATTCTGTGTGCTTGTTTGAAGTGAGGAGAAAAATGATGTATGTGAGAGGAGTCTGTTATCTGCAGCCAGCAGAAGGGTTAGGAAAAAAAAAAAGGTAGAGGAGAAGAAGAGACATTAATCTGTCCGGTGACGGGTTTAGGCCAGCTGGTCTTTTGGTGCTGATACTGCTGAGAAGTCGGGGAGAGAAAATGTAAAAAACAATCCTCTCACAGAGTCTCTCTGCTCCCCTCAGACCTGGAAAAACCTAATTTTAACAACCCACTTCCACCTAATGTCCCCTCCTCGGATCGTTCAGTATCTTCTAAATGTCTTTCAATCTTAAAAGCGCTGATACAGAGCTGATTTGTCATTGCGCTTCCCTTCATCCAGTCCCCCCCCCCCCCAGTTCCTTGTCTTGGTAGAGTGGAGATGTACATTTATAATGATCTTTCCTTTCAGCATACCCCTCCCAGTCCCCCAATGGAACCAAAACCTATATTGTTTCATTTAGTCTATAATAACCTTGGGGCAATACTAGATAAGTATCCAGACATCCCTGAGTAGATGAGGAGAGAGCCCTGTCTGTGATGCATTACATTAGGACACACTGATGGTCACTCTGGATGATGATTTATGGTCAAATCCTGACGTTTTGTGAGGTGATTCTCCCCACGACGATGAATGATGTGTTTTCGTTATATGTTTGAGATATGCAAAAGCCGGAGACACACATGCCTTCAAATGTATTTTTTTTCCCCCTTTCTTCTACTGACGCATCTTTTAAGCTTGTTTTGGCAGTATTGCCTAAATAGATTTAAATCCCTTGTGGTTATTTTTCACACTTTCTTATGTTAAATTGAAGCCTGTGATGGACAGGCAGACAGAGAGGAGGACATGCGTACCTGCAGCTCTTGTTAATGCAGCGACGGCGTCAGTTGAAGCTGAGAGGGAACCTGCGCAGGTAGACTCTGGGATGTTTTAGAGACCACCGAGTAGACGAGACAAGCTGCCAGTCTGAAGCATTGTCAGCGGCTCGGCGGCACACCTTGCAAACGACGGGCGCACGAATGTGCGTCTGTATCCGCCGGTGTGTGAAGGTTAAGAGAGAGTAGACAGACGTGGTGCGATCCCAGGAGATGGAGGGAGGACAGAGAGTATAATTAGCATCAAAAGTGGAAGAGAGCAGGGAGGGGGGGAGGAAAGAGAGCCTGACAGTACAAACAGGAGGGGGGGATGGATGCAGAGGGAGGAGTAGCAATGTCTGGAGTCTGTCTTCCCTGATTTTATACAGTGACCCAGAATACACTGCATACATTTCTATATACGCTCATTGTTGTGTGCATGAATTCATAAGCAACACTATATCTTAAACTTACTACATCGTAAACTATGATGCCACCAATACCACTTTTCTATGGCACAACAAAAACCAAAGCGCATCAAACTAATCCATTCTAGTTGACACATCTGTGCACAATGTGGCCCTCATTGACCATTCTAAAAGCCTTTGTCTTGACAAGAGACATTGTGCAGAAAATGGATTCTTCATGTTTTGTTGTATATTTTATGCTTCTCCACTTTAGTCCCGCTTATTTTCCGCCTCCTTATCGTGCTTGTACACAAAATAATACATTTACCCATTTCACATTATCAAGTTAGCACCACAGTCAGAACCATGATTTTGAAAGGTCTGTTAATACAAATTATAAAAACACTTGCCTCTATCATTATTATTTAGCCATGTGGTATCTAGGTAGAGCTTAAACTTGTATTTTGGACAGAACTTCACTTCACCACCAAACAGGAACACATGCAGTTCACTCTTTTTAATTCGGGGAGATGTGATGTTTTCTAACTGTCTTTGCGCTTCTTTCCACAGAATGCAGGGTGATGAAGGGAGCCAAAGTTCAACATGGTTCAATTAAGAGTCCTGGTCCGATCAGGCGCATGAAGTCTCCTGCTGAATCAAGTGAGCCTGTTATTACCTCACCCACACTGTAGTGCTTCCTGTTTTTTAACAGCAGGCATTGACCTCATCTTCTTCTACAAACCAAAACAAAGGCCGCTGTTGGAATATACAGCTCGGCCTTTTCTGTTGCTGGAGAAAGAACCTCGTACATAAAAATGAGCAGCTCTTTGTGCCGGTCTGTTTGCAGACCTCGACCGTTGACCTTGCTCTGTTAGGATGGTTAACATAAGGAAGGAGTTCTCCTTTAGGATCAATAGTGTATGACAAAAGATTGAGAAAAAAAAAAAAATACCAATCAAGCTTGCTTCCAATGAGCAAATTGCAGAGATGCTAATGATTTTTTTTTTTCGCCTATAATCTTCATTTTGTTGTTGACGAATGGGCAGAGAAGGAGTTAAAATCCTGGTTCCTCTGTGTTTTCTGGAGTCGGACTGTTGTTACTGGGGGGTCCAAACAACATCTCCTAAAACCCTGGAGAAGAGAAGTGGAACAGTGAAAACCCAGCCTTTTAGTCACTGAGGCTAATCTGATTAGATTTAGAATAATGTTGCTCTTGCAGTTTCTTTAAAAAGAAAACATGAATAAAACATGAAAAGTAAACAAAGGCAGTGTAAACAGCTTTCAGCTGTTTGTTTGCCAATCAGCCATTTTAACATTTAATAATATCCAGGAGGCAGTAGAACATAGTAGAGACTACTGGTGCCTGCTCGAGCTTGAATCTTGAACAACAGCTTCTAACACCGGAAAGAAGTGCTATACCTCTTTGTTACAATGCTGTCTGAGTTCATGTAGCTGCACCTTTAGCTGGTTGGTGCCGATCGGGTTCAGACATGAGGGGGGGGAAAAAAAAGCAGTTTTCTTCGACAGCTTTCACCTAAACTATGAACACTGGAGAAAAGAGAAACCCATGTTTCACATAACCGGTTGAAGTTATGCATGTGCTAAATGATATAATTAAAAAAAACTGCATTAGGTCTCCCACTAGTTATCGCTTTGCACCATGATGGCACACCCACATAGAGTTTTTTTACGTGTTCTTAAAGCCTGTGAAAGTATGAGCAGTGTGACGGTGTCTCTCAAACAGTGGACCGACACAGCAGGTGAGTTACTACTACATCCCCTGGAGGATAAATGCAGAGCGGTGATGTTCAGTGTTGGTAGCGGCAGATAGTCCACAGTTATCGTTTCACGCCACTTTACACGATAAGTGGGGGGGGTTGGTCATCTCCAGCACTGCGGGGGGGCTCCTCAGTCCTCCAGCGGTCTTGAATATTTTATTGATTACTGATGGTGGCTGACGGCCTCTAAAACAGCAGATGGTTGGCCAACATGCTGGGGGGGCGGTAAACTGTTGAGCATTAATCACCTCTGTGATACCTGAGAGGTCAGCAGGGGCGAGACGGATGAAATGTATGTGCCTTGGATTTGTTAACCTGGATTACTACTCATGAGACATGGAAAAAGAGGATTTCTTTCTCCATTTATTTTTATGGGGTGTGGAAGGTTACTTTTTAGTATGAAAGTCATATATTATTTTAATGTGCCGCACTTTCTTACCTGCACTTTCTTCAACCTCTGACATCTAAAAAAAAAAAGTGTGTATTAGGGTGCACTGGGTTTAATGAGTGTTTATCATGGCCCTGTGATGGAAGCCTTCAATGAAACAAAGTCATCTTGAATTAAACCTTCGCTCACTGGAATGAGTTTTCTACAGAGGAAGAATAAGCCTAAATGTAGTAATCTGGAGACAAAACCTGGACAATGTGGGCAACTTTGCTGTATATAGAGAACAACGGTTACGCTCTCTTTGCTGCAGCTGAATGTTTGGCTTCTAAATGAAACAGCTGCACTCTCTGTTCAGTATTGTGTGGGAGAGCTGTTCATGTTTAGATATACAGGTTTTAAGATTCCAAGATAATAGGACTTGTGATTTCAGGTTTGTCCTTTTTTTAAAGTGTTTTAAATGGCTTGTAAAGTCCACATTTGTAAATCTGTGCTGAGTGGTTAAATGAAGCCAGTGGCATTAAGTTGGTTAACAATGAAGCGTTCTGTTTTCAACACTCATTGGCTCAAATTTAAACCGGCCATCTGGCTCATAGACTTCACAATTCTTTTCATCTCTTCAAAAAAACAAAACTCTTTTAAAGCACTTAGCACACACAACTACATCCAATCGCTCTGCTCATAGATATAAACACAATGTTCCACACTGAGGGACTCCTAGCAACGTGGCAGGACGCAGAGCGAGTGAATAAAATGTCATCTAACAAACGCGGAGCTCGTCGGCCACCTAGACCTGGACCGCCAGCGTGAACGCTGAAGCCAAATGAGGCCACAGTTCAGGAATGACTTTCCTCCAGAGCCAAGAAAAAGAAGTTCAGGCCTCTCTTCATCTACACTACTGTTTACCTCTTTTTTTTTTTCTCTCCCTCATCCCTCCCTTTTATCCCTCTCCTCTTTGTGGGCTCTCTCTCAGCCAACGGGACGGGCTCCAGCAGCCAGCTCTCCACCCCCAACAGTCCAGGCCTCGTCAACAAGCAGAAGGTACCCTCTCCTCTCTCCCTCTCCTCGCCCCTTCATCTTTTTTACCCTTTTGTGTCTATCTTAACAGTGAATTTACACATGGAACATTCCTGTGTTTGCAGGAACTCTACCTGCCCTTATCTCTGGATGATGAGGACTCTCTCGGCGAATCGATGTAGACTCTCCTCCTGCAGCCTGCGTCCTTTTTTGGCCTGAAACACAGAAGTTTTTATACCTCTGCTGCTTTCCACTTTTACTCACAGTGCCACCTGTTGTCTAGGAGAACCATTCTTTGTCTCTTTTTAAGGCCTTAGCCTCCAGGGCTATGACACCATTTGCTGCTTGAGAATAACACAAACCAGTTTTTCTTTTTTATTTCTTATTAAATCAGTTTCGACCACGTAACGGTTCAGTTCAGACGTATGTTTTTTTTTTTTTCCATGTGCAGATTAGCTGCTGTTTCTCAAAAAGGGCACACAGTTCACTGACCAGCAGATTACACGGTGTAAAAATTTCACTTTGGTCTCAAACGTTTTTTTGTTAAAGCATGCACTTTTACGTTAATATTTCGGTCACAGAATTCCAAGCAGCAAATGGGTATTTTTAGGGGTGTTAGTCAGAGCTGACTCAACTTTTTTTATCACTTGTATTCGTAACGTTCCTCCGTGTCCTCCTGTCCTACAGTCTAAGGTGTGAAAGGTAATGGTTCCTTGTCAGGGGAAATCTGCTAAGCCCGATAAAGTCTTTCTTACCCGCTGTAAATACTGTGTATAGCTATCCATCAGAACATCTCTGCCCGTTGCTCTGCTTCCGTAACGTCACTACAATGTCCGTCTAACATTTGCTCAACATGATACAGGGTATGGTCAAAGTAAAAGAAGTGCCAACAAAACGAAGTCCCACCACAGAGGGTGAAGGATGAGTGGGATGCAGCTCCCGACTGAGGATTATCAGAAGCCAAAGCCTCCTCAATTCATGTTCCCACCTGAATATATAAACAGGAGGATTATAAAACCATCTATAAATTGACACTTTTAAACCACAATGGAGGCCTCAAAATCCTTATGTTGGCAGTAATTGGCATTCATCTTGTCTAATCGGGGACAAGGAAAATAACTGTAAGAAAAAGCTTCCCACGTAGCCCTCTGTGAAGTCTTTGTGTTTGTGTTTCCTCTATTTTGGCCCTCTACATAGACAGTAGGCTATACATGGTAGACACCATCTGTGTTTTAGATTTTCACAAACTGCAGTGCATGATATTGATGAATGATTATGAAACTTAAGACGAAGCTGATTTGAAGGACCTAAATGGTGCATAAAAACAACCAAAGGAAAAGAATATTAGGACCTTTTTAAAAAAAAAAAAAAAAATCAAAGCTCACACATTAAGTATACCGTCTAAATCATTCCCTTTATGCCAGGTGGTGACGTTTAATAGTACAATATGTGAAATTGAAAGATAAATAAATAAAGGTGTCAAAGCCAAAGTATGTTTTAAGTATGATGATTTTTAGACCAATAATTATAGAAAAGGGAAAATATGTAAGTTTATTAGTTAGTAAATATGCTGGAGGAAGCACACCTGGAGATTTATGCATGTTACTTTTAACGCATTAAAATAACGTTGAGATTAAATCACAAATCCTGCTCATTTGGGGGTAATTGGAGTTCTATCAAGGCGCTAAACAGTAGTTGGGTTTCTCCTATTTTGCATGGCTCAGCATAGTTCTCTGATACAGAAAACTTAATGTTCGTCTAAATCTGTGTGGGTTTAAAATTTTTATAAAGTTTTATTAATTTATATCGAGGGTACTTGTCTCGGATTTCTTTCTCGGTGCTCACATGAGCTCTTAACACTAGTACTTTTTTTTTCAAGCCTCTGTGTGCAACTTTTTACGGCCATATTTCCTTTTCTGTCGTCACGACTTGCGTCGTGGTTTCTTACAAATCCACTGAGAAGAGTTTTCTCAGATCTTTGCAGGTAATCGAGCCTGAGAATCACTAAATTGGACGACATTGAAGCACAAAGCAGGGAGCTACTTATTTATCACAGCAACAGACACTTTACGGTCTACTTTCCAGCATTTAAACGCGTGACAATTAATTTTTTTTTTATTCAAATAAAACATGCTGCACACGTAGCGTCCTTTAAATTCTATGCATTCGGATTCCAGAATAGTTAAAAATATTTGTTTTTCTTTTCGGTAGGAATGACCTTTTTATACCCAATAGCGTAATGAGAACTAAACTAAGACGAAACAATGTCCATTCAGGTAATCGATTGTGATGATGTGATAGTCTGAAAGTTGTAGGAGTGATCTGGTGCTGAAAGTTCCATCTTTCTCCTGCAGGGAGAGCTGTCACGCCAGCACAATAGCTAACAATATCCGCTAATCCAACAGCAGGGGCACCTCACTTTACCCACCGTTTTGTACAAAACTCCCAATTGTTGTCACACAGTTCTGTATAACCTTACATGCTAACAATGTTTTGTTTCCTTGATTTTTCTACAGCTTATTACAGCGCTACAGCATATAAAACGTTGGTTGTCTTGTGTTAACCTGCCTCCACCATGTAAGACTGATGGTGTGAATTCATCACCTACAGTGGTGCCTTTTTTTTTTAGGATTACTGTCTTTTGATAAAAAATTAAATAGGACTTCGAAGGCTTGATCTTTGTTAACAGCTGTTTGTAAAACATTTTTAAACGTCGTGAATGATGAGGCCTCCCAACACACTTTGTTTTGTAGAGCTACAGGACACTTTATCGTGGTGTAAATACGCTCCCTTCCTGTTCTCTTTCATATGTATGCCTTTCTGATCGAATGAATGACTTTTTGTTTTTCTTGGAAATTAACAATGTCCTTTTTAGTGGTATTTTGCAATGTCACAGTGGCTTGTTTCAGTGGTTCATTCAGTGTATTAACCGGTATCCTTTTGCAATTAAAACGGTTGTATTTCACCTCTCTGGTCTTGAGTTTTTTTTTTTTACAATGATGAATTTACATTTTAGAGTCTCATTGTGTGTCTCAAATCACTGCAACAATACGTTTCACTATTTCATCCATCATTCAGAAAGCAATAGTATGTGTTTGTGTGCATATGTGTGCTACGAATCTGCCGGGAGACGTATAAATAGATAAAAGACTGTGGCTTAAAAATAGTATTCATGTGGAGATCAGTACATAACCATCTTTATCACCATGGGAACAGGATCTATGACTCACATTTCCAATGTTGGCCAAACTGTTAACACCGTCTATGAATCAATCAAAACATAATACTGAATATGTAACACCTTAATATAGATTTATAACAGCACGTTATGGACCATAACTGCATATTTGTGTTGTTGTATTCTGTTGTTCCTCACTGCTACATTATACCACACTGGATCTGACAAGGGTGCTCTGGCGGCCTCTGCTGCAAGTAAGGACACACAGACGCCATTTTTATTAACACCTACAGTATAAGGCAGACATGCGTTTACCTTAATGAATGTCCTGCCATCTGCTGGCTACGATGTGTGCATGCTGTAACTTCTCCATAATGAGAACAATGGAGGCTTCACTAAAATCATTTTTTGGTCAGCTTCCTGCCAAACAAAGGAAGAAACAGGAACTAAAATGTTATCAGTCACTATCTCGTACTGTAAATGTACAATGAATGGACTGTAAATGTTTAACACAGGCGCTGATGAATGAATGTCTGTCTTTGTTGCCAACCATTGGAGGTCATGCAAGCTTCTCTACACCCACACAGGTGTTTTCAGTTATTGGCTTATTATAGGATCAGGTTGCATGGGGCCAAAGCGTCATCTACCAATAACAATGATATGGGTGCAATTTGTCCCGCCCTAACAGGTGAAGGAAAGCTGGACACTCGGGGAGATGTCAACCAATTAGTCTTCACACATCCACACGGTTCTGAGAAGAACGCTAATCAGCCAGATTAACTGAAAACACCTGTCTGGGTGTTCAGAGGCTGTAAACTCTTAAAACCATCAGCAGCAAAACCTGATCTTTTCTGCTACTACGCTTTAATGTTTCCACAGAAGTGAGGCTGCATGACGTAATGGTAAATATGACAGGAAAAGGAACATTGCACAGGCTTTGTAGAAATACTTAATGCAGCAACTCTTATTCCAAATATCTTGTGCTTTCACGGCCAACCCGCTTCTCACGCTCTAGATAAGTTTCAGATTTCACATCATGGCGACATTTAGGGTTAAAGTTCCCTGCCCTCTGGCTATCACAAATATTGGATGCTGGACAGACATTTCTCTTTGACCTGTCCTGTTCCAATCTCAGTCAAACACTAGCCAGTGTACATCACAAAGGTTTGTCTCTGGGTTGATGATTTAGAAAGATGACAAAGAAATAGTGTAATTGTGGTGTGGGACAGATCTCTGCTGGAGTACAAGCAGAAAGCTGTCAGCTGCTGCTTTTCTAACAGCAAAATGAAACGTATGAATCTCTGCTAATAGACGCAAGGGGCTGTGATGGTCCTGACATCCCACATTAACAAAGCATTGAACAGAGTGTACTACATAGTGATACAGTAATTGTGCAATTTGCCGAGCCGTAGCGGTGGAGTTGAAAGTGTACAGTTTGTCCTCAGGGTGGCGCTAGAGGAAAGGACACGAGGTTAAAGTCTCTGTGGAAAGTTTTGTTTCAGTGTGCTTATCAGTTTATGACATATTTTAAGTACATTTTTGGCCTGAAAGAGAGCTCATGGGAGTGTGAAAGTTATTATCCTCAAGGGAAGCATGGATATACTCAGTAAATGTGAATTTCATAAACATTTGGCAAGTAGATGATGAGATATTTTTCTCTGGAACAAATCGTTTGGCAGAACAGACCAACTGACCGACATCATCATCATCATCCTCAGACCCCGCTGAGTGGGCCAAAGGTCCAAAATGACCAAATATGTACAGTGTTCACAATCAAATAAATGAGTACACCATTATGAAATGAAATACCACATAAATCAGTTGTGTAAAACTATATCTAAAGCAGTATATTATGAAACAACTAAACATTTCATTTTTAACAGCTTCAACAATGTTTTTATTGAATTGTGCCATTATTTCAATGATAGTTTTTTTTCATGTCAGTTTTCATAATGCCATTTTTGTATTTCGTAATCTGTTTGTCATTATAACAGTATTGTTGTCACCAGGTACCACTGACTCAGCTTTCAGCCAATCAAATGCTCTCTGCCTGTCTTAAGCAAGGAAGCTCAACATCTAACAAATGTAGGTGTTAAAAAAATACTAAGAAATTAAAAAGTAACATAGAATAAGTAGCAGTGGGAATAATGGCATTATGAAATAAAAATAGACTGTTATATTATGAAACTAAATTAAACTCCAATAGAACTATTACATTTATTTCTTTACATCTTTGGGGCTCCATTAATATGAGGGAAGTGCCTCGAGGCAGATTTGTGATATTGTGCTATATAAATAAAAAGGGATGTAATTAACATACAATATATTGAAAGACGTTTTAAAAATATTTAGAATGACAATAATGTAAATAATTTGCCCAACAAATAGCGGTTTAGTTGTTTTTTTTTGTAATTGGCATGACATTTTCTGTGAATTTATACATTGCCACAAGGAAGAGACTCATTGACCCTTGACCCAGTGGCCACTATCAGACCACTGTACATAACTACAGTCATGTACAGTGTAGTGTGCACTGTGAAAGGCCTTACTGATGGTCCTCTTTTTAAATAGGTTCATGCCAGACACTTTGTGACTAGATGTTTTTCTTTCCCTCTCTCAAACAAGCCTTTTCTCATGAACCCAGTGGTCCTCTCTCATATCACAGTTAATCCAAATGATTAACTTTAATTTCATGATTTTCTTCGGTTTCTTCTTCTTCCTGTCTACTTAGATCTTGCATGGATTGACCTCATTGCTGTTGGCTCCCCACTAGCATTCTTCTTCAGATCTGAGTTTCAAAGCTGGAATTTTCCAGACGAGATTTATCCGTCTGAAGGAGTCAAAGCGCCTTTTGTGCTCCTTAACATTAAAGGTGCAAGATACCAGATGGGGCTTTCATTGTTTTCCTGAGTACTCCACTTTATCTTTACATAGTAAATAGTTTTTTGCTGCTCCAAACTGCAGAGAGCCTGCCAATTTATTTTATTGCCACAGTTCACACTAAGTATATGGCTCATTAGTTGTTGTTTGCTCAGTTTGACCAAAAGCAGGATTTCCCTATGGGTGAGGCAAAACAATGCACAACAACTGAATTAACATCTGCTATCATAATATTACCAAACACTAAAAAGGACAAGTGTTGGCTTGTTTCACCTATGAGTTGTTGGGTGGTGGGAGTGAAAAGGTGTTCAATTTCAGTCTCCTTCCCTCCCTCCTTGCAATCAGCATAACACCTCCTGCTGCAGAGAGGTGCTCGTCAGACCAGTTTTCAGGCTGCGTTTGTGTGCGAATGAACGTGTTTGGGGAAGCCCTCGTAGCCTGAAGCCTGAAACTGGATTTGGTTCTCAGAAAAATCTGTTGTTTCTTGTAACAGAAATGTTGGATTGATGTGAACACATCGAACAGCACAAGAGGACGTTGACTGTGTTTGAGTTTATCACTGCAAGGAAAAGACAGCTCACCACAGGTGAGTGTTACCTTTATGTTACCAAGTGCTGGTGAGTCTAGAAGGGGTGTTTTCACACTTCTCTGTGTCCATTTGATACTTTACGAAGACGTTTTCTCAGGTACAAGTCGGTACAAACTCCTCTTTAAAATGTGAAATATTTAAACATGGCTGCAGCCAGATTATATCTGTTGTCTTATCTGATTTGATATGTTCGTTTTCTTGCTGGGACAGCGCTGAAAAAGACTAAAAGACTTTGAAACAATGTCCCAAATATCACCACAGAGTGCCGGCACCGAATGGAATGTGACCTGCTGACACATTTACTCATATTACAATTACCAAACACAGACTATAAGACCAAATACTGTAAACGAATGTTGTCGATGTAATGAAGGAAATGTTTTACAGACCTTTTGTTACACTTACAATCCACTAAAGAAGAGCAAATAACCAAACAAAAATAACCTGCCTGACCACTTTAGCCAGGAACTCTCAAACAGATAACACAGACTCACAACCTTGTTTACCCGAACACCCAGAGCCACTGAATGACTCATTCAGTCAAAAACAAATGGTGACTATGACGTCTTGACGGTATCTCACTCCTAATGTCACGTTAAACAATAACAGGTAAGGTAATAAAATCCAATGGTGAATTGAACAAACAGCCTGGGTGTGGTTCGAACAATGTGCATGTGGTGCATTAGTAGGCCTCTTGTGTGTGTGGGAGGAGCGATACAGGCAGGTAAAGCATTCGGAAACTTCTTTATTGTGGCGCAGGAACAATCCAAGGTATTATCACCTAATTTTAGATTTTGTGCTGTTTCAGTTCCAGACATTTAATTTATCTCTGCCTGTCGGATGTGGTTAATTCTTTTTTCTTTTTACTACTAATTGGTTTAACTTCTAAAATATATTTATATTGTTTTGGGTGTTCTTGTGAAGACCACGCTTCCTGTCATTTTCTTGCTGCTTCCAGTAAATTAAGTATGCTTTAATGTTACTCTTGGCAAACATAAAATATCAAGATTTCATTCAAAATGATTATATTGAGATGTAGTCGGTGTGACGAAACAAAAAGATCAAGAGTTCAAATATCGTAATTCTCCAGAGAATACAGCTGTGTAAATAGCCGTAGGATGTTTTTTTTAGGAAAAATCCAGCCTTAAACACGTTTCTTGTTCTTTACAATACTGCACAGTTTAGGTCAAAACAGATCAACAAACTGCCAATCACACACACACACTGTGGCAGCCTTTTGTTGCCTGATGTTGATGTGGGAAGGACGTGTACTTACCATTTTATTGAAGATATTTTATTTTTCTAAAATGCTATAAATAACATCTTATATCTGTACTGACAATATCTGTTTGCTCATCGACTAGTCTCTCTTGAAAGACTCTGGGTCACACAGCAGGCAGCTGTTGACCTGAGAATAATTAAAATTGAGTCAAAAGTTAGAGGGAGATCCTCCCTACAGCTAAACTCTATATAAAGTCTGACAACGTCTGGTGTCTGTCATCATTCTGCAGCTGTGAAGCTTCAACGCCTGGACCATGTTCTCCTCTGCTGTCCCGTACAAAAACCAGCACTACTCTGAACTGAAGAGCAACTGTATCAACGACAAGAAGCTATTTGAGGATCCAGAGTTCCCAGCCACAAATGCATCGCTGTACTTCAAGAAACCACCTCCTGGTTATGTGGAGTGGAAACGTCCAGGGGTGAGTGGCCCAGGTGGTAGTGGTACATCAGGCAATGAAATTATTGCTACAAATGAATATGGTCATATTTGACTGTACCAGGTGGAATGTACAAGTGCTGAATAAGTGTGTAACATCCATCTTCACTTTTCTGTTGTAGGAGATAAGCAGTGAGCCCCATTTGTTTGTGAAGGGCATCAGCTCCCATGACCTGAACCAGGGAGTTGTGGGAAACTGTTGGTTCGTTGCAGCCTGCTCCTGCCTGGCTTTGAAGCCAGACCTCTGGAAGAAGGTGAGTTCATTTGGTTGTGAACATGTGAGCCAAAGGGCTGGAGTCTTTAATGTTGGTAACCAAATGTTAATAAGGCGTATGTAAACTGCAGGTACAGCAGCACTGAGGTAAATGGTTGGGGTAAAATATATGTAACCAGCTGGCAGCTCAGGTCAGCAGTAATTCACCTGCGGCACGATGTCAGTAAAACCAAAATGATTTATACAACACATACGTCTTTACTGGTAGATTATACAATCCAAATCACAATAGTACAGACCTATTATATCTATATATTTTTTAACATAATCTTAATACTTTTACTCTTAAGTCTCAAGAGATGTAGGGTTTGGACCGCAGCAGGATTTATTGACTAAATAAACTTAAAATGAAACAGAAGGCAGGCAGGAAATGGGAAACTAAAACCTGAAACACCAAGCACGATGAAAACAATGAAGGACTGAGACAATAGATATGTAAAAAGGTGAACTAGGCTAGTAGATAATGACTGATTGTGGAAGTGAGAACAGGTGAGCAGGAGGAGAGGCGACTGCAGCACTAATGGTGGACAGGTGAAACTAATCAGGGCGGGGCAGACAACCAAAACTGGTAGGAAAACACCCAAAGGCAGCTGAAGTGAAAAAAACATAACCTCTTGGAGCAGGATGGAGAATGATATTTACATCAACAAAAATAAATAGTTAATGGCAATTATGGAAGAGGAACCAATGGAAGCTCAAATGTCAGCAATGTCACATATTTTGATCCTATCTATTAAGTTCTTTTAAAAGTTTACAAAGAGGGGCGACTTGATTGGTTACGTAGAAATGCCCCGAGCAGGGTGTCCCTGGTTTGATCCTTGGCTGGCTGGACCGATCACTGCATGTTTTTTTCCCCACGTTTCCTGTTTTGCTTTTATTTAAGTCATGGATCAAGTGGCACTTACAGTAACTGAGCTGCAAAACTCACTGGAAATGACTCATTAATCACACTTGTTGCATTGTGTTTGTGTGTGCGTTTCCAGGTAATTCCTGACCACACGACGCAGGAGTGGGATCAAAAACGCCCGGAGAACTATGCTGGAATCTTCCACTTTCAGTTCTGGGTGTTTGGAGAGTGGGTGGATGTGGTGGTGGACGACCAGCTGCCGACAGTCAACGGTGAACTCATCTACTGTCACTCAAAAGACAACAACGAATTCTGGAGTGCTCTGCTGGAGAAGGCCTACGCCAAGTCAGTACACTTAAACCTGCAGGGGCCAGTTGCGAGACCATAGACCTAGTCTTTGTCTTAAACATAACTTTTAGTCAGACCTGGTATAGACACTTGTTGCATAAACTCATCGACTGTAGCATAAAGTTCCCTATGAGTGACTTGTATAAAACTCTCGCGCTATGCATTATGGGTCAAATTAGACTTCACCGAAGAGAACAAATGGCAGATGCAACAGCACCACCACACAAAGCACAGGAAAAGAATAAAAGCTAAAATGCATAAATTCAACTGTCGTTAGAACTGTTTAGGATATTCATAAACGATTCAAGAATAGGGTACAAGAATCCCAAAAAGTTGGATAAACAATAGAAATAGTGAGCTAAAAGTAACGTTAATGTTAGCAGTTGAAATAAAATAGGTTAGTTAGCTAACGTTAGCTAAACATTAGTTAAAAGTAATGGGTTAACAGTCATAGTTCAAAGTTAGCTAGCTTAATGGATAGCGTTAAACAGTTGAAATAGTTAACGTTAGGTCAGCTGGCGTTAGCTAACTAGCTAACGTAAACAAATTGTTGCAATAGCAACAGCGCTCTCACTTCAGGCTTAGCCAGGGGGAGAGGTGGCTTACTGTCCTACCTCAAATTAAGTCTGTCCTAAAATGTATGCAACAGAAAGGGCAGGTTTAATCAATTAGACTTTTCTAACCTGACAATCTAAGACCACTCTCAGGCCAAAATTTGTCTTAAACGCATTTCATGCAACTGGCCCTGATTTTATATATATATATATTGTGTTAAACTGCATATATTTTCATGTTTCTGTAACACATCAAACTTCTTACTTAACTTGGGTTTACCTTGCACCTTTTGCATCCAGGCTTACTGGCTGCTATGAGGCCTTGGAGGGGGGAAACACCGGAGATGCTGTGGTGGATTTCAGTGGAGCTGTGGCGGAAGCCATCGATCTGGAGGCGGATGCTTACTATAAGGACCAGGAAAAACAAGACCAGCTGTTTGAGGATCTGCTAAAGGCCTACGACCGTGGAGGAATGATAAGCTGCTCAATTAAGGTCTGTGCTCTTCCTGCACGTTTGCTTCTTTGTCTCTATACTTCAGAGATACTGACCAGTTGTCTTTATCATTTCATCAGGCAGAGCGTCATGAGATTGAACTCCGAATGGCAAACGGCCTGGTGAAAGGCCATGCGTACTCGGTAACTGCAGTGAAGAAAGTGCGCATGGGTCACGGACTGCTGGCCTACTTCAAGAATGAAACCATTCCTCTGATCCGCATGAGGAACCCCTGGGGCAAGACTGAGTGGAAAGGAGCCTGGAGTGACAGGTGAGGAGGAGTGCTTTAAGTCCATTTCTGAGACTGTTGTCGTTCTAACCAGAGGAAGAGCAGGAAGTGAGGGCTGTGCAAACCATACACTCCTGCTCACAAGGGTCGTGTATAATGATTAAGATGGTAATTTGCCATATTTTGTTGAAAACAAGGACAGTGCATATGGAGGGACAGCAGAGAAGTTGATAATGGTCAACCTTCTCTTCTGTTGTGAGATGTTGTCATATTTGAGATCTAATGTAACCTTTGTAACCGGACTTGAGGACCAATTCTTTGTGAAAAAGCAAAAGCTGTATTTTATGACTCAAAAGGTGGATCTAAACAATATCTAGTAGTAATTCAAGTGCATTAATCATCTTCAATTGCTTTGCTTGCTGTTTGTCAGCTCTGAGGAATGGTCAAAGGTTGGTGATATGGAGAGGGGCAATCTTGGCATCACAGTAGAGGACGATGGGGAGTTTTGGTGAGCGATTTTAAGTTCCTTTACGGTCAACCTGTTGAGTTTATCTCCTCTTTCAGAGTGTAATAATACATTTTGCGTTCATTTTTGACAGGATGGGATTCACAGACTGGTGCAAGTTCTTTACAAATGCAGATGTTTGCCGTCTCATCAATACCTCTCTGGTCACTGTCCATAAGAATTGGAATGAGGTTGTGCACTTCGGGAGCTGGACCAAAAACGCTGAGCCGCTCTTAAACCGCTGCGGTGGCTGCGCTAACCACAAGCTGACATACCTGCAGAACCCACAGGTACTGCAGGCTGTGAATGGATTCCTCACATCACCTGTGTTCATGTACACATGTATTATAACTAATATTCAACCTCTTCTTCTTTTGCAGTACTTGTTTGATGTTACAAAGGAGGCCGATGAGGTTCTGATTGCTTTGCAACAGAAAGACATGAAGAGCCACAGAAAATATGGTCAAGGAGAAAATCTAGTCATTGGCTTCAATATCATCAAGGTAATACTTCCACCATACTTTATTAATCTATTAATGAATGTTTGATAACTGATCTATAACTGCTTATGTCATCATGAATCAGGGGTATATAACATTAAAAGATTTTAAGGATTTGTGACCAGTGATGAGTTAATTACAGAGGAAATGGTGTTCGTGTGGGACGCAGACGTTAGTCAAAGGTCAGTTTATTTAAGGGGGAAAACAGAGTAGTTTTGTCAGAGTTTGGCTTTGGTTTTGGTCAAAGAATTTGGCATCATTTGACTTTTCTACTCATTTGTTGAGCAAACAGTGAACAGTTAGGTGATTGTAATGACAGGCAGACATGACTTTTTAGATTTATCGGAACCAAAACAGACCATTTCAACAAGACCCTAAATCACACATGATTAATTGCAACAAATGCACGTACTTTAGTTGATTGTTTCAATATGAACAGAGGGGAACCAAACACAGTTCGTGACAATTCCTTCTAAACTCCAAGTAAAGTGCAAAGAGTTCAGTCACCTGTACAGCTGCTATTTTTGAAATCTCATGCATTATGGGCATATTTGGTGGTTGGTCCAGATTTTTTAAAAAGCGATTCTGCATTACAATATACTGTACGTGAAACCAAAACCTCTACTTGAAATGTAGAATTCTATAAATAGAGATAATTATGTCTTTTATAGAGACAAATAAAACTCAGTAATGTGTTCCAATGCTGTCCTTTCATGCAAATGTAAAACTTGCCAAACTAGATTTTATCCTACTTACTGGGATTAGATTATCACAATACAAATGAGGTAATGTAACCATATGCAGTGAAACTGACATCACATTTCCCGTAATACTTGTTAGAGACCTGGCTTCTCTCTCTCTCTCTCTCTCACACACACACACACACACACTCACACTACACACTCTTATCACTCTGACAGAAGTGCTGCCAACGGGGCAGTTCTGGACAGCAATAAATGCTGGTGCCACAAGGAGCATGTGACTAAGAAAGCAAGCTGTGTGCGTACGGCCTTGTTGCACTGCTGTGAGCCTGAACCTGAATTTAACCCTGGTCATCTATGGTCATCATACCAGTGATGTATCCTCCTCCTTCATCTGACGGAGTCCAGACACTGTGTCCACATTCTCTGCTTTTTATGTTGTCACCCACAACACTTTGTGTTTCCCTGTTTGAGAAGATTATCAGTGGTTGAAGAAGGACTTTCAGTCTGGTATTTCTTTTATCAGATTGACAGTTATGAACCAGAATACACTTCTTTTTTTAAAAATGTAATAGTGGACATCTGAGGGCAACTCGGTGAAAGCCTGGAGGAGGACTATGACTATTATGTCAAACTATGGCTGGCTGTTAACTACTCAAAAAAGAAGAATATGCAGAATAAGCCGTTTTACTTTTTGCTTAATTGACACACCATTTATCTTACCAGTGCAATAATTATATTACTCTGTCCATAGACTATACACTTTTTATTTATATTTCTACCACCAGGAGGCAGAAGAATCTGTGTAGGCAGCAAACATTTTATTATCACTCCTTCAGATACTGTTTAAACCATTAATATTACATTTTACATCTGTATAGATTAGATTGACTTTATTAACCACCTCAGTGAAAATTTGTCTTTGCCTTCCCTCGAAATACAGCAAAGGTACATACAGAGCACAGCACACCATTACAAAAATACAGAATGTAGCCAACAGTATTATACAATAATGAAAGTAGCAGAAAATGTATCAACAATACAAAAGAGCAATCTCATAAAAAAGTGTTTTCTGATAGTCATTCTGTGTTCAATGTCTCTATGACATAGGTACAAAAAAAAAACTTCTACTCTGTATTGTAAGTATATTGCATATCATGCACACATTGCACCGTACATTTTGGGAGTGTTCATTATTGGTATATAATGTTTGCATGTAAGTTTTTCATATTCCTTTTTACATTATTGAAACCAAATTCAATTTTCCGATTATCAATTTTTCTCCATCTGAGCCACTTAGTTATGCAAACAACATTTTTTCTAAAACCTGAATAAGGTGCTTAAAGCCACAGTGTCCTGGTTTCTGTTGAAATGGCTTATTAACATGTGCAAACACATTTCCAGGATACTGCAAAAACACAATCCTAACCAGGATACTTGCACGTGTAATTGCAATAATCTGTTCAGTGATTTTTAAATGCTTTACCTTTTCCAGGTGGAACTGAACAGGAAGTATCGGCTGCACGACATCCTGACCCAGCGGAGTGTGGAGACGTCCGCCTACATCAACGCTCGGGCGGTGTTCATGAGATGCACGCTCCCACAGGGCCGTTATGTCGTCGTCCCCACCACCTTCAAGCCTTACACGCTGGGGGACTACATGATCCGAGTTTTCACCGATGTGGACTCAGGCTGCAGGTACGTCTGTGGTGGAGGTATGGTGGTCGAAACAGCGACGGCGTCTAGTTGTAAATCAGCAGCATGGCTGTGTTTTATGTTGTCAGACAGAAATGTAACATTCACTAACAATTATCAGGAGACACTGAGCCTGAACACGGCTGTTCTTTCACTGTTCAATTCAGACACTAATGGAGGGATTTTATCCAAAGAAAGCACTCAAAAGTGACTGTTTTGGAGAATAGAGACTTTACAATTATGTTCACATTAATCCCTTGCAAATAACATTCCAATCCCACTGCTTTTCTTGGCCAAGGATTTTGTTTTGCCAGATTTTGTTGCTGAAGTTCTTGTTGGCAGACTTCAACACCAAATCATATTGGCTCTAGGGATGCACCGATTTCTGGCCAATACTGACTCAAATAGCTGGATTGGTTATCGGTGTCAATGACACCGCTCCATTAAATTCAGTTTTATACTATATATAAATACGGTCCTGGAATTTGTATTATTTTAGTTTAGACTATTTTTATTGCTTGTGTACAATTTATTATTTTTATAATAACAACTCAATGAATTCATATCTATGTATTTATTTGTTAGATTTAGTTTTAAAAAGATAGGAAAGCAGTGTTTAGTTCAAGTCTGGTGTTGCCAGTCACTTCCACAGTGAGGCATGTATTTTACTAATCAAACACTGGTTACATCTGAGCGGTACTTGTATCGGTTGATGCATAAAACCCAGGTATCGCTATTGAAAACTGGAAAAGTGTCCAATTTGATGATGGCAAGATCTAGGTGAGAGTACCAAGATATAGGTACTCTCCTCCTCTCCTGGTCCTTAAATTCTCCTCTACTCTTGCAGGGATCTGACGGACGATAAGCCGAAGGTAAAATGCTGGAGTTCATTCCTTGGATACCCACAAGCTGTGACTCACGTCTACGTCCACGAAGCTGAGGGGCTGCAGAACCAGGACCGTACAGGAGGTTAGAGGACTTTACACAAGCCAGACTTTTACCTGAAATCTACTAATAAGTGTGATCAGCCTGCACCAATATGGTTTGCTGAAATAGATCTTTACATTTTCTCATGCAGGTGCAGACCCGTATGTCATTATATCCTGCGAGGGCCGGTCAGTACGATCCACCATCAAGTTGAACACCCTGCAACCAGAGTTTACAACCAGCGGCATTTTCTACAGGAAGAAGCCCAGAAAGCCCATAACTGTGGAGGTAAGATGGCATCCCTCTCATCCTGATGACTGTAATTAATCTCAGTGACTGGCGGTAGAAAGGCATTGTGGGTCACTGTCCTGTGGAAACCATGTATCTCGAAAATGTCAACTTCAGACTCAGAAAAGCAGCTTTGTTTTAAGCTCAAAGACGAGGCATTATTCAATGATCTAATGTTATAAAATGGTTTTGGGAGCAAAGTGTTGGAGAATGTTTGAGAAACATAATCCTTTTAATTTATATAACAAAAACAAGTAACTTGTTAAGCAGCCCCTAATATACTTGTTAAAATCAGATTTTAGTGTTTTCATATTGAGAAATAAGATGCAATGTGCTTGTTGGTCATTTTTACACTGCAAAGCAAACAAACCCCTTTTTTGAATAAAACCAATGCTTGGATATTATTAGCTCAACAGTATTAGTTTCAATGGTGTGGAAAGTCTTTCATGAAAAAATGTATTCAAAATTGAATATAGACTAATAAGAAAACCTCAGTTTATTTATATTTTTAATGCATTTTTTCACATTTCTTTTCTTTTTTAATATATGTTCGGTGCTCACAATAACTAATAATAATGAGAAAATTAACTGACTGAGTCCATAAACAAGATACGCTGACATTGATCAGCTGACATATAATGGCAGCTTATAATCAGCAGTAATTGAAAGCACAGGACATGATCTTTGCCTGATGACGTTATCGCTCAACATAATCAAATCAGAGTCACCAAACCACTCCGTCAAAGCCCTGCAAGATGATCTGTTGTCCTTTTGTGATATCCGACGGTAAATCATACATTTAATACTCCACTGGTCTTCGTCAGGTGTGGAACAGCAACGGAGTCAAGGACGAGTTCATGGGCCAAGTGGTGCTGGCCGGGTCGGTGAAGGACACCGCCGACCCTCAGAAGCTTCAGCTGAGGAAGCGAGGACGGCAGTTGGCTGACGAGATGCCCGGTAACATCAGTGTGCGGATCGTCACGTCCACTCAGCTGACCGCTATGTGATCTCATCACTGACCTGAGCGAGGCCCAAATCGTTTTTTTAAGTGCCGAACTATGTGGTGAACATCTTGTGAAACTTACTCTGCATGTGCCATCATCGAAGCACCGAGAACAGTTGTGGTTTAACTCGCTTGTGCCTGATTTTACACTATAATTTGCACGTTAGTGAATTGTTTGCAAAGTTGAGCAGGAAAGTTTGCGACAGACTGAATGCCAATTCCTGTCATTTTTATCCAAATGTTTAATTCTTTTAAATTGCTCTTTGTTACTTTTTAAATCATTGGTGTAACTTGTAAAGTATTTTTATATTGACGTCTTGTACGTTTGCGTTCAAAGATATCATTCCTTTTTTGTTTACACTACAGATACTGTGAGTGATATGGCAGTAATGTCATCCAAGTCTTAACATGCATAAGTTTAGATTTTGTCCTCTGTGTTCACCTTTATTGCATAGAAACTCATACAAAGACATAATAATGTATCTATTTCTTGTAATGGCAGGCCTTCTGCTCCTTTCATCAGTTTATATTCATGTTTTATTCTCATGATTATTAAAAAAAATGGCAAAACACTGAATGGGCATAAATAATTGAAAGAAAGTTCAACCTAAGATTCACAACTGCCAATTAACACAACTCTGGTTTTCTTCCTCTTTTTAATTTCAGTCCAGTTCCCAAACTGCAATATTTTTTGTTTTTTTACACTCAAGACACAGCCATCACAATTCAAAGTTCAAAAGTCTATTGCTTCAATCAACACAAGTTAGAACTAGTTTTATCCAAAACCCTCATTTCCCCCCGTCACTCATTCCTTCTATGACGCTGTG